>WBNH01011861.1:0-502526 GCA_013401255.1 Urocolius indicus
GGGATGTCTCCACCTCCTGACAGGTGTTCCTGGGATTCCCAGATTGGTCTATGATGGGATCAGCCTTACTGCCACAGAGACAAGGAGCCCTCCAGGCAGCTAGTCAGATGACCTGGCCTTATCACAAAATCATAGAGGTTGGAAGGAACCTCTAGAGATCATCTACTCCAACCTCTCTGCTAAGGCAAGTCCACCTAGATGAATTCACACAGGAACATGTCCAGGTGGGTTCTCAAAACCTCCAGAGAAGGAGACTCCACACTTTCTCTGGGCAGCCTGTGCCAGGACTTCCTCACCCTTACAGTAAAGAAGTTTTTCCTTATGTTTAGGTGGGACTGTTTGTGTTCCAGCTATTATCTATTATCCCTAGTCTTATCACTGGACAGTTCCAGCTGCTGTCTATTACCCCTGTTCCTATCACTGGAGAGTATAGAAAAAAGTGTTGCCCCATCCTCTTGACATACATCTTTTAAATACTTGTAAGTATTAATGAGGTCCCTCCCTCAGTTTCCTCTTCTCCAGGCTGAACAGCTTATAAATCAAATCACTTCCTATCCCAAGTGTCTGCAGGAGAGGCAATGCTGGGACAGGAGGAGGAGACCCATCCCAGGTGAGTGTCTGAAGAGGCTGAGCTTGTGTGTTTGTTGACCACCAGCGTGTACAGAACTTATTGCTGGGCTTTATTATGCTCATTAAAGGTCCATCTGAGGTGTATGAGGTCTCACTGTGTGAACATCCCCATTGCTTTCCACTTTCCCCACCCTCATCAGTATTTTCCCTGTCTGACTGTCCTCCTCTCTAATTTCCTTGGGCTCTGTCAGTGCTTGGTTGGTGCCAGCTATGCTACAAGGCTTTTTCATGATAGCAAGGGGTGTTACTTCCTTTGGAATGAAGCTAATGGCATTGTTTGGAGAAGGTCTTGTGATGGGAACTACTAGTGATCTTGATGGTCATTTTTCTAGTGAGTGATGCTCCATCTGTGCTTTCTGCCTTGCTCCTTAAAGACCTATGTGAATTGGAGTTTTGCCTATCCAATCATGTAAATGAGACAACTCCTGAGCAATTCAGAGTAAAATTAACCTTACCTAAGCTGTTTAGGGGATAAAAATGGCCATGCAGACAAGTAGCTTTCAGATCCGACACCATCAAGCTAAAGTCTTGGGGTAGCCAACAGTAGTGCCTGCTGCTGTAAACTGGGTTGATCACTCCTGATGTGGCTCACCTGTGGATGTTTAATCTATTACCAGCCCAGTGCTGGTTGTGTAGAGCTTGGCAATGGTGGGAGCTGCAGAAAGATGTAGTTAAACTAATTATAGGCTGGCGATTTTGAACTCAGTGAGATAATTACTCTTGAAATCTGGCAGTATGGATGAAATTTGTGCCCAGCTTTAATAACAGGTTTCACTGTCTTGCCAGAATATGTGATTGATGTCGACTTGTGATTATGACAAAGGCTATAAACTTACAGGCTTGTAAAATAATTTAGGAGGAATGAATCTTCAAAAGTCATCTGGTCTTGCTGAAGGCAGAGCCAGTCCAAAGGCTGCTTGATGTTGTGTGGGGTCAGCAAGGGGAAGCCCATGGCCAGCATGAGCCAGGAAACCCAACCAGAGATCATAATGCCCCATTCTTGCCTCAGATAATCTATGAACACACTCCCTAAGAAAATCTTTTGTCTTTCCAATGATGAGTGGAAGAAAAGTAAAATAACACAGGCGTGCCAAGCCATAATTATCCTTCAGTTCATCCCTTAAGAATGACTATTTAAAAATTAAAATGGGATATATTTGTTTACTTATTTTTTTCTCCCCAGTAAATAGAAAGAATAAAACTTGGCAACTGCTTTCTACTAAGTCTGTGGGTTCTTTGCCAGTTAACCTTACAATTTGTCACAACAGAGTGGAACACATGCTAAATGCAGCTGAAAATACAAGGCTTTACTTGCTAACAGTATTCCTTCACACAGACACGTGGGATGGGTGGTTTGAGGGGTCCAGGGGGCTTTAAGTAAGGGGAAGTTGCAGCGAGTGACCTGTTCCGTAGTGTATGGATACCCTTTTGCTCTATGCGTGCTGTGGTACAAGGCAAGTGTAAGCTGCTTTTTGAGAAGCTTAGGGTACCTGTGCTGTGAATGCATTAAATCTCCAAACTAGGGTCTTGTGCAGTCTTCTGTGCATGCTGTGAATTCCCAGCTCTGCTTTCTTGCTGTGGTGTTCTATGTAACCTAGATGTGAGGGCGTCTGTTAACTCAGCTTTCTTTGTATATGGTAAAAGAATACACAATCAAGAGGAGAAATGGCTGGGAGCTGGTGGATTGGAGATGCTTATACTTACAGGCTTGAAGTAAATAAAGATGCAAGTTTTCTTCCTTTTGAATTTGAATGCAGAGGCTACAATTGGCAGGACTTTGTACTGGGAAACCAAAGTAAGCCTCATAAGCAAAGTCTGGCTCATAGACTATGAGCATGAGGAGCATCACATGGTGCCTCCATGTCTTTCTTTTGACGGAAAGCCTGGCTGTCTTGCTTTCCTTCAAAAAAGGGGGAAAATATAGCAGATGCTTTGTCAGTTTCCTTAGTTATCTGAGTTATAACCATGGGTTCCACACTGAAGAGCCCTGTCTGAAGCGCAACACACTCATGATGGACACACCCCCAGGAAGGCTTTGACCTTTGGAAGACCTAAAATGTGGAGAATAGAATCACCTGATGATGACAAAAAACCCCACTTTCAGGCTTTTCCCCATTTCAAACCTTAACTGACACATTTGGTGTTGCGAGTAGCTCCTGCCAACCTGACTAAGGATCTGCAGATGCCATGGCCTGTTCAGTAGTCAATGTTTTTGTGGAAATTCATTTTAAACTTCCCTCAGTCTATTTGTGTCTGATGAAGGTTTTGAGAAAGAGAAAACTTATTTCTATTTCATAACTGGGGATTGGGGCTTTTTTTTGAGTAATATATATTTAAGGTGAAACTATCACTTCAAAACTGTGATTCAACAAATAGTAAATTTAGGTTTTGCTATTCAGAAATACTGCCTTGTTTTCCTTGGCAAAGCATAGTTTAATTCATTGTTAACCTCAGTAAATGAAGGGCATCAGAGCAGGGTAGAACACCTATTGCCTTAGATACCTTTTTGTTTATAAGGTTATTTAGTGTATATGCTTTGTTCTCACTTCTTCGAGTATGCAAACTGTCATCTGAAATGGTACCTGACTCAGTGGCTTGGCTGAAGCACCTCCTGGTATATTGCAGTTGTGCATGCTGCAAATCCTGGCCTAGGAAGGATGTGTTTTGGGACAGCGGAAATGTGATGTCCCTTGTGCCTCTGGCTAAGAAAGAGTACAAAAAAAACCCCAAAGAGCATCACTCATTTTACTACCTGAACTTTAGGGAAATTGGCTTGTCTAGCTTTTCTTGCCCTTTGAGTCCCCGATGTATCCTTCACAGAGCAGCTAATAAGCTGTTTAGCTACTGATGGACTGCTGTGAGAGCTCTCTCCATCTCATAGTTTCCTCACAGGAGACTGGGAGATACCCTCTCCTTCATTTAGTGCAGGGAAACTAAACCAAAAAGGTTTGCACTTAGGACCTCTAAATTACTTGGGCACCTGACTCACTTCCATGCCATTTAGTGCCTCAACGCTATTGTGGACTTGGAGAGAAATGACTTACCTGTGGGCTGAAGACTGGTAGAGTAGAGATGTGGTCAATAGTGCCTCGAGTCCCAGTGGCTGACCATGCTTCAGGGTAGGTCTGTCTACCAGCGTCATCAGTTCCTAATATCCATGGCAATAGTCACAAATCTTGAGTCCTCCTGCTTGAAATACACAACAGGAATTGGTAGCATTGTGCAGGGGCATCCACAACCACCATGGAAGAAAGCATTACACTGAATAAACCTGAATAGGCCTCCTGGCTATAGCTGCAGCATCCTGGGAAACAGGTCAGCTGAGATCTGTAGAGTTAATGGGAACTTAGTTTAAACTGAGACTTCCCTAACTAGTCCGTGACGTTTTATTTCTCTCTGTATTTTCAATGGAGTGCCTTTGAGAGAGCATAGGAGGACACAGAGTCTGGTGTGTGTGTGAATTCAATGTTGCCAAGGATGCATTTTCTCATGCTTGGTGAAGATGCCCTAGTTCTTGCAAAAGTTGCTGGAGAAAGGGCAGAAAATTTTCTTTACAGTTTTGTAATATTCAAATGAACTTTTTGGAGAGTGAAGGGTATTTTTTTCCACAGAAGCTTTCCAAAAAAGAGAAATTCTATAGTGTGAAAAAAGGTTTGGTCTGGTAGAATTCTGTGACAATATCTGCACTAGTAAAGCACGTCTAAGTTTTCTTTACCACAGGGAGATGACGTGCAGTGTTTGAAGCTACCACATATTGTAACCAAGAGCATCACTTCAATGGTGGGCCAGTGAAGTAACACTCAGGGAGTGCATACAACCACAAAGAACAACAATTCATTGTATATTCTTGAGTAAGGACTTTTCTGTAGCATTATGTAGCACTTGATAGAGCTGCCTGAGTGGTCTCGTGTCCTTACGCAGATACAAAGAGTTCATGGGTTAATAAAGCACTTTCCCCAAGTCACTATGACTGAGCTACTGGATCAGCTTTGCTTAAAAGCTGCAAGTTTGAGTGAGGTGTATATTTTCCTGCAGCTGGAGAACTTGGATGTTTCTGTCAGCTACCTTGAGGGTCACTGAAACAACACTTCAGAGATGCTACTGAAGAGAAACTCCTGCAAACAGTGGGAGAAATTATTCAGGAGTACTCATGCCCATAGCAATTTTGCCTTTAAATCTATTGATCTTTCTTTGTATGCACTCTTTTTCCACCTAATTTGGCACTGCTCTGTTGTCACTTAGTTGCTGATATTACAATGCAGAAGTTGATAAGTATTTGCCAGCATTCAGAAACTTTCCATTCCCACACTTCACAGGGCCTGGCCATTTTTCAAACCTGTCATTTGAAGCTGTTTGAATCATGGAAGAACAATGACAAGCAAAGCAGAAAGTGTTACTACTGATATTTATCTGAGAGTCTCCTTTGGTGCAATTACCAACTGGGGAGATAAAGTGTGGTGGAAAAAAGTGTATTTGGATGACGATCATGCCTGGAGGTTAGTGCCCTCTAAGAGAAGCCATACAAGTGCTGGATCAGCACCAAATGGTTACAGCATATCACACCATACAGTCTGCGTTCTCCACATGGGAAAATATAGCCAAGGATGTCCCTAGAACAAGTAGCAAGGAGCTGTGACTGTACCAGTTCCCACTGTCACTGGAGATTTAGGGCTTAGAACTGGGACTCCTGCCCTGTGCAGGCAGGAGCAATATTTCATCTTGCAGCACAGGTAAAGTAGGAGTCATGGCCAGCCAGAGCAGTTGCTGGTGATGTTTCTAGCCTGTGCCTCCCATGCCTGTGGAGACTTTGTGAGCTTTTGAACTACCAAGAGGTAAAACCCTCATGTAGACATGGCAATGAGACTGCTCTTCACCACTCTGCAGATCAAAGTAAACCCTTCCTCCTCCCTAGTCTTGCACACTGTCTGTGTTTGGAGGTGGTCTTGGTCAGACAGTCTCAGGGACTAATATGCATATTAATGACCAAGCTTTTGTGTTGTCCAACATTTGCCATTAATGCAACATCTCACTATGTATGCTTGTAGGTAAGGCCAGAGGAAGCTTGCCACATGGCTTTCTCTTCTGCAGTATTTTTTCCCACATTTTCTGCTTTCAGCTTTCCTACATGTGATTTACCCTGTTCCTATTGTTGATCCTTCATTACCTGTCTCAGGATGAGATGTCTGTGAGTTGCCAGGGGATGGGCTTTGCAACAAGAGTTACGTGGCTGCTGCATTGCCTTGTGTCCCACTTCTGCCTGGACTGTGGTGGGTTGCCTGCACTGTATGCCATGACATGCACAGTCACTACCATAGGTTAGAAATAAATGACTAGTTTTGTCTTGTGAGACTTTCCTCATCTGATTCATCCCACAGCTACAGCAATGGTCATATTGGCCCAAGGCAATGTGTTTGAGGTGACCGGGAAAAGAAACACATTTTGAACTATAATGGTAGCAGCCTTAAATGAAAGGTGTGTATCTTGTCCTGCCACAGGCAATACCAGAGAGATCATCAGCAATGTTGTGCATCCCCCTGGTTTCTTTTTCCAGTGGAGTTTGAATGAGAGGCCAAATGTCCATGTGTCAGCATCTCACTCAGCCACCAGCAGTAAACCCTGTGATGGTTTAACTTCAGCTCCCTTTTACTGTGACAATAAAGCTGTGGCTGCACTCTTAGTCCCTCCATCTCTTATTATTTCCCAGGACATTTCTGAAACAAGTGATTGTAACGGGGGTGAGTGAATGGAGCACTTAAAGAAAAATATCTTTTCTGTGTTTTTAAGCAGGGTCAGTTTCCTGATCTGATTCGTACTACCTCCATCCCAGGCGGCTGGAAGCCCTTCAGCAGGAAAGAGCTGGGGTGTATGTCTCGGTTGCAGCCCTACAAAGGCAAAGGCTGCTTATGATAGAAACTGCCACTGGTGGGGCAGAGGTGTGCTGGGGATGGGGACTGTGTCAAGGGTGGCTGTGTCAGAAGGATTGCAGAACAGAGGTGCCTGACCTCTCAAATAGCAGAGTTGCAAGAGTGGATGCAGGTGGTCCTTTTGGCTTTCTTCTATGCTGACATTTGTGGCTGAGGCGCAAGAGGCCATGACCACCCTTGTGTCTGCTGCTCTCTTCTTAACCCTAACTCCTTGATTCTCTACAGGGAATTTTACATGGGCTCTGGAAGCTGCTTGTGGATCTGGCTGAGGTTCTCAGCTAGGGATGAAGCAATTAACTAGTAAGGGTAACTTAAAAAAACCCACAGATCCATAAAGAAAGAGAGGAAAAGCGGGAGCAGGCAGCAGCGTGGATCCAGAGCTGCTTGTGGCTTCCTACTGCAAGTACAGTGCAGCACATGTTGTGAGGAGGTGCAGCCCCAGCTCCTCACCTCTTGCACTTACTTAAAAAAGCAATGTGAGCAGCATTATAACTTACTATGATCTGTTATTTAATCACCCAGTGGAGCACTTCCATGTTTTCATGCCTCCACTAAAAAGCTCCTTAAAAGACAAACTAATCCATGCTCTTTATTTTCTTTTGTTTTCTCTTGAGAGAAACCTGGAAAACAGCCAAAGCCCCAGAGCCTCTCGATGACTTTGTGACAGCCCTCAAAAACATCATGCTATGTAAAGCTTTAGGATTGCTCAAATCAGGAAAACTCACACAAAGAACTCTCATTTTTATCTGCAACAACAGACATTGTGTCATTGGCTTTCAAGAGTAAAGCTGTAAAACAGCTTGATGTGGGTTTTTCTTTTAACGAAAACCACCGTGCTAAGGAATTCAAGATGTGTCATTTTAGTACAGTTCATAGAATGCCTACAAATCTTCTACCTGCAAGGACACATAAATACCAGCACCACTAATTTTGCTTAACTTCTTAAGTGTGACTTCTTCCATAAGGTTTGAGTCAGAACTGTTCTTTCAAGATGAGTTATGACTGTGTGAAGTTCTTGCAAGTCGGCATGACTGCAGAGGAGACTGAGTGCATGAGCTTTTTAATCACCACAGGTAGCCCTGCTGTGGCAAAACTACTTTCACATGGTATTTGGGAGATGTGGTGGCTTGGCAAAAATGGAAAAAAAAAATATGATGCATAGCCCAAATCCTTGCACTGCAGTGTTTTTATGTGGTATGATCTGGAAAAATCCCAAACCCAGAGTGCCTGTTATTCTACAAGCCAACATGGATCGTCATTTTTATTTAATCCTGATTCCTGCATTCACACTTGCTGTCTGTTTTGTGCAGAAAATGGGAAGCCACCAACCTGCTGCTTCCTTTGTGAGAGGTAGCTGATATATGGGAAGAGAGACTCATTTTGCTGCTTTGAATGTGATACAGTGTGAGTTTCACTCAGAGTGCTGCCCATTTGTGATGAATGAATGAACTAACCTGCTTTAGCCTGTTTGTGGCCTTTCAAAATACAAATGCTGACTGCAGGGGCAGTGAGTTCATCCTTTTTTAGCAGTGAGTATTGCTTGATGGAGAGAATGAATATTTTCCTGGAGGAGTAATGCTCAAGAATTGATTAGGAACCAGATTTTGCTAGGAGAGTGTGCTATATCATCGAGCTTTCTGGTAAAGAAAAACCAATGGGTGAGTTATCTTATGATGCCAAACTGAAAGTTGAAAGCCAGACAAGTCAATTCAATGATCTCTGGCTATGAAAGGGATGCAGGTGCATGCTATGATTTCTGATGTTCTTCATCATCGTACATCTAAAGGTGCTTATATAGGCTGTGACTATCTTTAGACTATACACCTGAATTTCTAAGAGGTTATTGCTTGAATTTCACTCATATCGCACCTGACCTAAAGCAATTTGATTCTCTGAACCTGAAAGGATGGGAAGGTTTGCAGGTAGAGGTAATCAGGGCAAGGTTTGTAGGTAGAGGGTGGGATAGAAGTAGTCTGGGCAAATTTTGTAACAAATCCTTTTGTTAAACTGGCTATTATAGTTGGAAAAAGGAGGCAGGTTTCCAGACTCAACAGAGCACTTTCAGAAAAGCTATCTTCTTCTTACAGACATTGCCTTGCCTGTGCCCTTAGACAATCACAACCACTGCTGTTTTATAAAAACATTTGTTCTTTTAGTTGTCTTCAAGAGACACTTCTTGCGTTTTCCTTAATTTGTGACTCAGAATACAACAATATCAACTTTGGCTTGTGTTCAGCAATAGCTCTGATAAGATTTCTCAGGAGCATGAACTGAACAAGTTAAAAGTCATTTCATTGACGCAGTTCAGCGGTATACCAAAATACATCAAGATGTCATTTATGACATACTTGTTTTCTTACTTTGACTCCATCCAAAGACATAAATAATTGTAATGGATTATTCATCGTGTTTTAAGAAAAAAAAAAAATGTTCTATTTGTATGTTTTAGGTTTCTTTCAGCATTCCCTTTTTTGCTGCAAGGTCTGGAAATGATTAAACATACTAGACTCCAAAAGAAATGCATACAGAAAGGAAAAATCTGGAGGTAGAACTTCAAATATCTTATATTAAAGAGAGTGAGAAGTGCATAAATAACATAGCAAGATGAACCAACCTGGGGATGACTGGTTTTGGCCTTTTTTTTTTTTTTTTTTTTTTTTTGTAGCTGGTAGCTATTTGCAAGCTCTTGATGAGCATGGAGTAAGTGTGGATGTGGCTACTGATGTGCATAGTTTCTGAAAGTAATATCTGTTTAGAGAAACATCACGTAAACCCTTCTTGAGTGGTCAATAGGTCTGTGTTTTAGGCTATGCCAATTTGTTCCTCTTTCCAGGTCTCTGCCCTATCCATTGAGATCCTTACAGCTGCAGGCATTGTTTTCACCCCATGGTTAGCTTGTGGTAAATGTGTCATGCTCAATGGCATGGAAAAATCATGAACCAAACTTGTAGTTGTAAAGAGCATCTGCATGAAAGGCTGCTTGAACTTAAACATCATTTCTGTAGGTTTTCTTCATTAGTTCTACACAGTGAGTGAGCCCAAAGCTGGGGCATTGGAAATCTAATTTGATACGGTCAATCTTGAAGATACTGAACAACTGAAGAGATAGCCTTTTCATGTGGGTGCTTTAAAACTGAGTATGACTTGACAGTCTCCTTGAAATACCATGTGTTAGGAATGTTGGGAATGCAATTGCGTATGAATTAGTCTACTGATGGTGGGGAACAAAACTCTGGTGTACACACACTATTACCAGCTCCAGAATTGCTTACACATTAATGTTAGAAGATAATTGTCTGTATAGCTGGGTCTTCTTTACTTGCTTGTCAAACCTCTCTGTAAGCATGTAGACAAGACTCTTTACTTTTAACTTGGGTATCTCCAGGATTTTCCATTGCCTTCTGAGCTTGGAGGGAAAAAAAAATCTAATAATGGCATCGCTCTAAAAAGTCTGGACTGGAAACATTTGTACATCTCCAAGGAAGGAATACAATTCCATTATGAACCAGCCTTTCAAAAAACCAGAGAGCTTTCTACTTGATACCTTAAGGCCTGCTAAGAAAGCTTAAGACAATGTGTTTTTCATTCTTTTTTCTTTTTTTTTTTCCTTCTTGGTTACATACTTAGTGATATGATGATATGATTTGAGAGCTATCGAAATGGATTCACAGAGTCAGGGTGGTATTCCAGGGGCAGATCAAATGGAATGTAACTGTCATGAGAATGTTAGGGATTTTTGGATAAATGATGTAATAAACAAAGTAGTGACTTACCTACCCTGAGTAGTGACTGGTTGTTTGAGGTTTTTTTTTTAGCTTTTTTTTTTTAGTGATTTTAAATATATTTTTCCATACACAGATTCCTCTCATTACAAGCCTTGACCTGATAAATATCTGCCCTTAATATAAATTGAACATTTTATTTCTCCTTTCTAAGATGAGAAGGATATAGTGGTGACATGTAGAATGTACCATTTCTTCTTGTCAGGAATGGTCACTTCACTACCCAAAAGTCAAAGATTTACAGCAAAGCAAACTTATTTTACTGAAATGAATGAGAGACAGGGGCTGGCCAACTTGAGTAATATACTTGTAACAACTCTCAATATCTTTATCTGAATGACTAGATCCACTCAGAGAAAGCTTCTTCAACTCCATCATCAATACACAGAAATGCTTCTGTGACTACTGAAGTACCGCTCGTGAGAAGTATGAAAAAGGCAAAAGGATGAGAGTAGAAGAGGGTATTGGTGAAAATACAGCAACCTGGAGTTTTGTCTGGTCTCAAATACTGGAGAAGCTGCCTTTATTTTTTTTTTTTTTTTGTGGAAACAGGAGGATTTGCAGAAGATGGCATGCTAATGTGTAATTTACAGATCTACTGATTAGGAGCACTGGGGAAGCCCCTTTCTTTCTCTGGACACAAATGTCCTCTACCAGAACTGGCCTCCTTCCCTTGTGTTACTACAGTGAAAGCAGTGACAGCAAAGCTGAGCAAGAGGAAGAAGGATGAAACAAGGGCTGGAGGCTGATACTTGCTTTGGGACTTTGTTGCAGGCTTTGGTTACTACATTTCTGCTTTCTTATTCATTGTTTTTTTGTTTTCATATCCCCCTAACCTACGTCAAACATTCTTAGATTGCAAATGCCAAGGGCTAGTTTGAGATAGACCCTTTCATTAAATTTTCAACTCCTAAGCATTGCTGCCCAGCAGCTATCCACTTCAAGAGCAAGTCTGAGCCTTGGCCTTGATATATCCTGGCCCTTTATGGAAAAGCTTTTTGGGGCTGCAGTGATGGAAAGACAATCAGAGGCATGTGGGGAACCAGCCTGGCTGTGTGATGAGAGCAGGACCAGTGGCTCACACCATGTAAGGGACAGGTGGATGGATGGGAGATGTGGAGAGACTGTGTGACTATGAGCTGAGGAGGAAGCTGTCTGGGATGGGCTGTCAGCAGGGGAGGCTGTGGGAAGGGGCAACTCAGGATATCCCCCAAGGCCAAACTGAAAAATACTTTACCTCACCCTACATGCCTGAGGGGACTGATTTGTGCCACTTGCTGTTTGGATGCAGCACTGTGGCTTGTTGCCAATGTTATCAAAAGCCATGCAAGTTATTTGGACTGCTTGCTTGCATTGTCCCACCACAGCCCCAATCTTTGCAGAAATATGCAGGGAAGCAGAACTGATCTCTGCCTTTGTGTGTAATTACACTAGGCTGTGGCTTGTGCTCTTGTACTTTTGATGACTGAGTGATGTCTGTCAATCACTGTAATTGAGTAAACCTATGCTTTGACTTCTCACTTGAGTTCCCACCTGCATCTACCTGATGTGAAGGGGCTACTCCACTTTGCAGAAACCAGTAGGGTTTTTGTGGTCTGACCTGCTTGAGGTGCAGCAGACATGCAAAAGGAGTAAACTAAGCCATTACAGAGAAGTGGTGCAGTGCTACCCTTGCCTACTCCCCTCTTAGGTGCTCTGTGGCTGCGGTTCATTTTCCACCAGTGAGGTCTCACAGGACTGACCCTTCACATCTGACTGTGGTCTGATGTCTCCAGTGCTCATAGGCACTCACTGGCTGGCGGGATGTCTGGGGAGCAGCATCTTCCTGTTTGTGCTTCTGCACAAATGTTACATTCCTGAAATGAAGTGTGTTCTTTGCATGTCAAATGGCAGGGGACTTTTTCACAGCTCTCCTGGCAGCCCACAGGTTTGGCATATTGTATACTGAAAGGGTGCCAAGGGCAAGCATTTAGAAAAAAAATATATCCCAAAAAAGTCCCTCATAGCCAACTGCCAGGGTTTGGTGCCAGATTAATCAGAACTCCCCATTGTCTCTCTGAGACAAATGTTCTGATTAAATCTATTGTTGGGCTTGATGGGACAAAGTGTTACTGAGTTACATCATAGCTATAATTTGAAAACTGGAACACGGCACAATTTATGATGGAATGTTCCCTGGTATTGTTCAGAAATATCACCACAGAAGAACTTTGTGGGAATGATTATTTGAAATCTGCTGGTCTAACAGTGACTTGAGCCCAGCTCCAGGATGCCTGAATAGGCTCTGCTCCATAGCTCAAGTGAACTACTTAATCTCCTTGCCTCCACTTCACCCTTTATTAGCAGTGGTGTTAAAGTAGCTTGTCTGCCTTCCTGCAAGCATTTGCTCATGTTCCCAGCTGGCTCTGGCTCATGCACCAGTGCTGGCATTGCAGACTTTTCCATGTGTGTTGGACTGTTTGTTTCCTCTTCCTTCTGTCTAACCTGATCATCACATTCTCATCACTGCAGCATCTCAGAGATGACTTGAGGTGACTCTGGGTGCTGCCTCCTCCCCTTGTGAGAGCGAGGATGAGCATCCCATGCCTGCCATACTCTAGACCCTCTGCTGTTTGCCAGCATTTTGGAAATGGTGCTGCTCCATTGTCCTGGCCATGTCACAATGCTGGGACTACCATGGCAGGCAGAACTTGGCATCCATGCTTCCACAGTCTACTCAGGTATGTCTGTAATCCAGAGCTGTGTGAAGAGCACTGTTTAAAGATCTGCTGGTCCTACACATGGAAAAGAACCAAGTAAAGCACGGATTGTGCAAACGGCAACAGTGACAAGGCTTGAGAGAAGCTATTGCAGGACGTGAAAAAGGTGGGAATCAGACTCTCTTGTCTAGCCACCTTATGTGACTCTTAATAAAACACATATATGTCCATGAAAGACATTTCCTGCACGGGATTGCATCCAGATTTTGTGGCTCCAGTCCATCTCCACCCAGACTGAACCCTGACTGGTTCCCGGGAGTCCCTAACAGACTTTGCAGATGTGACTAAGCACACCAAATAACTTGAGGAATCCTTATGGCCATTGGTATTAAGCTGAATACTGAAATTCACATAGAGGGTCAGCTGCCTCTTTCTCACTAAGAATTGCAGCATCATGTAGCAAAACAACAACGTTTGTATTGGATGTCTTCTGACATTTGGTCTCTACACAAAGAATTAAGGTGTCTCCAGTTGCAAGGTGGAGAACTTTCTGCAAATTCCTTCCTTCAGTTTTATGGCAATTTGAATTTTAAATTCTTATTGTCATGAAAAGCTACTTACATGTGATGTTCCATAATGCAAACTAAAACATTTGATTGAGAGGCATCGACCTACTGCTCCTTGGGTTATGTGTATGGCTGCTGCTAAAATCCAGGTCTGCAGTCTGAAAGCTCAACTCTCATCTCTGTGAAGTGTTGTTGTGTCAGAAGGCAGAGGACTTAGGAAAGCAATCAACAAAACACACAGGAGTCTTAAATGTAGTTTGAGTTGGATTTAGCTGGTCAGATGTATCATGATGGTGAATCATAATAGCTCATCTTATTTCTTCAATTGCTTGAGATGTTCTAGGCTCCCAGACTCTGAGGAAAATCTTTTAAAAGATAAAATGCTCAATCTTTGATGGACCTCCCTGACCTGGCTGAGCCATCTGCTCAAATGCCTTTCTCCTTCCTCATGCTGTTTGGAGTTGAGAGAAGGGGCACGAATCTCTAAGGTGTACCAGTTGCTTTCTAAGCACAAACTGTGTCTAATTATTTTGAACAGTGAGTTGGGTTAGAAGTGGTCATGGTGGTGTTCAACCCTTACATATTCTGTATGGGGAAGCAAGCATTATAGCTTGTTATCTCAGTTATCTGAACAATTTCCTCATTTACAGGATCTTATATCCTTGAAAATTGTTACAGTCAGACAGGACTTATTCTGGGATAGAGGACTCCAATTCAAAGATGCTCAAATTAATGACACAAAGGTAAATATTTTGTAGTTAAATGATGTTCTTGAAGAAACACTTTTAAAGTTTTGGTGTGTTTTGGGGTTTTTTTTGGGCTTTTTGAAAAGGCATTTCTACTATAAATGGCCAATGTAAGGACTCCAGAACTTAGAAGAGGGTGGAGATGGAAGTTTCTTTTATGATGCTGTGTCATTTCCTATATTTGGTATGTTGGGGTTAGATGGGTGCAACTTGGGCTTTAGGAATATGTATGAGCTACATATGAGCTGATCAGTACAGTTCTTGCTGGGGTCTCCAACACTGGCTTATCAAGTTTGACTGTTGGAATGGAGATCCTTGACCCTCAATCTCATTATACTTCTAAACAAAGGAGGAGAATAGGTAGGACCAATGGCTTTATCTGTGCTGTTGTAGCAGAATACCTTCCTTTCCTTTGTCTGTTTTCTTGTCTTCACCTTTTTCTTTGTTTTTCTCTGTTTTCTGTTTTGTTTTCCCTAGGTTCAGGGATGGAGGTGAATTCTAAGCTAAAAAAAGTTGCAACCCGTGGCATCAGCAGGCAGCTTTCATTTTATAACCTCCTGGATTGTGTTGTCATAACTTTGTTGGCATTTTGGCCATAAAAGCACCGATCTCGCTTGAGACACAAAGACCATGCTGTATGTTAATGTTGCCCAGCAGTATGCACTTAGAAAATAAAAAGATGTCTCTTTGTCATACGTGTTTAAAAGAGAAGCTAATTAGAAAAGACTGTTAACATATGGCATTAGCCATCAATTTCAGCATAACAGCAAAGACAGATTTGGTAATAGTGAAAGAGCATGAACCCAAGTACCTAGAGCAGCAGACAAAAATTCTTAGTGTTCCCAAAAGTTAGCTTTGTTAGTGAAATGATACCACTGACTTCCCTGAGCCATGACAATTTATGTCCTCTGACAGCTCCCTTTTGAGGGACTTGGAAAGGATCTTTGTTTATATCTGAGTATATGCTGTGCCATTCAGATCTGGTATGTCATCTGAGCTGCAAACCCAGTGCACCATGTTAAATGTTAAATCTATTAAGGTAATAGTCCCTGTGTATGCTAAGCGAGATTTACCATGCCATTTCTGGGCTTATGGGTTAATTGCAGCCACCAACAAAGGCAGGGAAAATGCTTAGTGTAATGGCAGGCACCTTTGGACAATGCAAATGAGCTATAGTGAAGGAAACTGCTGAAAATGTGTGTAAGGTTATGAAGGCTGAATTCAAGGCAATGTGAACTAGGAGCATGTGTTCTTACTCCAGGAGGAGAAAAAGAAACAGTCTAAAACTGTTTTAGGAACAGCAGCTCAACACACACACAAAGATGCCAAAAGAAATAGCAAAATACTAGTTGGAGAGCTTCCAAAGATGAAAAATTATTGACCCAGAAACACTGCTTCTTCTAGAGAGCACTGAAATTAGAGGAGGTCATAAAGACACAAGGAGTGGAGGAAGGAAAGTCTACCTGCAGTGAAGCTCATCATAGGACCTGAGCACAGAAACTAAGTATTGTAACAATGGATAACCAGGCAAAGCAATGATCTGGATTGTGAGAGTAACAGTATCTAGTCACGTGATTTTTGTCATCAATGAAAATCAAGGAGGGAAAGTAGTTCAAGAGACAGAAGGAATGAAGCCCTCCTGAGGGGAAAATAAAGAGGAATAGCTTGATGGGTGCAAAGGGAATAAAATGCCCTCTAACATTAAGGAAGACATTAGTGGTTGACGGAAGCATCAGACGCCAGGCTCATGCCTTCAGAGAATGATACATGCCGATCGCTTGACTCAAGAACACAGACATGGCTTTTTGGTTAACAATAACTGATGGGATGTGACAGTGTAATACTGTTACCAAGCATGCTGATTTAACTGGGCATTTTTTCTCAAGATCCAGGCTTGTTAAATACCCATAACTTCTATTTTTATGAGATTATTTACTATACTCTGACTTTTCTAGAAAAGATTTATCAGATAGAGACTGTCAGTGGTCAGAACAAAATCTTTCCTTGAGGGAGTATTGTAAGATATTTTGGATGTAGACAGATGATAACTTTAGCTAAGTTAAATGGGTCTCAGGAGTCACTCTGAGCAGATGTGGTTGAAAGAAACCCTCTGTATAGCTCTCTGCCTTAAAAAAAAAATGCTGTCTCCATTGCTTGAGAAGTAGAAATGCTTAAAATAAACAGTAGCTCTGGAGCAGCGTGGGACCAAAAGCAGTTCTACTGTGACTGCCAGACCCAGTGCTTGAGCCTGTTGTGTTCTAGTGCCCGGCAGAGGCAAGGTCTTGACATGCACATGCTGGGTTTCCATGCAAAGAAAATCTGGATGTATTGGCCTATAGGGGAGCTATGGTAAGAAAGAGTACTGAGACCTGGTAGATCAAGCAGCACCAAAACCCAGCCTCGGGCTCTGACTTACTGCTGTCCATGCTGGTTAATCTTGAACACACTCCCTAGCACAGCCTTGTGTCATACCTAGTGTGTCCCAGGCAAGGGCCAAAGGCAGTTTACCTCTTCTCCTCCACCAAGGGCTGCTCCCAGGAGACAGTCTGCCACAGTCCCACCATGACAGGAGAGATGGCATAGCTGTACAAGGCATAAGAGCCATATGGCCTGTTTTACTCACCAGCCTCAGAGAGAGGACCTCAAAGGTCTCATGGCTCCTGTCTGTATGGAGTTTTTTGCTCATGGGATCAAGGAAATTAGACTCAGATGCATTTGCTAGCAAAAGCTTGCTTTGCAACAGCTTGGATTTAAAAAGTCTTCTGCATTTCTGCCACCCTTTTGGAGGAAATAGACTCCAGGCAGTGCTAGGTCCTGCAGCTGCTCTCTGCTGCCTAGCACTGGGACCTTCACTGGTAAAATGACAAACCATACCTAGGAGTCATGTTTAACCATCCCAAAGTCAAATGTACAAGCTAATGGTACCATATCTCACTAAAGTCAGCAAGTGTGGAGCCTGCTTCTGGTCTCAGTTTGGGGTGAATCCTCCTCATCTATTGATATGCAGAAGTAGCCTAGATGACTAGCTTACCCTATGGACTAAATTTTAAATGCTGGAGATTGAATTAGTTGAGACCATTCATCCCAAGTGTATCTTTTCCTTTTCTGGAAGGCGGAGAATTGCCCCTAATCTTCTCCTCTTGAGGTTTCTCTGTGTAAAGTGTAGGTGTCCCTACCTGGCTGTGCTCATTGCACAGATGGGTCAGTGTGATGTTGGTCAAGTGGGAGCATTCCTACAGCCTCATTTCAGACGGGCTTCTGTAGCTTGGTGTTACCTGTTTCTTAATATTGGTGTTACCTGTTTCTTGATATGCACACAAATTCTGACTTCCTCTGATCTCAGTTTCTGCCATTTCAGTAATTTTTCTTTTCAGTTTTCTGTTATGCAAAATGTCTGCAGGTTTTAGTGCAACTACTGTGTACCTTAAAGCTAAACATGCTGCAGTCAAACTCTGAAATCCTTTTAGGAGTTATTTTATTATTTTTTTTTAATGTTTTCAAGTGGATTGCTGAATAGCTAGCAGTGAGACCAAGCAGCTAGTTGCCTAAATAACACCTTATGGTGGTTAAAACCCAACAGAACTATATATGTGTGACTTCCATCCCTTCTGTCAGATGAACCATGTCAAGAAAAAATACACCTGACCTGTGAAACCATTGCTTTGGCTGTGGTATTCCCAGCTCAAGGAAGTCAGAATAAAAATATAGATGATTTTCCATTCAGTTTAAAGAACTGCAAGTGCATTGCCCTAGAAAAGACACCTTTTCTCATTCCACCTTTGCTCATGCTGCGAACTCAAATGAAGTCCTTCATGTCGTTGCTCATGGCCAGGAAAAATGGAACTTTCTCTTTAATGTCTAATTTTCAAATAACCTTTTTGGATTCTTTCACCAATATTTTTCTGTGATGTGTTATTGAGCACCTTGTTTGTCTTTCTCAACAAAACCCTGCCTATTACTGCAACCTTTACCTTGAACTGATGGGAAAATGCTATCCTGACACGACTGTGCTTTAATGGGTCTCTATTTCTCAGCAGTAACTGGCAATTATGGTCACCATTTGTTCTGCAATCAGACAGGATTTTTTTTTCCCTTGATGGAACTGTCATAGGCACAGTCTCTGTAGTCTCTGCTCCTCTCTGCTTTTGTCAAACCCTTTCTTCAGTCCCTCACTCTGTCCGACATTTGTTTTCTATTTGCAGAGAGCATAATCACTATAGTTCTGAACTGGAGGCAATATTTGGCAATGTACATCAATAGGGGATTGTATGGTACGTGACGATGCAACAGTTTTCTCCCCTAAGCAAAGCTGTTTTCCCTGTTTCGGCACGTTGGCACTGCTGTTATTAGTGTGAATGCACACACCACTTGTCTCTGTTTTTGCTGCTGCTCCAAGGGAACTGAACCAATGTCTCATTTTTGCATGTCTGGAAACATCTTAGTTTTATGCTCCTGTGTACTACTGCAGGGAATGATGCTTTGTGAACTGCCTCCAACTCCTTCTTAAGATGTGCCTACTTAGGCTGCTGGACACTTGCAAAATAGATTTCAGTTTCCTTTCTGGGCACAAGTTCCCTGCTACACCCATCATGTTTAGGATTTCTCGTACTCTTCTGTACCTGCTGCAGTGGGCATCTTATGCAGCTGATGTCATGCAGATTATCTTGATTGTAATCAAACTGTGTCTCATCCCACCTAATCTCCACTGGGCCTTACCTTGAAATTATCATACTGCTTTAATTCAGGAAGTTTTATTTTAATACAAGCTTTGCTTTGGCCATGGATATTCTTTGCAAAACTTCCCATGTCCTCTGAATTCTCATGGCTTTTCTTTAAACCAAGCTAGAATCAAAAGCAGCTCCTCATAAACATGATTTAATGGCTTTTTGCTGAAGTACATCAAATGCTGAGCAACTGTCTGTGGCAGGTGGGGGACACACCTCAACGAGCCATGTCCACACATCCTCACCTGGGAAGCAGAAGCTGAGCAACATCTGACGTAGCTGCAGCAATGTCAGGGCAGGTCCTGGAGAAGTGCTTCCCCTGAACAGAAGGTATCTTTTTAGTTCATGATGCCTCCATGTTCTGACGCTTGAGAAAACACTTACAGGTTCCTGATGACTGGAGGTCTCAGTAGCCTTTTTGTTTCTCTCTGCACCCCAACATGTACATGGATGATTTGAGGCCAGAACAAAAGCTATTTTTAGTAGCCAGCTGTAGCCAGGATGACCCAAGGTGCTCCTTGTTCACTCAGGCATAGTATTTTTCCATTAGTCTCCTCTGCTTGCTGTTAACAAATCTACTTGGAACGGTTGTTGCCTCATAAACACAAGCCATCTCTAAAACCCCTGGTTCAATGTGATGGTTTTTAGCAAGGAGTGACACTTTGCTACAGAGCGTGCCTCCATGCTGCAATGCCTCCTGCACAGCAGAGCCATGCCGGGTGACAGCTCTGTCACCAGTGGGAGCCACAGGTGCCTCTGTGGGATGTGCTGCAGCCCAGTGTGTGGGCAGCTTCCCTTCCCAGAGTGTGTGAGCACCAGATGTGCACTGCCTGTGAGGGTAAGGGCTGGCAGGGCTGTGGGCAGCACCTCTGCCACAACTAATTGCTTTTTGGTCCTCCAGCCCTACACTGACTGATGCCTGTATATGTGTCTGCTAGCAGATGAGGTCCCCCGGCATGGGACCTGTTGATTGTCCTCTCTGTCTCTAACAGAGACAGCCTCATTCCTCTCTGAACACTGCCCAGCTGGCTGTGCCCAGAAAGGACAGTCTCAAGGCATGTGTACTTATCCATGTTGCATGCTAACCTGTGGCTTTAATTGCTGCTGGGCAATTAAAAACTGTATTAAGGAGGCATTATGACAAAATATATTGTCTATAAAGAGTACCTTACAGAATCCAAAATCTGATACCAGTTCAGTTCAAGGGACAGTTGTGACTGAGAGCAATGTCTCTGGCTTGTTATGACCAAGTCCTCTATAGTTACAGTGATCTAGGACCCTTTGGTGCTGAAAATGGCTGGGGGCACCAGCAGCAGTGGATGTGCAGGGGTGTGGGCACCAGCCTCTGGACAAATGCAACAGCTATTTGTGGAAAACAGGAGATCTTCATGGTAGTGGGGCAGGACCCAGGGAACATACCATCTCTGAGGAAAGTGTGTTCCTATGCTTCGTAAGTAGGGTAGAGTTAGGTTTCCCTTCCTTTTTCTGGGGCAGAAATGTTTACTATCAACATCTCCTGGCTGTTGTTGTGCTTGGCCACTGTGGAGCAATGCCTCTGGAACACTGGTTTGCATCACTGGTGACTTCCAATCAAGGAAAAGAACTAAAACCAGAAGGGAGGCAGAGGGGCACACCTGGTACAATCAGGATAACAAAAGGGCTGTATTACACAAAGGAGGTGAAGAAGCATGGCTTGTGTGCATATTGTTGTTGTATTTAAGTAAACTGGCAAAGGATGGGAGCAGACAGGACTGTCTACCTCCTTAGTTTCATTTCAGAGACTTTTCCATGGCTGCTAGAAATAGTCAGAGGCTGGACTGAATGACTACTGGATCCCTAGTTTCTAACTTCAATTAGCAATGTTCTTGTATGTATGCATTCTTCTCTGGAAAAAGTCATGGTGGCACTAATGTAATTTCTGCCAGGCTTTGGACTTGTCTGTGGCCATCAGGGTTTGATGGAGATGTCTGGTATGACATCTCAGCATGTCACTTCAGCTTGATGTACTCCCTGTGTGGTGCAGCCATCCCTGCCAGGTGGCTACAAGAGGGCACTGCTGTGACCATCCAAACTAGCATGTTGGCACTCCTTCTCCTTCCTTATCTTCTCTGGTGTGTGGCTACTTGTCTGAAACTGTCTAAAGCAGCAGGTGACTGAGGATTCTGTATGCTCAGCTTGACATATGCCTTTGATGCACCCTCCTCCTTCTGTTGGTATTTTCAAGTAGCAACTTACCAATCCACATCACCTTTAAAGTCCCCGTGATCTGGTAGTGGGAGGGACCACACATGCCCAAACGTGACACAAGGGAAAGCTGCTTTGCTGCACTGCCCAAACACCCTCTCACTGTCCCACCTCCTGTGGTATTTGCCTCCACCTCCAGCTTTGTGAGGTGCAGTTGATGCCCAGGTGAACTGAGGACACACACACAACCACTCATACTTTTATATATAGGTTATCTGAGATGCAGTCTGTACGTATGAAAGTATAGTAACCCCAGACTGATGGCAATCAATATATCTACTTACTGTCACCATTGGGAGTAGTGTAAAATTAAAAGGATTTCCATAGGCACCCAGAGTGATGTTTCAAGGGTCATTTCCCTTTAGCATTGCTTCCAAGAGACTGATCGCTGTTAGAAAGGACATAAATTTCAACCCGTTTGAACTGGTTGTAGCCAGTTTTCCATAAAACACATTCTTGTTTTGAAACCAAGGAATGCTCTTTAGAAAGGATAGTGAGATGGGAATGGCATGCATTCAAACCAACGTAGCACAAGAAATTCTGGGTATGTCTTTGCATACTGAACATGATGCATGCACATGTGTGTGCACATACATATAGGTAGTAGTTTCATTTACATAACCCTCTGTAAATAATCTTGACTCATTTTTTTAAGAGTCAAATACCTACAGAAGCATAATATTTTAATGCTGTTTTGATCACTTGTTCAGTATTATAACCATTTTTTTTGCTCTGATAGTGACAAGACAGAAATCGTTTACACAGAGGTGTGGTAATTGGAAGTTTTTTACTGCAATTCTGTTTTATCTTTAGAGTCAGGATATGCAATGTGCAGATGCTGACACTCTCTGGAAAAGATTGTCTTCTTTCCAGGAAGGGAAATGGTCTAGTGGTTGATAGGCTGGGACAAGGCTGGGCTCGATGATCTTAAAGGTCTCTTCCAGCTGAAATGATTCTGTGATTCTTTATCACAGTTCCTGTGGTACAATGAGCTGACACTCATTTTTGAAAAAAAGCCACAGTACTTATATTTGAAAACCAATGTGATCATCAATATATAAACCCTATCAGAGCATTGATCTCCCCTATGAAACTCAGATTTCCCCTGTCCTAGTTTTACGTTTTTAGGCACTCATGAACAGAATGTCCACTGTGTCACATTTAAAGAGACTCTAAGTGGTTCTTCTGGGAGAGCATGAACAATAATTGGCTATAGAGCTGACCAGTCGTGTTTTCAGACAGCTCCATGATTTGTGCACACATACCCACACTCATACAAGCTTCTTCTTACATGGGCTGAGTAAGACATCACCAGTTTCCTTAGCAAAGGTGGTCTGCAATTTGAGTTCTCAACTTTGTGTCATCACTTACTCGTGCTGACAGCCATCTTTACACTTAGGGACAATTTCAAACCTTGCCAAAGGCTGGTGTTTCTGCAGAGTTTCTGAAATAGTTATGATGTCCTTTGTTCCTGCAAGAGCTTACAGAAAAACTTTCCCTGCAACGTAATCAGATCATCTTGTTTGGATTATCACGTTGTCAGTCTGGTTATTGCTCCTGCTTGTCTTTAATTTCTAATCTAGCTACAAGCTGTGAGTTACTTGATTTGATTCTTACGGCAGACTCATGGGAAAAACTGAAATGCATTTAGAATCACATAATGCGTGGCTGAGAGTGAAAAAGCATGCCCAGTTTGGAAGTATGCTTTTTATGAACTCCTCAGTGATGGTAGGAAGTAGAGACTTGAAATCCCTGCCAGAGCAGCCTGAGAAATACAGGTTTTTATCAGAAACTTCAGGCATTTGTGGAGATTTTTTGAGGGCAGAACCAACAGCCATTTCAAATATATTCAACAGTGTCCTTGAAAAGATTGTTCTTAGGCTTTTGTGGTGTGGCATGTGCTATAGCCATCCACAAGGATTTTAATAACTCGTTCAATACCAGTAGTCCAATTCTACTCACCAAAGACACCTTTAACAAGCATATGAGCTCTCAGAGGGCACTTTGATTACATTACACAAACGAGAGACTACCTTGTATGAAACAGCCATACAACTTGTCTTTTTACTTCAGTTAAAATATAACTAAAACATAATCTCCTGTACATGGCTGTATGAGTGACTGAATCACGTGCAGCAGCACAGACATAGTGGCACTACCATAAAGTTAAGAGGTTGTTAAAGGATTTAAGATAGGGCTCTCAAAGACTGAAAAAGGCACTTCTTCTGTGGTGATATTAATCTCTGCAATTCTAGTCATTATATTTTATTATCCTAGGTTATATCACATTATATTTTACTATACTCTTTGTAGTGCTCTTTTCATCATGGCCAAAGCAAGTGGTGTGTATTTGAAGTGTAGTTTTAAAGCACCAATAGTGCTTTTGGAAGCTGGCTGCATTTCAGTGGTGGTGAAGTGTCGAGTACGTGACTAAAAGTTAAGTATATTTGTGGCTTTTAATTAATTCGTCTGTTCAGCTAGTTTATGCTGCTTTCATTGGTTATTGTTGAGATTGATACTAGCATAGTACCTGCACTTCTAGAGCTCTTTAGAGAAATGAAAAGAATGAACTGTGTATAGAAAAGTGCCCCAAAAAGGGCACTGGGATTGCAGAAGCCTCTTTTTACAGTAAGAGAGTGAAGAAGCTTCCTCTGTCTTTTTAACCTGAGGCAGGGTAGGCTGCTTTTACCACTCTAAGTATAGCAGAAGTGAGAGCAGCATGCCACTTTTTCTGCAAAGAGCCACAATCAGGGTTTGCAGCTAGGTGAAGAGAGATGCTGGAACTTAAAGCATAACCTTCAATAGGAAGGTACTTAACCAAATTACTATGGGATGTGGTTAATTATCTGCCTCTGAGTAACTACTGAATGGAGACCTTGCTGAAAGCTATGTTTTAGCCATACCAATGCACTACTTTAAGCAGAAAAAGACATTTCAATAAACAGAAAGAGAACTGACAAGCAAAGTGGTTCCTTTTGGCTTTAACATCCCAAAATTATCAGGATCTCAGTGGGGGTTTTCCCAACCATAGCTTTTATGAAGTTCAGTATACCTTCCTTGGTGTTCAGTCCTGGGAAAAGACCCAAGCACATACAGGGCCATATGCTTGAAGTTTGATGTTTATTCTTTTCTGCTATGTTCAGCTGTTTTTATGCCATTAAGTGCTCAGATATTATGAAGAATATACCTCCCTGATGGTCCCTTTAATCCTTTCAAGGAAGGGAGGTACATACATGTGTTTTGCTTTGTTTTCTCCTCTTTTGGAGAGGTGTGCCTTGCAGAGAGGATGGAGGTACATGACAGATAAACACACCCTGAGCTTTCCATGAGACATTAGCCTAGTGCAAATACTGGGCTGAATATTTGTCAAAAGCCGAGTTCTTGGGTAATAATGTTACAGATATACAGAATTTTGTACTCTACCTCTTGGCAAAACACACTCATTAGTCCTTCATTTGGTTAAAAAAAATTCCACATATGTGCTGGAAAACCTTTTGTTTAATACTCAGAACATGGGAAGCAAACAAGAACATGTGACAAGTATTTTGGAAACATTTGTGTGAGTGGTATATGAATGTACATGAATTAATTTGTGATGATGTAGGAGCACACATTATTACGAAGTACTGCAAACCCTGAACTCACAAGAATGGGATCAGAATCCTAGATTTCATCATTCCCAGGTATTTCTGAGATGAAGAGGTAACTTTTTGTAATATACAAGTGGTGTATGCTGATCTCCTTCCCAGATGGGCCAAGAAAAGATTGTCTGAAACTGAATTTGAGGTAAGGAGGTGAAAGAACTCAGTCCTGTGGTGAGATAGAGAGAACATGTGCTACCAGCACTCTGGGTGGACAATAACACCTACCAGCCCATGCACTGTTATTGACAGGGATGAAGTCAGTGTTATGCGTGGAAATAGCTGAGGTGTGTAGTGTTGCAAGTAGCTAACATCTGTGGCTCCCAGCATGGACAGTTATGCTACCATTAAAAGCAGAGCTCTCCTGGGTTAAAAGGCAGGCAGTGCATGCAAAACTGATGTGTCTACAAAGATGGGTTTTACCAAGATTCTGCTTCTCTGCTTTGATTTCCAAAACACTTTGGTGGACACTTGAGTAAGAGGAAGTTTCACTGTAAGAAGAAATTGATGTGAAGGCTTAAAAGGTTGTCACGCTCAGAAAATCAGGAAACTAGGTACTTTTTGTAAAGAGTATCTTAAGAAGCATTCTCAGTAGAGGTGGAAATAATTAATTGATATGGGTAGGTAAAACCCATGGAAAAAGGGCTGGCAAGTCCAGAGCATTGTTCTACAGGCCACAAACACAGACAAATACAGTCATGCTGCTGGAAAAACAGTGATGAGAGTACAGGGCTAGGAAAGACAAGAAGGAATGTGCACACTCATAGAATCATAGAATCATTTCAGCTGGAAGAGACCTTTAAAATCTTTGAGTCCAGCCTTCGTCCTAGCCCTATCAACCACTAGACCAAGTGTCACATCTAACTATGTCTTAAACACCGCCAGGGACAGTGACTCCAGCAGCAACCTGGGTAGCCCATTCCAATGCCTGACAACCCTTGCAGGAAAGAAATTCCTCCTCGGATCCAGCCTGAACCTTCCCTGGCCAACTTGAGACCATTTCCTCTTGTTCTATTGCTTGTCACTAGGCAGAACAAACCAACTCCCACCTCGCTACTATTTCCTTTCACGTCTGAACATAGTGTTAGATCTGGCCCCCTCTCTTCTTCCAGCAACTGTGGCATGCACACAAAACTACTTTCTCCCTGTGACGAGCTGTAGGGAACATCAGCTCTTCTATGGTCTCCAACAGATGCATCTCTTAAAAACCCCCCAAAACTGTCTCATGCAACTCTGGACATCACAGACCATGAGGTTTCAGAGCAGAACTTCTCTTTAAAAAATTACATCAGCTCCAGATGTCTTCAGGCAGGCTGTGGTCAAGGAATTTCTTGTATTTTAATTTAAATAATGAAGTAGTTGGAAATAGAGGTTTTTCTTTGCAAGACTTATCATTGAATAGCCCCTGCACTGTTATGCATGTGCCCTCATACTGGGTGATGTCCCTGAAGTCGAAATGACCCAATGACCAGGCAAAGAGATGCTTTTTCTTACAACAATTGTATGCAAGAAACCACCATGCTATGGACTGCTCAGAAGGTATTGCATTAGAGTCTCTTCCTAATGAGCTCTTGGTTCTGGGAGTCATGCATTAGGCTAATCTTTCCAGGAATTTGACTTGAAAGCTTACTGCATTTCCAAGTATAGGACATGCCCATGCAAACAAACAGTTGGGGGTCTAAACTTCTATTTGACTGTATTTACTGTACATATTTAACTGCCCTCCTTCCTACAAGGCTTTTCAAAGTCCAGTATAACGTCTGACGTGCCAAACACCATAAACAAAAAAAAAAAGACTCATCAATCTGGATGGATTTTTGTCTGGCACTTATACGTTAGCCCTGGAGACTCAGCCGTTTTATGAGCATACTCTGTGCTTTTAAACACATATGTAAGGACATTGAGGCATGAGGTTTGCATTTGCTTTGTGTTGACCCATGCCTGCAAGTGAATCAGTTGCATAAAAGACACAGGGATGCTGTGTTTTCCTTCTAGCTGTCATGGTAGGAGTCCCGCGCCCTGCTGAGGCTGGCTGCCACCAGCCCTGTGCCCCAAACCTCTGAAGCTTGGGGCTGAGACATGCTAACGTGGGGACTCCACTTCCAGCCTCCTGCCCTGGAAGGACAGCCCATCTCCTACCAAGTCTTGCTGTGATTGCTGTAACAATCAGGCCTGTCCCCTTCTTGCTGTCAGGCTGTTTGTGCCATTCCTGCTTGTCAGTGTACCGCAGCCATCAACATAGACATTCCAGAGAAAGTTGTGCAACTGTTCCTGATTAATCATTAACTGGGACATTCTAGTTGTTACATTTTTTATTTATTTCTAGATTTTGTGAGGGGAAGTACTTGTTGGACAGGACAGGCTGAAAGGCATGCAGAGATCTGACACTTAGGCATGGACTAGAGGATAATCACAGGATGGCTGGGGTTGGAAGGGACCTCTAGAGATCATCCAGTCCAACCTTACTTCTAATCCTGTCATTGGACACTACAGAAAAAAGTGTGCCCCAGTTCCCGCAGCCTTTCCTCATAAGGAAGATGCTCCAGTCCCCTAATGATCTTGGTAGCCCTGTGCTGGACTCTCTCCAGCAGTTCCCTGTCCCTCTTGAGCTGACGAGCCCAGAACTGGACACAGGACTCCAGAGAAGGCCTTGCCAGGGCAGAGTAGTGAGTGAAGAGAATCCTTGCCTTCTGCTCACGATGGATATGGGAAGCTTCCCTGGGTATGTGAAGCTCAATGGTGCAAGGCTAGCCAGAACTGAAAGCAAAGTTTCTAGTGACCTGGCTGTTACTCATAAGGAGTTCTGGGTTTGCTGTCTAAAAAGCCTGGCTGGAAGCTGCTCCATGCTTGGTGCTGGGCACATCAGTGTGCCGGGTCAGCACAAAGAGCCTGCCCTTACACTGGGCAAAGCGAAGGCAACAGATGTGATTCACGGCCAGAGCTACAACTGAGGCATTTGCATGTGGATAGTCAGGCTGTCACAGCAAGAACCAAATCTTGAAGATCCCTGGAGAAACTACAGGGCTAGGGAAGTCTGGAGAGGTTTACAGTTACAGGGCTGGAGATGAAGATGGGGTTTTCCCCCTCTAGCATGCGCATTGTGGCTCTTGCACTGTGGCTCAGAGCAATTTTTTAAGGCAAATACTGAGCTGATCTCAGTTCTAGCCTCCTGGCTAGAGGTGGCTGGTGGGAGGATAACCTCTACTTTTGCCTTCATCCTCCACCTATCTTACTCTTAAGCCAAGGTATATCTTGGTTTGGGTCAGTGCTTCAGCCACACAGATCAGTTTCAAAGACTTGCAGATTTGCAGCTCTGAAATGACGTGGCTTGATCAGCAGAGTGCCATTAGTCTTTGCAATGGATATTTTGGAGGGTATGAGTGATAGCAGCCTCAATAGACAGCTTTTCAGGCTGCACTTTCATCTCTAGATTTCAGAGTCAGGCATAGCAGTGTGAGGATTGCTCCTTCCCCTTAATAAGAATGTGGGAGTAGAGGTGGGAGCTGTGCCTGGGGGAAACCTGTGCTGCTGTCTCTTCTGCCCTGTGCGGTTACCTCTGGGATTGGGACCAGTACAGCGAGGTTAAAGTGACTTACATTGCACCCAAAATATACTAAGGAAAGATAAATTCAGTCTATCTAGCAAACAATCTCATGCTCCACACAGAAATATTTGGGCTGCTTCTGCTGTTGGTTACAGCCATGCCACACCGTGGCTTTCCAGTGAAGTCACCGAGCCCAGCTGGGTGTAACTGAGGGTGGTGCTCATATTGTCTGGGCTAAATGTCAGCAAGGAACAACAGCAGCCGAATGAGAAGGATTTCTAAGCATTTCCCTTCTCCTGCTCACACACATCCTTCATTCTTGGACAGCTGAGGCAAATGGACAAGAGCAAATCTGTCTTTCTGTCTAGATGGAAAGTACTTAAATGTTTTGTTCTTTGTGCATAGAAACGAACAAAGATGAGCTCTAGGTCTTGTAAACATCAACACTCAGTTTTCTGTGTATATAACCCAGCTGCTAGGAAAGCTTGGTAAGTTTTAACTCTGCTTTGAGTTAAGGGGATAAACTGAATCCACTGCTCTTCCCACAGGGCTCCTGTCCATGCTCCTGAAGATGTTCAGGCAGATTTGGGGCATTACCTGTGCCTGATTGACCCACAGCTCTGCTGGGAGTGCACTTAATTGCTCCACCAGACCCTGGTCCTTGTAGGCACTCCTTGGCCACTTAGGTGCAAAGTTGTCTCCCTCAGCTGGGGACAGCTATCTGCATCCTTTGGTCACCACCAGCCTACCACCCTCTGTTGAGGTAGTTCTACTCCACCTTGGCAGATGATGGGATTCTGCTCTCCTTCATGTTGGACAACATCATTTGGGTTAACTCAGAGCCATCACTGATATTGTTTAATCCAAGTAGGTGGTCACAGTGCTCTTTGGCAAATGGACAGTGATGTATGCCCGGAAGTGTCAAAAGTTTCTCTCTGAAGGGATCATCTGTTTAATTAAGTGGAAATTGTGTGTCCTGAGTGGGCTGGTCTTGCACTGGAACAGCTTAGGGAGTGCTCATGTGCTCCAGATAAGCTTTGGCAGCACTAACATAGAGCTAGGGAGTGAAGACAGATAGAAGGATAGTAAACATCCAAGGCTGCTCCAGCCAAACCCAACAGCGATGGTTGCTTTTGGAACCTGCATACACATTAACCACTTCTGCTTAACAATCAGCTTGCAGTTGACAAGCAAATGATATTCAGACACAGGTCTTGAATCTGATCTTTCATGATATTTCCAAAATCTGAGCCCTCATCCATGGGGAAGAGGGGCTAAGTGCACTCCTCATGTCCATCGTGTCAGGCTTCCTGCAGCCATAGACAGACTTCGCAACCAAACTGCTTGTATTGGCTGTTCAAGGTTTCTAAGGTACTGCATCCACTAGTGACTAGCATAAGTGAGAATTATGAGAAATATTCATAGTCCTAAGCCCTCTCAAAGACTGTGACCCTGAATTCATGCCAGATGCAAAACATCAGACCTTTCTTTCCTCTGATACAAGTTTGTCAAAGTCACGTGTAGGGCACTGCCTCATGCTCTGAGGGGAGCTGCTGTCAGATGAATGTAGGGAAGAGCAGATATCCAAGCACTTAAAGGCTGGTATATTTACACTGAATGTTTTGCTGGTGTGGTCTTTCAAGAAACCAGTTGTAAAACTTGCTGCAGGGCTGTTTCTGCAACTGTGTGCCAGACAGCAACTGCAGCTTTGTGGCCAGGACAGGGGTTCGTGAACTGCTGTCTAGGAAACAATTCTTCACCAGGCAAAAGCTTGGGTTTCTGTACTTACTGTTCTGTCTTGTTGTGAAACCTGTTCTGAAAATTAATTCCTAACTAGACATGATTTAAACCAGGTTCCTTCTTGCTATTCTTTTCCAGGTGCTCAGTTAAGACTCGATTTCTCAATTCTTGTCTGCAAATTTGTTATGGGGACCAATATATTTAAGTCAGTAGGGAAAGAGAAATTTCTATTTTGGTCGTATCCCATCCTACTGATAAGCATAGTGACACCTTCAGAAAAGTATGTTAAATGAGACTTAGGTCCTTTTACATAGGATTCAACTCTTCAGGTGTAGATGTATTTATAAACTGGAAGTATATCAGCAGAAGGAAAGGAAAGGGACAACTTTTACTGTCTCTACTGTCTCTAATGGACTGGCATGTTGGAGGCATACAACTTGCACATGTAGTGAAAACTGTGAAGCTGCAATCTCTCAGGCTGCAAGATGATGCTGATGAGGTTTCTTAATCTTGCAGTTGTCACATCTGTTGGCAGCTTGGCTGTGAAACACCTAACAAGAAAGCCAGGCTTTGTGCAAGACCACACTGTCTGAAGTGTATGTATTACTTGGAGCTCTTCTACAGGTCTCTCCTGCTCCCTTCTGGTGAAGTCTTGAAATCCAAAGCAGAGAATATTTTCTTCACGTCTCAGTTTGGTATCAGGATTGCTCTCAGAAGCTCTGTGGTCAATACAATCACAGAGTCACAGAATCTTAAGGGTTGGAAGGGACCTTGAAAGATCATCCAGTCTACCTCGCCCCTGCTAGAGCAGGACCACTTAGAGTAGGTCACACAGGAACTCATCCGGGTGAGTTTTGAATGTCTTCAGAGAAGGAGACTCCAAAACCCTTTTGGGCAGCCCATTCCAGTGCTCCATCCTTGATGCACGGTGGTTATAGGAAATAATGGGTGAGTGTGTCCCATCAGCAAGTAAGTGGAACCATTCATGGATTCCATTTCTTTTTCACTTTTTGGGGAAACCCAGAAAGCTTCATGGTAACCAGTATCTTCTAGAGACTTTTGAGGTCCTCAGAGGACACGTGCTAAAGGGTCACAATTATTTCAGTGCTCCACCATCTTACAGATTTCTTCTGCCCTGCTTGGGGCTTGCTTTTCATGCCACTTCCTTTGCCTGTTTATTACTAAACCAAACCCAGCTGCTCAGAGTCACAACACTAAGTTCATATAGGTTTCTAGAAGGAGCCAGGGCCACATAGAAAGCTCCAAGTCCTCTTTAGAGTCATGACCCTCTGACCCAGGCAAATAAATCCTCTAACTATTTGAGGAAGAGGGCTATACTACACCTGTGGCTGGGCCTGGAGGGGTGGCTGGTTGAGCAAGCTGAAGGTGCTGCTCTGCTCTGGGGATACACAGAGCTAATCCTACGCACCTGGCTACAGCTGCATTTCTCAGGGTGAAAAATCAGCTTTCTTTGTCATCAAAATTCTAACCTACACAACTGACAACCCCAAACAAAATAGAATAGAAAAGCCCAATGTTTATTCCCTAATATTTTTTAAAACCCCATCATGTTTAACCTAAACATACAGCTTTTAGCAGGTGTGACCCATGTCTTTAATCACTGAGATTTGACAACAGCAGGTAAACCAGCAGGTTGCAAGACAGGAAACCTCTCCTGGAATGTCACATCCTGCTGCAAGGTTGACACCTGAGACAGGTGTATTTTTGCAAGAACCTAACTGTGCTCTGGACCAGCAATACTTAGATACATTCACATCCAGTGGAGCTGTGCTGGCAAATGTTCCCGAGTGGAAAAAAAAGCCTTGTTTTTTGGAGGTCTTTTTGTATGAGTTATATCACTCAGGCTAAACTGGTCCCAAATGTGTTATTCAACATCATTGACCTTCTACGGGCAAACTTTTCTGGGATTTAAAAAAATGTTGGTTGTCTACCATTTTCCTGGCTACTAAATGGCAACTACCCACCTTACATGACTCGTCTGTCCTTTCTGCTACATACATATGATCTCTATCAAGATTTTTAGTTCAAAGTTCTCTCCCTTCTCTTCTCAACTTTCTCTTCCTTTTCAGCCTCCTGCTAGCTTCACTTTTCTCATCTAATGTCCCACAGGCTACTACAGCTAAAGATAGAGAAGCTGGATTATCTCTGGGAAGATCTGATGATTTATGATGCTGATGTTATGGCCATTTGTACTTCTTTTTCATTATTGCTTCAGTCTACCTATACTAAGTGTAAGGATCACAGGCTTGTCTGTCAGACCTTCTTTGCTTTTTGTTTTCCCTTCATCACCTAGTCCTCTATCCTTCACTCATCTGCATCCTATCAAATACTTACAAGCACTCTCAGTGTCCTCCAACTTTGTTCATGCCCTTATAAAGAGCCTGTGTGGATCACAACAGCAAACCATCAAAGGGGAATATAAGAAGCAGAGTGCAAAAATCAGGTGGGTTCTTTCCAGGGTCTTTATTTGTAATAAACACTGATGTAAGGAGCCAGTAGACTAGCAACAGCCAGAAGGAGGTACAGAAGGAGTTAATTCATAGGTACTAGTTAGTATACTTACAGATTTTCACACTGCAATATTCTATTGCATTGTTTATCTCTGCTTATTTCCTTGTCTAGTTCCTCCTTTATTTGCTATTCATCTTTATAGATTGTAAACTCTCTAAGGCAGAGAATTCACACTTTTGCATAACACTTAGCAATCTCGATGAGGTATCTATGACACAGGTATTTAATATTTATGTTATTAGTAATGAGTGGTGTGATCATGACTCCAGGGCCTCTTTCATCCACAGTTTCATGGTAATTTCACGATGAAAACCTCCTTGGAAGCTGAAGAAACTGGAATGTCTTTGGCTTGGCATGTGACAGCAAGAGTCTGGAAAATTTTGGAGGCTCTATTGAGAGTAAGTGAAAGAAATAAACTAAGTATTCGAATTTCTGGGTCTCTTGCTGTAGAAATGGGTTCTTGGGAAACCTGGTTCTTTTATCTTACGTGGGATTCCTCAAGCCTTATGAATTCTACTTTAAATATCCCTGCAGTGTGTGTTGTCTTGCAGTATAGATCCATGGGCTTCCCTATTCAGGACTGAAAGCTGTAAGTTTTAAGGTTTGTTGTTCCCTCATGTTGGAACTGATAAGATTGGGTGATTTTGAGTACTGTTCACCACCGAATTTGTTTATTCTCTTTCTGGACTTCATATTTTCTCACTAGATAGGAGGTCTAGATATGGGAGGCTTGGTCTGACCTAGAGCCTGAGCAGCTGAGCTGCCAGGAGCACAGAGTTGTTAGTGATCCTTTGTGGTTAATTAACTCAGATCCTTGCAGGGTCCTGAGTCTTGCTGAAGGTGTGGGCAGAGATGTCTTACTGCAGGGACTCATCATGCCCAGCCAGGGCTTGCAACAGATTGTCTTCTCCATTCATTGGAATACTCTGTATTTTAATTTGAAGAAAGGACAACTAGGGGGTTAAGATATGAGCCTTTTCCCATGTTGTTTAGATTCTCTTGCATCCAATCCAGAATTTTAATAGAAAGCTTTCTTCTCTATTCCTATGGGCCAGATACTCAGCTGGTGCAAACGCAAATGCCATTGCTGCTGTGTTCTTTGACGTAAGGTTAGGTCTTAGCTCACGGTGGTGTTGTGTCTGGGAATATTTTTGTCCTTTAGAGATATTTACCCCCTCTCCCCCTCTGTCTCCTCAAGGATTCTTTCTTCTCGGCAGACTTACTCCTCTGACTGGAACATATGGGAAAAGTATTTTCTTCCATTCCTTCACCACTCAAAAATGGTCAAATCAATTTGGCTAAAATTAAAACCTTTTGGGTTGAATCTTAGCCTAGAAAACTTCATCTCCCAAAGGAATCCTTAAAGAAAGTTGTGAGCAATTTCCGAAAAAGATGGAATTGGCTTAGAAAACAAAACTGGGGCAGAAACAAACTGCAAAAGCCCTTTGCCTTTGGTAGCAGTCCCACCCGGTCTTCTAGCATGCAAATCTCACTTGGATGGTCACAAGAGATGTAATGGCTATTGACTTGTGTGGTTCCTTACAGGCAGCATGGTAATCAATTCCAGTGATCAGTGCATGCCCTTCTCCACCTTGTTTTTCATCTGTGTAGGTCTTTGTGCTTCTGCTTTTGGCTGAAAATGCAAATGACTAAGTATTTGGTACCAGACCTTGCAGACTTAAAGTCAAATAGCTTGGACAAGCTTTCCAAGTTTCAGATGTTTTTTTTAACCCAACCTTCAAGATTCACCTAAAGTTGTATAAAAAGCTGGCACCTTCATGGATGAAATAGTGAAGGGCACACTGGTGAAAGATTAAGAAGACTAATTTCTTGCAGTAAAACTTAGCTGGTTTTGTCCTAATTAAGTGAATACTGTCATTCCAACTCAGGAATAATTTTTTTTATTTTGAATTGATTTAGAGTAACCTCTACGCTTGGACTTGTACCAGTTACAGTAGTGGGTGAATCACTGGTAATTTGATGAATTCAATCTGGGAAAGAGCTAGCATGTGGTTGCAGCCAGGTGAAGAACATTATCTGATTTGGGGTGGATGATTAGGACTTTTTGTCCAGAGTGATTCATCCAAGGAGAGAACCCATCCAAGGAATGACAGTTGTTTGCACCAGATGAAATTTCAAGCCCTGTAGCACTGTTGACATCTGTGTTATACACACATTCCTAGCACTTTATATCGAGGAAATAGGACTGGCAGCTCACATGAAATGTCTGCTTTGCAATAGTGTTCGTTCCTTAGTAGCACTGGTATCTTTGTTCTGTGCACTAGTGCAGGTAGGACTGAATTCTGATAAAGTCCTATTTCTCACGTGCCTTCAAAGCCTCCACAGTAAACCCATAGTCGTTGTGACTAGTGCAATTCCTTGTAGTGCATCCAGCAGGACGGAGCATTGCTTGGAGCTGAAACAAGTACTTTATTTAGCTATTTTAACTACGAGTAGAATTGCTGTCAGAAAGTCTAAATGATAACTTCAGCTGTTTAAACCTCAGGCTTTACCTTTTGCAGATGTCATAGAATCATAGAATGGTAGGCGTTGGAAGGATCATCTAGTCCAACCCCCCTGCAGAAGCAGGTTCACCTAGATCAGGTCACACAGGAACATGTCCAGGTGGGTCTTGAAGACCTCCAAGGAAGGAGACTCCACAGCCCCTCTGGGCAGCCTGTGCCAGGACTCCCTCACTCTCATAGTGAAATAGGTTTTTCTTATATTTAAGTGGAACTTTTTGTGTTCCAGCTTCATCCCATTACCCCTTGTCCTGTTGCTAGCTACAATAGAAAAAAACTGATGTCCCAACCTCCTGATACCCACCATTTAGATGTTTGTAAATGTTAATGAGATGTCCCCTCAGTCTTCTGTTCTCCAGACTAAACAGCCCCAGTTCCCGCAGCCTTTCCTTGTTTGAAAGATGTTCCAGTCCCCTGATCATCTTGGTGGCCCTGCACTGGACTCTCCCAGCAGTTCCCTGTCCCTCTTGAGCTGGGGAGCCCAGAACTAGACACAGGACTCCAGCTGAGGCCTCAGCAGGGCAGAGTAGAGGGGGAGCAGAACTTCCCTCAACCTGCTGTCCACACTCGATGCATCTGAGGATGCCATCGGCCTTCTTGGCCATAAGGGCACATGAGGTTTAGCTTATCAACCAGCACTCCCAGGTCTCTCTCTGCAGAGCTGCTCTTCAGCAGTTTGACCCTCAGTCTGTCCTTGCTCCGTTTAGCACTTGGGGCAAGTTATATTATACTATGGCCTAGTTTTTGCTACCAAATCCTGTAGCATATACTACAGTGTTAGGAATTATACTAGATGTCACACAACACTGAGTATAAGAAGGAAAATAGAAGATCATAAAGAACCTAAAATCCTCAAGTTTTAATTGTTCTGCCTGGTTTCAGAGAAGCCAGGGACTGAGTAGATGTGTAGCTGGAGCTCTCTTACCTCTGCATTTGTGCTATCTGGCCAGACACTTAAGTCCTTCCTTGGGTGATAGCATAGGGAGCTCTGTCCCATCACTGCTCCCTACTGGCATCTGAGCTCTTTTTCTGGATCCACCAAAACAAGAAGGGGATGTGGTCTAGTGGTGGGCTTGGCAGTGTGAGGTTAATGGTTGGACTTGATGATCTTAAAACTGTTTTCCAACCAAAATGATTCTAGGATTTTGTATCATTAGAAAACAAAATAAAACCAAGGAGCTTTTTGCTGAACCCTAGTTATTCCTCTAAATCCCATTGTTCTGCAGTACACATACCTTAGGGATTGATTTTGGAGTGAACAAGACCCTCTGCAGGGGGTATACTTACCCTCTTAACATCCATCCCCTGCTTCACTTCCCCTCTGTATGTCCCTCAGTACGTTGATGAAAATGTCACCATCACAGGCAGTGGATATTCTGATCCACCTCTTTGTTGGCAAAGAACCCTTATCTTCAGATTGAATAGCTGTATCTTGAAAATGAAACCTCTCTAGGTTAGCTGGGGGATATTTTAATTCCCTGTGGACTGGAAAACAGAAGGATACAGACAGAAACAGGACCAGGAGTCTGAAATCCTTCTCTCAGTGCTGAGATCTGGCCTGTTGGATGTCTTTGAGCTGTGTGATGGCAATGTGTGCCTCCAGGACATTCTCATTTGCTGTACAACCAGCCAGTGACCCACGCCTGATGCATCATCCAGGGTATGCACATTCTCATAGGTGTGTCCACCTAGGCACACACAGCAGCTTATTGTGCCCCCAGGCAAAAACCAGCTGGACTTACTACAGATGGCACAGGCAAGTGAATGAGAGCCTGTGCTGCTCAAACCTGCTATTTCAAAGCAGGATAGATATGACCTCTCTTTCTCAGCTTTTCTCATCTGTCAATCGGGAACTATGACACTGACCTTCTTTATTAGACATTCTGAAATATACTAGACAACTTTTCCCCTTCTGTCAGGAATCCTAGCCATGCAGAAAGAGCTTTTTGTTTCTTTTGCTGGGCTGACAGCAAAGAAAATACTGTCAGAGAGCAAAAGGGTGGTCTCTGTCTATCCAAAAGCTGGCAGTCTTAGGAGGGTATAGACATGATGGATGGATGGATGGATGGATGGATGGATGGATGGATGGATGGATGGAGTTTTGGGATGAACATGGTGTAGCTGTTATAGCCATGGTGAAACTTTGGATATAGACTCACACTCAGAAGTGTATGTCTATACTCTTCCTACCCTAGTGTTGCCAAAAAATGTTGCTGAGTGGTGTATATGAAGAATTACAGGTTTCAAATTCATGCAAATTTAAAGATTTACTCTACATTAAAATTGAAAAATAGATTCATCAGGTCATGGTTTCCTTACAGGAGCTGCAGCCTTAGTGCTTCTTGCAGCTTTATGTTTTCACTCACATTTGTTTTCATAATGCCCACTAATTCTGAATTTCTGTTACAAACATTACAAAGAAAGCAGTTCCCCAGGAAGATTATTATCAGGTACAGCCGACTGATAAGGACAAAAGCTCCTAACTTCAGGATAAACGCGCTACACAGCAACACAAAGGTGTCCCTGAGGACACAGACCTGAACAGAAGCTGGATGCCAGCAGGATCAATGAAGGGCTGGTGCTTGTATTATAGCTGTCTCGTGCCCATGCTGGTGTTAAAGAATCCTTGGTTGTGCTTATTGATATTAAGTTAATCTAGTTGTCTTGAGTTTAAAACAATTTCCAAAATTCTGTCAAAACATCCTGGCAGCTTTTTGTAATGAACTAGTAGTTGTATTTTGTACTCACTTCCTTAGTTCAGTTTTTCATTATCTGATGCTTCTGGTTCTGGAAAAGGAAGCACAGGGAATCTGTGTTAGCTTTTTATTTACAAGAAACTCCCTCAAAATGTTCTTGGTTCCTTGTAATTTAGGAATATTTTGGGAAAAAGACAGGACATTTCCAGGAAGTTGGAGCTGAAGGCAAGGGAACTTCATCACCAAGGAGAGCTGTGTGTGACATGACATCAACTTGAGTTAAATTGGAGGAGGTGACAATGGTCCAGAATGGGAGTTATTCAAGCCAGCATATCAACTGCTACCTGACCTGCTTAGTGTTCAGGAAGAGAGGGGGCAGAATTAGGCTGTCAGTTCCCTGTAGTGAGTCAGAGTTGTCTCTTAACATGAGAGATGAGGCCAGGTTCCTTCTAACAGTCATACAAAGTGGATGTCATCCTGAAATGCCCATTGAGTTTAATTTTGATCACTATCAGATCAAACCCTGCCTAGACTCAGTCCATGAAATTGAGAGCCTCATGGAAATGGGAGGAAGGAACTGTGTGTGAAGGGCACTGGCTGAGTTTGCAGCACATGTACAAAAGTGGAGCAAAAGCAGATCACAGCCACCATCCCCAGCTGTGCTTAATGCAAAATGCCAGGTGGAAGTGATGGTTCTGTTGTCTGCTCAAGCTGGCAGATGGACATGGGAGATGCAGCAGGCTTGTTCCTAAGCTCAGCATAATGATGGTATTATGCTTTTAGGGAAAAATCTAAACTGAGCTTTCTGTAGGTGAGAACTTTTCCTCGTGCAGGAATCTCAGATGTGAGAACATGAGACCTGCTGCCTGGCTTTCCATGAATACTTCATTGAAGCTAGATGGATCGATCACAATTGAGGGATGAGCCATCTGCATGTAGGCTCAAGGAGATATTTAGTACCAAATTTGGCTCAGAAAGTCTGAAAACAAGTAGTTAATTTGGATTAAATTTCACAATGGTATTTGTGTTCCTAAATAGGAATTTGGGTTCATTAGGACCTTGAACACTTTCAAGATCACACTGTGAATCTTGTGATGCAATTGTGTCTTGAAAATAGGAGGTTTCTTCACTCCATTAGGCAATTTGATGGAACCAATCATATTCAGAATTTAAATAATTGAGGGAAGGAGAAAACACAGTGGGAGATTTTTCATGGCTCAAGCAAAAGCATCCAAACAGTGTCTCTCTCCTCCTCCCACTCTCTCTTTACTTGATGTACCCAAGTGGCCACGTAGTAAGTGCACTGTAAAAGACTGAACCACATTCTCCCTTTGCTGATCTCAGCAAGGTCTGGCTTGCTTGCTCTGTTTGCTCTGGAATTCCTCAGGCACAGTCAGTGTGCACAGCTCTGCTTCTGAGCACTGCTGTGATATGAAGTCATGTGGGTTCTTTCACTTGCTGAGCCACCTCCAGATCCCAAACTTCAAACAATGCTCTGGCTGGAAATCTTGTCCTTCAAATGTGGGTTGTGCTAGTTGAAAACACATATAGAACAAGGAGGCTACGGCCAAGCACGATGCAGGCCCAAGGAATATACTGAATTTGGTTAGATAGATGGATGATATAACTGGACCTGACCAGTTAACACCAGTTCAGGACTTGAGTCCCTGTGCTTCAAGGACAATGCAGTCTATTTAGAATGCAGAGCCTTCCCATTGCAATTCAGTGTTTTCCTGGCTTTTTCCAGGTTTCTTTCTAACATTGGATATTTATTTTAATACCCTGTGGGGTAAGCAGCTCTATACTAAAAACATGACTTTCCTGTCTTCAGGTTTCATCGAAAGGAATGATTCTCCTTAGTCTCCCCAGCACAGCAAAGTAACTGTATTGTTTGCAGAGTTGCAAAACCAGGAGAGACAAGGGAATCGGGAGATTCTAAGCACTCAGCCCTATCCCATGGGCCAAGGACATTGACCCCTCAGCAGCACCTCTGCCAATGCCTGCATCCCCATGCTCGTTCAGGAGCCACATTCTGCCACCAGAAGAGTGGGGAAAGGCACAGGGGAAAGTAGAAGGGATGTATTAGAAGTAGCATTTTAGGGGAAGAAGGGACACTGAAAACTGTTCCCCTACCAATACTCCCCAAGTGATGTCAGCATTGGAAAGTGTATTTAAGTGAAGGGCAGCAGTGAGTGATTTGCCAGTTGGGGACAGGGCAGAGCCTGGCAATGGACACACCCCATTGTTTATTTAGGTTGCAAAAACTGCTCAAATTGACAGAGGTTGTCTTCTAGTCTCCATTTGTGCTGTGCTCTGCTGCTGGGCTTAAGACATGAGAAGCACAGTTAATTATCTGGGGTTTGATTAAGGATGTCCTGTCTGTGTGACATTTCAGTTAGGGACCTGTGGTGTTCTCAGACTAGGAAAGGCTTATTGCTCCAACGGCAACAGTTCCTGCATAAAAATAGGCTTGGCATATACTGAGAACTATAAGCATTTGTGACTGCTGAGAGAGATCTCCCGCATGTTTGGGCTGCAGAGCTGGAATTTGCCAAGGCCTGGAGTTGTTTAGCTGAAATGAAGGGGAAGAAGGGGAAATTTGCACCTTTTGGCCCTAATTACTGCAATGTTCTTTGCAAACTTCATCATAAATTTCCGTGAAAACTTTAGTACTTGGAATGAGCGAATTGTCCATACTCAGATGACCTGCTGCTTCACTGAGCTTTTGAATCAGGTGTTTGAGTCAAGGAAGGCTCCTGCTGTCTTTATGGGCTTCATTTAAACCTCAGATCCTCTGAAAGCAAGCTTATGCTGAACCTTTAACTGCTGAACATGGTATTTACATCTGCTCACATCCCCAGAAAGCTGCACATGCCTGCACTTACTCAGCCAGAGAAAGACCTGAAAATCCCCATTCCATTCAAAGGAGAGAGAGAGATTTGCCTTCCATTCCTCTGCTGGGAATTCTTAGTTAAATCCTATGGAAAATAGTCCTATCTCAGTAGTAAATCTCAGATGCTTCTGTGTGTTTATTCTCTATTTCCATTTCATTGGCCCAAGTTCATTTTTAACTTTTGATTAGGGCAGCTATGTAGTGGAGGCGGGCTGGGTGGGGTATGGGTTTTTTCTTCCTTCCTAGCTATGCTTTTGGTTTTTTAAAGGCATCTAGCAAAAGAGCAGGGCAGATTGGCTTTGCTTAGTAGTACAAATACGTGGTTGCTCCTTCTTCCTCTCCCCTGAAAGGGTAAACTGGAACCAACTGACCTGGTTCCGCCTGAGCCAGCTCCAGAAGAATGATAACAACGAAGGGTAAAAACAAATGAAATACCTGCATGGTTGTAGTTTGCAACAAAGCCTTACAACTGTTTGTGTCCAATCAAGACCAACCCATTCCTCATTTGACTGAAGGAATTTATTGCATTTTACGCAGTGCTGGCTCTTTGATCTCTGATGTTCAGGCTATAGGTTGGATTTCTGGCCCTTATTCACTTTTAAGTGGGCTCCTGAAATGTAGGGCCTAAATTGAATCTAGTGCAATAACTAGATGTGAGTAGCTGCCATGGACAGATGCCTTTAAACTGCAGTTTGCATTTTGGGCCGTGTGCTGGGGGCCCAGATCTGTCTTTAAAGTAACTCCTTGCTTCCTCCAGGTATGAAAAAGTATTCCCTACCAGACCACAGTGGTCTTGGCTGAATGTGGGTTCGGCTGGCATAGAGGAGGGCAGCGCTGTTTCTCTGCACTGCAGCCTGGCTGCCCTGCCTTAGCAGCTGAATGTGTATGGGTTCTCCATGAAAAACAATAAGCTTTCTGTAAGACCTACAGCAATGAGGCACTCACCCATTCTGTGACTGCAGCTGTATGGAGAAGTAACTTCACACTGTATGTCAATTATTTTAATCTTGTGCACTTTCCAAGGAAAGTCTGCTTCCCTGTCCAAATGCTACTGTCAGTTCTGATTCATAGATAGCATTTTAGGGGCAGGATCTGATCCCTGATCCCAAATTTTATGTCTCCAATACCTTAAAGGCCATTGATAGATAACTTGAACTCCAAACCACATCTAGCCAGAAGACAAATGCCCAACCTGCACTGACTCTAGTGACTTCATCTTGGATCCTTGGGGAAGAATCCTTCCTTCTCCATATAGGTCCTGGCCTCTTCCTATCTTTCCCCAAGAAAAACATAGCTGGGAACAATCCACTGCCACTAGAGCAGTTCACATTGCTGGGAGACTCCTTGGGAACAAGGGAGGGCAGGTAGCAGGTCATAGGCACTGTGAACCACACTGGATGCAATTTATATTAAACCTGGCTGTTGCCTCACATTTTGGCTCTGCAATTCTCCCTGGAAGAGCTGTTGGAGGGGCTGATTTGGAGATGAAGTGCCAGGCAGAGACTTGCAGTTGTAGGTGCAGGTTTTGACCTCTGCTGGGTGATAACTCTGTACACTCACCTGACCAGAGGTGATCACTTTCCTGGCAATGTATTTACTCTAACCAATGTTGCTACCTGCTGCAGAAGCTCTTGGAGTCTTCAGCCCCTGTGGGGATGTGATGTATGTAAGCAGATCAATGTGTCCTGCCTTTACTGTGCTAGCTGTCCTTGCCTGGAGCAGCCACCCACGCCCTGGATATGTCACTTGGGCACTGTTAGGTGACAGGGCAGTGGAAAATGGCACTTATGGGGAAAAGCTGCAAAGCCGCAGTAGCACACTCAGCGTGTCTTTCAGTGGTTATCACACAGAGTTTGTGAACAATGTGGCATTAAACTTCATACCAGTTAAAGGTCAACAAAGCAATAGTGTATTCCAGTTTGTGGTTTGTATTCCATTCTGAGACATGGGCTTGCTATTGACAAATATTTGGTACATTCAAGAGATATTTCACCAATGTCATCTGTGCATTGAATAGCACATCAGATGGCAGGGAAGAATTAATCAGATATTTTGAGGCTTGTCAGCATCCCAGGCCTGGCAGCTGTGATCTACACTGCTTTTTTGGCCTCCAAAGGCAGACAGTAGGACAAGCTCAGCAACACTTCTTTGGTAACCTACAAGATGTAAGATCGACAACACCAAGTGAGAACTGTTGATAACAAGCAGCTCATGCTGGTGCTGGGCAGTTCAAGTTGAAGCCAACTCATTTTGCAGTGTGATGCTGGGAAAAGAGGCAGCCTGAAAATAGAGACATTCTGCCAGTCAGTAGCCACCATAGAAGAAATGCCATTTACAAACAAAGCTTTATTTGCAAGGTCTGATGTTGTCACCAGCGACTTCAGTGCAACCAAAACTATTAGAGTAGTCCAGTCTCCCTGTAGAATGAGACATTCTTTATCTCAGCTGATGAGCTAAAAGTGAAGTTTAGGAGTTGTTACCTCATTAATTGCTTATAACAGCATTTCTAGGCATCTCTCTTAACCTCTTGCAGGGGACTGTATGTATTGATCAGGATGAACTTTCAGCTGTCCTGAACACAAATTAAAGGCAGGACATTTGATGTGATGAAGGTGAGTGTACCAGTGTCATCCTTTTATTGCACCTGCATTTCCCTGCTGGGATCCATTTGTCTGTCTTCATGATAACATGGTGTCTGGGAGAGGGTCGGTCAGACATATTCATTCTTTACATAACTTGCTGGCCTCGGACTCTCTTTTCCTTGGATGTCTCAGTATGACTTCCAGATGTTGTAACAAACCATGTAAACTGTGTTTCTTAGCCAGCTCATTCTGTAGGCAGACAAGACAAGATGGAGAGGGTTTTTGCAATAGGATTTTACTAGTGCTGACAGAAGAATCCTGTGGGCTTTAAACATGTGTAGAAATCTCATTCCTAGGGATTTTTCTGGACTAGCTGGAGGTTAATTGCTAAAGGAAATATGCACAGGTTCTTCTTTTAGTTCACTCATTTCTTCTTTGGGAACAGGTATAGTTTCCTTGGCAGATGATAGAAGCTTTGCATATGGCACTTTTGAGAAGGAGCCTCTTTTGCTAGCCAGGCATGTACAGGAAATACATAGCTTTCTGGGCTTTATTAAAAACACTGTTTTTAATAACTTTTCTAGTGTGACTGATGGGAAGAAAAAACTCTATAGTCACACAGAAGAGGATTCCAAACTGTCTGTGTTCGGGGAAATGGAGATTTATGTAGTAGTTAACATGGAGCTGTTTCAGCAACCATTGTGAAAAACAGTGATGAACTGCAGTTGAGATTCAGAAGCCATCAAGCAAGTCTGCCCCAGTGCTCAAGGGATGGCCATCAAATAATGTAAAAAGCAATGAAAGTCAGGAGAAAATATCTTACGATGCAGAAGTTCACAGCTGGGGAAAAAAGATTCCCCAGACTCCTACATGGCTATGGGGACAGGGATGCTGCAGAAGACCATTAGAGTTTGCATCTGAGCCTTGGAGGAATTGGGATATTACAGTTGTTCGGAGCTTTTAAACTCAATTTTATGTGCCCTAAACCTAAAGATAAACTTGTGGGGTAATCTCAGGGAGATTAATACATTCCCATATACAGGTAAGTGGCCAGCTCATCCTCAGATGTAAACGAGCATAGATCCATTATCTTGATGGTAATGGATATATTCCAGTGCAGTGACCAGGCACATAAGATTTAGAAATGTACAAAGTCTGCTTTTCAACTCTAGAATGGCACCCATGTAATCCAAATGGCATTTTCCACATTAAGTACTTTGCATTTCGTGTGCAAACAGCTATTGGTCCTTCATCAGTTCATTTCCTATACATGGACTATTTTTTTTCATGTACACTTGACGTCATTAAAACCATGATGCAAACAACAGTCAGAAGAAACACAGAGACTGGGGACTGAGTAAAGCCTAAATGCCACAGCCATTTCATTTATACCCACCTCTTTGGGCAAGACCAATTTGTTTTAAAAGTCCAAAGAATATAATATAAATATTTGATCTCACATAAAAAGAGAATGTGTGTTTTTAATATTGGAAGAGCAATAAGACATATGTGCCAGAATCTCAGCTGGAGTAACTGTGCACAGCTACACTGATTTACACCAGCTGAAGATCTACCCAGATGTTTGGAGAAGAGTGGACGTAGAAATCTTCCAGTTACATGTAATTTAGATTGACAATGACTTCCCGAGCTCAACAGCTCTTCAGAGATGCAGAAGTGTCTTGTAAGTCATCCAGATATTAATGTTAAGTCCCCATTATTTTCTGCGGATTCCAGGAAGCAGAAAGGATAGTAGACTCATTCTGCAATGACGTGGGTGAAGGCCACACAAATGCTGTAATCCTATTGAGGTACTTACATCCAAATCTGAAAACATGATCTGAGAAGGATCTATGGGCAGGTGTGGGTAGACACAGGTTTGTTTTTTTTTTTTTCTGGAGACATACCTTTTTATTGTGTCATAGTAAATGTTGGAAGGTAATACATAGGGAGAATGGAGTAAGGGAAGGTCAGTCTGGAGATTGATTTGTTTAATTGGGTTAGGCAAGGCAGAAGTCACCACAGGGAAAAGGAGAGAAAGAAAAACACCCCACGCTTGGTCATCTCCTCCGAGGATCCTCCCTCTGCAGCAATGTCTCCTCAGCCATGTTGAATGCAAAGTCACAAGCAACCCTGGGAAATACAAAGGGCAAATGGAAAGAGTTAGCACATACCATTGCTGCTCTGTGGAAATGTTTACTTAGAGAAGCTTGAGATTGGGCTGAGATACCATGGTGACAGGAGTGTGAGATCAGAGAAAAGATGAAGCCTTGACCCTCACAACTTGAGGTATTTTGATGTTCAACCGTTTGCCATAGCTAAAGGAGGACAGCACATGTCCCTTGCTGGAAGGTGTCCTGCAGAAGTACCATCACATTTGCTTGCCCTGCTTTTGAACAAGTGATTTGCATTGTAGTGGGTACTGTGCTTGTCTTTGGACAGGCTTCTTCTTAAGTAAATGTCACTTGTGGTGCCTTTTCTCCTTAATGATTCACAGCAGTAGGTACCTCTCTGCTTAAGGTCTCACTTGTGTGATGCCTTCTGCACACTTCAGGGTGAATAACACGTTCTGGGAGCTCTGTGAAGCAACAAGGTTTTCTTTGCTTGTAGAGAACAGAGAGGGGGATGGCACAATCTATAATGTATCTCAAATGCCTGAGAAGACTTGGCAGAGTGAAAATGTGTTGTTATTGTACAGAGGGCATAGAGATTCTTGCAGGCTTTGACTTACACTTTCAGTTTGTTTAGGGGAAAAATTTGGGCTGTCCAGTACCTGGCTGCCCAGGGAGAAAGCACCTAATGAATACAACAAAAGTCTTCACATTCTTACCCAATTCAGCTGGTATTTCCAGGGACAATAGTTGTCCCCAACAGTTTCTAAAGGCTTCTGCACATGACGGATCATAAGGTTACGCTTAGAGATGGCATAGCTGACTTTGTGGTGCACCCAGTCACCGCAAGCCTGCTGGATGACTTCTTGGCTTGTAGGCTTCACCTCTTGACCTCGTTTTCGTGCAGGAGTTAAACTGTAACTAAATTGCTTTGCAGATTGGTACAAACGGAGCCTGAGGCGCTCTCTGCATTTTCCTCAATTAAAACAGAGAGTAGAGGCACTTTGAACAGTGGCACAAATCTCAGAGTGACGTGATGTGGCCAGAAAAGGAGCTCTGATGACCTACACACTCTGGTTATGCATCTCATGGATTAGAGATAAGGAATACAGGTTATTTCTGACTGTGCTCTATAGGAACTAGGGCAGCCCTCCAGAACTCTTCATTTTGGGTAGCGTTTGCCTCAAGAGTGATCAGGAACTAGTTTGTGCTTCTACATTTCCACTGCACCAATCCCATGAGGACACTGCCTGTGATGGATGGCTCCTAGGATCTAGCACAATGTATGTAGACTGAAAGCATGCCTGTTTGCAAGATGCTGTGTATATGGGCTGAAAGAACAGTCAAGGAAGAGGAGGAAAGAAAAGCACAGAGTGACTTCCAGGTGCACCGTGTTGCTTTGGGTTCCCTGTGCTACAAAGCTGGCCAATCTCCAGTTTTTGTTATCTGCAAGACAGACTGAATTGCAAAAAAAGAAACAAAGAAAAGGCTTTCTTCCAGGCTGACTTGCTATGTTATTTTCTCAGGTGGAATGTGGTAATGTGACAATATAGATTTATGTCACTCAAAGTACATTTCTTTCTCTTGTAAGGGGTTGTTTTTTTTTTTTTTTTTCCATGGGTACAACCACAAAGTGTTTAAAAATACTGAGTTAACTTCTGGCACTGTGAAATATACTTTGGTTTTCACTGTTTAATCACACCTCTTCATGGAATGAGCTAAGCCCATTAATAACTGCCCCTCCCTCCTCTGCACACCTCTTGAAACAAATGTTCAAATGATGTGGCAAAACATTGCACATTCCTCTGCCTGTTGAAGCCCTGGCTGAGAGGGGCCACTTTGATTCTGCTGATGGGGCATGGCTGGAGGGATTTTTTTCAGGTCTTGGGTCATTTTTAACAAACACGTTGCTTTTGGCAAACCTTTCTTTGTGAGAGAGAGAGGCAGTGTGTGTGAAAACAAGCATTTGCAGAATAGCTTTGCTGCTTGTGAACACCTGTGACTATACTGCATATGCAACAGGTTCCTCTTCTTGGGCTTCCCATCTTCCTCTGGGAGTGAGAGGCACCAAAATTCACAATCCTTTTTCTTCCCCTCCCTGAAACCACAAGTCTGAAAATGTTGTGACAGTAGCAAAAATCACATGGACAAATAGCTTCATTTATTATGGGAGAGATGGTAGAAAACTCAAGCAACACATGAAGAATTAGGGTGGAGGGATTCTGCTCAGAAACATTGTCTGCATTTGTGCTCCTTATTTCAATAACATTTCTTGCTGGAATTCTGGCAGCTCAGCTCAGGCCCCAGCTCTTCTTTTTCATTGTCTGCTGTGATGTTACCATGCAAAAGACTGCCCAGCTGTTGGTAACAGTGAAAATGTCCTGCAGTATTTTGGAAAACATCTGTGCTTGTCTTCACTCAAGCTTCTAAAATGGTTGTGCAGTGGTGGCAGTGAGTGTTACACAGATGTCCTTCTGCAGCCAGCCTTGATCTTTGGTTAATGTATAGAAGGAAACTGCTTTGGGGGATGTATGCATTTAATGTCCTGTATACAGACACTCTCCCGGGTGTGCAGACACCTCTAGAGATCTGGGAATGCAGCTCTTAAATGCTGCTCAGCAACATTAGGTAACATGTAGAAGAGCAGAAAAACAGGACTGCTGAAGTCTGTATAAGCATATAGTAAATAACTACTGTCACCTAGATCCTGCTTTGCAATTCTTTCTGAATCTCATTTTGAATTTATTGGTGGGTCCTTCCTCTTGGAAGCAGTCCCTAATCCCTCTTTCAGCTGGAGCAAGGTTGTTAGTCTCTGTCTGACTGCTTGTTCTGCTTTAGACTCTTAGGAGGAAAGGCACTTTATTACTCTGCCCCTCAGGCCATCCCTTTTCTTCCTCTGGGTGTTTTCAGGGCTCTGGCTTTCCTGCATTCGCAGGACCCTCCCACCATCCCACATTGCCAATAGATCATTTTTGAACTGTGTGTGCTCCCTCCCTTTCTGACATTTGCATCTGTGTGAAGAACCGGTTTGATCCAATCTGCCAGATGCAGCTGATGGAAGAGCCGAAATCCTATCAGTGTGTGCAACTAAGAGGGGAGAGGAGCTGGTGCGTGGCTTTTACTTTTGCAGTCCCTCCAAGGTGAACATGCATTTGGGAGCAGCGACAGAGACGGGCGAGATAGTAATGTATAATAAAGATTTGCAGCCTAAAACACTCTGGTTATTTAGGGCAGGTAAAAGAACACTGTCGGTAATTTGGTCTTAGGCAGGAGGCATAGCATGTTGTTGTTATTGTTTGGAAGTGGAAATTATGTTCAGCTTTGAGAGTGCTCAGGAGAGTTTGCAATAGTTAATATGATTTTGTTCAACTAGAAATTTGCTGATTACCCTGGTTAATTGGAGGTAGGGGAGTCGATTCAGCAGTTAGAGAGGCCAGCACACGTGGGCTCCTTCTGTCACTTGATACTAGTTATATACATTTGTGTAACAAGTTTTTGAGGATTGTTCCCAAAGAAACTCTGAAATCAGAGACTATATCTGATTTGGCATGTCAGAAGTGAAGGTTCTTGGTTTCTCTGTCAGTTTTACCATCTGTAAAATGGTTGCAAAGGTGCTTTGCAACACATACTGACCCATAAAAGACCTGTCAGCCTTTCATGTAGTGGACAGGGGCAGGCTGGGCAGGTCATCTGTCAAATGGGAGGTGTTTTGCTTCACAGTTTCTGGTGTCTGTGGAGGTGGGAGCTGGCAGGAGGGCCGCAGCAACTTCCTCTGCTTTCCTCAGGAGCAAGCATCACAGATGCAACTTCTCCCTGGTACCATTGATCCGTTCTCTTCTTGTACTGTAAGATCAGAGACTTCCAGGTCCTTTTTAGAAGTTTGTAGTGATTTTCATAATAATTTCCATCCTCCTCCCTGCCCAAGAAATAAGGGGCATTATTCTATTAGCGTTTGCATGTGATGTTTATTCTACCTTTGCCTGTTGAAGATCGTATTCAGATCAAAAGGGCTGTTTTTTTGACTTGTGTGTCATGAACTCTTGCTAACATCTCTCTCAAAAAGCAAAGGTGCATCTCCTCTTATGGTTTTGCTGGCCTGATGATCTTTCTGTGGAAATAGTCAGTAACTAACTACCAAGAGTGTTGTGAAGTTAACAATAGTCAAGGTTTTTGGCTTACTTTTCAATTACATCTCATCAATTTTGACAAGTCCAACTGTTTGTTTGTTTGCAGTTTAGGACTGTGTTTGCTAGGGAAATAGCTGAAGTCCTCAGCTGCAGACACATGAGGGATCCAAATTTTGGCAAAGTAAGTAGTGAAATTCTGCATTCAATAGCTTTGTCTGTCTTCTCATAGAAAAATTATCCGTTGTTTTGAGATCAAGGCAGTTTTGTTCTGTAACCAGAAAAGCCCTTCTAAGCTCTGCTGAAGCTCAGTGCATCTCTGAGAGGGAGCTGGGGACTCTCAAATAACACAGACTTGGGGAATCTGGTTTGCTGTCTTTGGATTTGGCTTGTTGTAAAGATAGGTGGTTTTTTTTTTTCTCTCCCAAGTATATTTGGCACCTCAGTAGGAGCTGAAACTGTTCTACACCTCTGAAAACGAGAGGAAATTGCTACCTGGCCTTCAGCTCTCAGTATTTGACTGGGATGTAGGTATATGCCCAGTCTTACAATTTACCACAACAGTGTAGACATGACTTTTTACCCTGTTGATGTGTTGTTGAATGCCTTTTTGTTGGAGATTGATGATTCTGAGTCTCAAGGTACAATAACATAGAGGTTGAGGAGAGATAACTTCTCAGGTTTTGAGCTTCCAATTTTCCAGCTTAAAATGGAGAAGGCAAGATATTCTTGAAAGATCTCTTCAACAGTGTTTTTGAGAAGCTGTGTGTGGCTAATGGTCCATGGGGAATCCAAACACTGCTTTCTGTCTAAGAGCACATCCTCCAAATTAGGTGCATTAAACATGGATGGCTACAGGAGTGTGCCATTCTCTCTTTCAGAGTGTAGAGCAGGCATGACTCATTGCTGGGCACTTTCAGCCTCATTTTAATGTTTCTTGAGATGAGTGTTTCACATTTAGATATTGTTTATGGCACAACATCTCCAGCCTTGACCTCTTCCCACAGGTGGGAGTTGGGAGGTGCATTGTGGGCTCAGCCCTGGGGCCCTAAAAAACTTGAGGTACCTCCTGGGAGGTGCCAGAGGGAAAGTTTTGTCATTGCTTACAGTAAGCATTCTTATATTTATATTTTCTTATTTATTTCATGTTTTATATTTATAATTCTCCACAAGGAGGGCTTACTTTCCTCCTTCTATTAGTCTCTCTTTCTTTATATTGTATTATTCAAACATCTACATCAGGCCCTGCTTTTGCCTAAGGCCTTCCCGGACGTAAGCCAACACAACAGTGCTAGGCTAGCCATTATTAAGTTATACATTAATTCTATGCTATAGTAAGACTTGATTACTTGCCTGTAACAGATTACTTATAAATAGTGAAATATTTAGGAGATTTGATTTTGTTTCTTGAAAAAAGCTCCAATGTCTTCAAGCCAGGCTGTACTAACACTCCTTGACTGAGAACCAAAATGAGCTAAAAATGAATTACAAGGATCTGGTTTCTCCTCATCCCTGAAGATTTAGACCCATCTTTGATAACCATTTTATCTTCAATGAAGAGTTTAAATGACGAATTCTGATTTCTTCGGAGTTGTTTGTGCTGATTTCAGGTCAACCGAGCAAACACCCAGACCAAATACCAAACAGGAAAATCCCTGCCAACTTCTCTGGGGATGACTCTTATGGGTCTGTGAAAAAGAATAAGCCTTTTTACAGTTTTCCAACAAAAAAAAAGCAGCACATAGTGTTACCAGTGGGAGTTTGCCCCACCTTGAGCCCCAGTGTGAAACTGCCATTTACCTTAGCGACTCACAGCTCCCAAGTAGTAGAACTGTCATATTGTTCCTGTTTCTCAGTTCCTTATTTATAATGCAAACATCTATCCTTTTGGGAACCTGACCTTTTTCAGTGTTTGTGTTTGATTGTAATTGAACTATTTGCATAGGAGACCAATTTTCATTCTCTGCTCCTGTGACGAGTACACCATGTTTTCTATGAAAGGAGTCAGTTTTCTGATTGCTAAGGCAACTAAGTAGGTTTACAGACAATAATGTCATAAAACATGCAAAGTTGTTAAATGTACAGCCTATTCTTTAATTTTATGGGCAGACCAGGATGTTAGAGGAGTCTTTCTCCAGTCTTCCAATCACTACCTGGTTATTTACCAAAGCGATCAAAGTTCCCAGGCTCAAAGTTCTACTTTGCTTCTCGAGGCTGCTGTGTGAAGGGTTTTGATGGCTACTCCCTCAGGCTCCAGCCTTGTAAACGTAACAGAGGCTCAGGAGTTAAGCTCCAGGCTTTCTGCATCAGCTTGGTCATCTGTAACAAAACACTGATGGGAGATGTGGGTTTGTTCTCCTGGTGTGGCACAAATGGGAGCAGAAACTCTGGGAAGGCTGGGCTTGGGTCAGTTGTGATGCACAGGCTCCCTGGGTCCTGTGTCAGCTCAGGCAATGATCTGTACCAGCTAAAGGGTTGGCAGAAGGATAAGATAAATACTAGGGGAAATCTGACTGCAGAGCCTCTGTGTCAGGGACTGGAGCATTGCACTGGTTAAGCCTCTGAGGTGCACAGGAAGAGATGGTGGTGGTCCAAGATGACCTCCCATGGAGAACAAAGGCAGTATCATGGAATACATCAGGCTGGAAGGATCTCAGAGGTCTCTGATACAACTCCCTGCTTAGGACTCCCTTTAATATTGAGTTGCTCAGGGCCTTTTAGGGTTTGTAAAGCTTGTAAGTGGGCAGGCGGGTGGGTTTGTTGGGGGTAGCTCCTCTGCTGACCCTATGTGACATGCTCCCTGTCTCTCAAGGCTGCAGGACTCCTTGGTCACTGTGCACTGCTGCTCTGTGTTGGAAGTACAGGTGCTAGATGCTTACAACTTGCATAGATTGTGTGGGCAGGCAGTGCACCATGAGGTATCTGCTCTGCCAGCCCACAAGCTCCTAGTTTGCGCTCCATTAAAGAAATCTTTTCATCTCTCTTTCTTGACCTGGGTTTGAAGGGGCTGCATGTCCCAGAGCAGATGATACTAGTATGCAATGGGGGAGAATTCTCAAAGGATGGACTTTGTAGGACATCATGCTGGCCTTAGCCAGCAAGCATCTGATCCACGGCACTAATGTGGAGGACTCGGAGGCCACTACCCACTTCATCCTGCTGCTCAGCCCCATGGCAGGACAGCCAGCACTGAGCCCCTTGTGCATCTTGCCTTGTTAAAGCTTGTTTTGCAGGCTACGATGTCACATGCCACTGAGTGATGTGGGGACAGTGTTGCCCGGGCCAGATCTCAGAGGGTGTTGTGCTTTGATCTTTTCTTTTCTTCCCCCCAAATGCAAGAAACCACAAAGACTTCAACTCCCTCAGAAATTGCTGAGGGAAGAAAATCCTGCTGAAGAACAATAGCTACAACATGGTTAGAACATGCTTTTATTTTTGTTCCTACGTGTTTCGTGCAATGTTAGGCTGTGGTTATGCTTGTGGAGCAAATAGCTCATTCCCTACTGTTACCATGTGTCAGAAGCACTCCCGAGATGTGAAAGCAAGAAGGAGCCATTGCAGTCATATGTTGTCTCTCATGTGCCCTGAGTCAAAAACTCTTCCTATGTCGGCTGCCCTGAAACCAAAAATGAGATGGTAATTGAGATAGCCTGGACCTGGCCTGCAGAACGGTTTCATCCAAATTTCCCAGGGTCTGTAAGGCTGTTGGTAGTTCGGGGTGGGATCCAGCCCTGTGCAGAGCACTGATACAGACTCTTACAATGGTATAATAGCTCAGCATAGTGTGCATGTAACTGCATTGCAGCTATTGCAGAAGCAATAAGCTAAATCTAATGGCATGCATACAGTTTATCTTTAAATGTATTTCTTTTAAAACTCTTTTGGGTATGCCTATGTCAGATGCTGGAGTGTCCATCAAGCCTGCCCCAGCAAGTGAGTTTGCCACCCTTCAAGAGCCCAAAAGGATAGCACAATCTGGTCCATTGAGGATGACAAATCTACCCCCTGCTCATAAATGTTTTTTAGCTGTCTGATTGTCACCCTCACAGTGAAAAGGTAAGGATGGTTGTGTGTGAGCTTATTTTGAAGCTATTGCCTTTTCTACAAGATGTCTCACAACCTGAGGCACTGCTGTGTTGAGTTTGTGGTGGGAGAGCGGATGAGCACCCTATCTGTCTCAAGGTCAGCCTAGGCTTGCTGTCCCCAGTGCACTTGCATCAGTCTCTCCTCACTCCTTCCTATGACTCAAACACCATCAAAGAGCACTCCACATCCATAAAACTTAAATGTAATAACTTACTTTGTAAGAGTTTTATAACCTATTGAAGCAACACGTGTAAAGAACCACTTCTGGGGCTACTGCAGCTCCCACTGAGGCCAGCAGTAGAGCCCAATGTACAGAGAGCTCAGAGCAGGCAAGCCCCAACTTTGCCCTGGGGGAAACCCCAGGAATCCCCAAATCCTCTAGCTAAGCTGTGGCTCTACCTTTTGGCTATATGAAGGACAAATATTAGCTACCTCTGAAAGCTTTTGTAGAAGTTGTTAGGATGGAAAGGTATCTTGGGGAACTGCCAGGGGAAGGCAGGAAAAAAGACTGAAGGATGCTCCAGAGTCCATTTGTTTGGCAGTTGCTTAAATTGCCTGGAAAAGGGTTAAAGGCCATTTCAGGTGTGTCCCTGAGTGATGTGGATAAGGCTGCACACAATGCCCCGTAGTGGCAGTGGGGTTGGGAGCTGAAGGTCACATCCCAACCTCAGAGCATCCACCTTCTCTGCAAAAATCCCCTGCTGCATCCCAAACGTTCCTCCTGTGTTTGAAACAAACACTTCCTTTTCTTAATTGGTGTCAGGGAGGGGAAGCTTCGAAGGGCCACGTTGAGAGGAGGTTTTGCAGCTCCCTTCAGACAGCACCCGGTCCCTCGCCTGGGCTCGCAGCCCCACCTGCTGTTGGCAGACGCAATAAACCTCCCAATAGCCTCTTCAATCCCCAATCTTTTATTTTGCAGAACTTCGAAACGTTACAAGCACACCTTTTAAAATTAAACCCCTCCGTGCTCTGATCCAGATTTTGGAGTTATTTTAAAATGGGGAGGTGTGCTCCGACCACCCTTTTCCACTGATGCTGAATAACTTCCATACAAGTGCACTTCTAAAGCTAGTCTTCTCTATTTCCTCTCACTAAAATGGGACTAATAACCCCTAATCTCGAAAGAGTTGTGTCAGTTTTGCTCAAGTACCGAAGTAAAGGCACCTCAAACATTTATTTTGCAAGCAGAAAAAAAAAAAACCCCAAACGTAGTGCTTTGAACAGATAGCACAAATTCCTTTGAACAACTGCTGAAAAACAAGTACCACTAGTTTTAGTCGAGAGCAACCTGGGAAGAGGCTATTCAGACCAGTCAGTAACCTGCCATTCCCTTATCTAATGTTGTCTCTTTTCCCCTGCACCTCAAAATCTTGCCTGTCTCTCCAGCTGTATTTTATCTCAGCTGTTTCAAATGTTACGGGTAACAATCTGCACATTGCTCCTTTCCTCTTTCTGCAGGCTGCCACTAGAGAGCACCCCCAGCAACAGTTCTCCGGCTGGAAGGTGGCAGTGGTACAGAATCATAAAATCATAACGGCTGGAAAAGACCTTTAAGATCATCGAGTCCAATCCTAGACTCCGCCGAGAGGCCAAGGACAAAGACCCTTTGAATCGTTCCAGTTTCAGCATGTGTCAGTTCTGCCAGGTGATAAACCAAGCCCTGATCCAGCAGAAGATTTCAAGTTTGATGGTTTGGTTTTGTTTTTTAAAGGAAGCTGCTCAGAAACTTGAGGAACATGAGGGTTGTCTTTCGGGCAATCGGGCATTAAGGAGCAGCACTGCACAGGAGCCTGCCAAGCGTTTAGACTTGACTTCATCTGCTGAACAAACACCAAAACCATTTGGCCAGAGAGGCAGGGGGAGGAAAGGCTCTTATAGCCTTCCCCTGCAAACAGATTTGTGGTTGATGCAACAGCCTGAAACGTAAGAGAGCTCCTGGCTACACCCTAACCTTTGTGAACTATTGGAAAAAAGTAATCTGGGGTAGGTTTAGATAGTTTCTGCCCAGATGAGAGGAGCTGACGGTACCTGGGGTGGATGTGTGGGCATGTGCCTGGATTTCCACCAAGTCCTGCCCCAGACCTATGCTTTTCTGGAAGAGACAGCCTGTAGAGATGGGGATAAACCCATGAATCAGGTCTAAGTTCATCATTGCAGCTGCACTAGCATGACAGCAATAGTGGAGAAACAGCTTGGAGAAGTTGCTATTGTTAACCTATCTGTTAAATTGTTTAGGCTCTGCAGATCAAGCTGAAAGCTCAACAGTTTTCTTGAAGCTGCATGTCTGTGGGAAAACCTCTGGGCAGCCCCTTGGAGCCATTCAGCAAGACCCTGCTCTCCAGCCTTGTGCCTCCAGTGAGTCCTCGGTGTTTTGTGTCAAGAAATGATTTGATTAATGAAGTCAAACCTGTGCAGAAAACTGTTAAAAGGCAGAATTTCCACCAGCAAATGTCTCCAAAGGCCAGGGAAAGGAGTGAGTTTTAGTAGCTGAGAAAACAGGAACATATGCCCTAACATCTGCACCTGGGATGATTTTGCGCCTGGACACTCCTCAAAGTCACAGCTGCTGGTTTACCTGGTGTGATGGTCAAGGAGGGAGCTTAGCTCTGTGTTTTGGCAAGAAGGGACAGTTTTTAATGACTCCAGCCTGGTACAGCCCACACAGGGGGGACACTTCTTGTTGTGGATTGGGATGGAGGTCAGGCATGAATGGACATCCCAGGAGGAATGAGGCTGCTGCCCCCATGGGGCTTTCCAGCTCTGCCTATCACTAGTGGGCACAACACAAAGTTCAAACACAAGTGAGGAGGAGTTTTAAAACTCTCTAATGGGAGTGCTAGCATGGAGGGATATCTCCAGTGTGGGAGGTTCATTGTGACAGGTCAGACCATCAAGCAAGCATGCACAAGCTCTTTTCTTCCTTATGATGAGATCTAAAGCAGGGTTTATTTTTTTGTTTGTTGTTTTTTTTTTTTCCTGCACCCAGACAATTTGCCTTCTCAGCTCATCAGGTGAAGGATTTTATGGGTCACCAAGGACTCTTCACTGTGAGGCCCTGGGTCACAGCAGCCCAGGTGCGCTGGTCCCAGCGACAGGAGGATGAGGTGGGAGGTGCAGGGTCACACCTCCAGGACCTGCTCCCTGAAACTGGGTCACCTCCTGTGACTGCAAAAGTTATTCCCAGCACAGATGGCAGGTGAGACTTGAGAATGACCTTGTCTTGTGGTCATTTTCTCATGCCTAGGCTTAGCTGGAGCATTTCACCACAGGCAGTTCTTCAGTGCCATGTGCAGCTGAGGCTGAGTTTGCTGTGCCCAGACAGGCCCTACAGCCATGGGGATGGCCAGGGCAACCACTGGGCAAGGCTGCTCAGAAGAGAGGGATCTAATAGGGGATGTTCTGTTACCCATTTTACTCTCTGGGACTTTTTGAGATGTGTTCAGGCTTTACCACCTTACTACTAGAGGTGGCAGCCTTGTGTCACAGTGTCCCCCACTTTGGAGCAAAGAGATGTTCTACCGTAGCTCACCCCAGGAATAAAATGGGTCCCTTTCCCCCATCCTGCTCTTCTGTCTCTCTCCCTGTCATGTGCTCTGTTCTTGGGAGGGGCATCCCTAAGGAAAGGATGGGTTGACACAGTCCTCTTCACCTCTCAGTCATCAAATTCACATCAACACTTTGAAGGAAAGAATAAAAAAGCTATTTCTGTTCTTCATTTAAAACTCACCATTTTTACTCATTTTACTGGGGAAAAACTCAGATAATACAAAGAATAAAGGCACTTATCTCAAATTTGGCCTTAGTGGGCAGTTTTTTTATGCCCTAATTGAGCTTAAAAGTGGTGCTGTTTTCTCTTGTTTGAAAGTACAATGGTGGAAGTTACACACATTTTAGGACTTTGTTGATTGACTACAGATGGAAATAAAGCACAGGCTTGTATTACATTGTTATGCCATATAAGCACCTTGCATAATTACCTTAGCCCCAACATAATTTTAATTATGTTAGAATTAGTGCAAAGAATTTTATCTGAGACTCATGTAAATATTTTGTGCTCTCAACACTTTGATGTGCCTAGAAAGAGATTAAGGTTTGCTTTGATAATTAGTCTGTTGCATGTGGCCAAAAATTCATTACAAACACAGTTAATTAAGTTGTCAACAAAGCTTTGGTCTCAGGCGGGTGAGAATAACTCAATAATTTTGTTTGTCTTGACAGGGGATTTTGGTTTTATTGCTATCAAGCCTGGCTGTCCTTAGGGACACACAGGAGAGAGGCATTTTCTGGGAGGCCGTGCAGAGCTCTACGGGACACAGTGTACGTGGTGCTGCCCCAGGGCTGTAGCACAAGGAAGGGAGACGTCAGATTTGAGCTGAAGCAAAGCAGGGTGCCACTCCAGATGATAGCAGCGTGGCTCTGTGCCACAGAGGGCAGAGGTGTACATGGGACAAATGGGCCTTGGGACAGGGGAAAGGAGAGATGTTGATGCATGTCCTCATATCTGGCTTTTCTAGGGGATGAGGAGCTCCAGGGCCAGTCCTGCCACTGGCATGGACTGAATGAGCCCTGAGAGCTGGCAAAAATGGTGTGGAGAGTCCATCTTATGTCTGGAGAGGTGGGCTGGAGCGCTTCTACTGGCTGTTCATACTGTGGGTCCAGAGAGGGACCAAATGCTTTCACATGCTCTGGAAGTACAGCTTGTGTCATAGGAAAGCAAGTTCTTTTCCCCAAATATACATTCTCCTGTTGCAGGATCTCTTCAGGTTGACTTTAGCCAGGTATGAGCCCTCTGTATCCCTGCAGCACCCTGCCCTGGTGCCAGGACCTTGGTATGGTGGAAGCACAGACTTCTCTGATGACAGAGACCTCTTAGCATTACGACCACATTTTGAGCTGGTGTGCTGTACCCCATCCTGTGTGTCTGTGAGCTTCGACCATCAATGGGTCCCAGGTAGGTATGGTGAAACCTCAGGAGGAGATGGCTTTGGAGCATCATCGCTCAAGGACCAAACACTGAGTACCTCCAAGTGACTCATTTCCATTTCAAAGAGCCTGTTTGTTTTATCTGGCAATTAGCTTGTACCCTCTGTAGAAAATGACTCCGTAAATACCACCGAGCTCCCGGCCAATCTCCCCTTTTAAATATTTTTTAAGTGCATGATTAATACACTTTCCCAGCCCTTGTCTGGGACTGTGCGGGGAGGTCAGGGAGCAGGTAAATGAAAGAAAATGGCTTCACTTGGCATTGACTGGGCTATTAATCACTGCCCATTTTCTATAAATCACGGCAGATGGCAGAAACAGGCAGGTACTCATGGGAAATGACACACTGTGCATGACGGGAATCGCGGATCGCAGCAGATACTGGGAAAAGAAGAGGTCACTCCTCACCCCGCAGTCCCTGCCGGGGGAAGGCCACTCGCACTGCACCTGCGATTTGCCTCCTTGTGACAGCTCTTCCCCTGTAAAAATGACTGTAAAAGTTTGCAGGAGCCCTAGAAAATTCACTGTGTGGCAGCTGGGCTGGATAGGCCTGTGCGGGGATGGCTCAGAGTTGGGGAGGGTTTGCAGCATGTGAATGGTGAGCACTGGGGAGGATGAGCCCTGAGAGCTGCCATGTTTTTAGCCACTGTGGTGAAAGGAGACTTTTAATTGGAGAAACAATTAAAAATGTTGCTCCCAACATGGAATGCTTATTGTTGCTTTGCCTGAGAGCAGATGCAGTCGGGAAACGTGAGGGAGGAATTTACACTGAGAAAGCAAGGAAGACTGATAAATCCTAAAATAAGTATGCATTTGGCAGCAGTGCTTATCCAGGCACTTTCTGTGCTGTATTCCTGGCGTATGACTGGGAAATGCAGGCTCTCCTGCTCCAGAGTGTGTGACCCTCTTCTTATGTGACCCTGCAATGCTGCAGAAGTTGTGCTCCCAAACCCCATGTCTCTGATAAACCTGTAGCAGCAGCTTTGGGTAGTGGAAAGCTGCTACTTTTTTTTTTTTTTTTTTAGGAGGAAACACAATGGTATGTATGTAAATGAATGAGAAGAGTATTTTATCTGGAGGCTGTATGAAAGATAAGGCAAATACAATTTATGGGCCCTCCTCTCCCGCAGGTTGCCAATCTCAATGAAACCAGTTGGAATCACTGTTGCAGCTGGTATTTCTTCCCTGGGGAATGGGATTTTTCCTGTAATCTCTCTTTTCCGCCAGAGAGGCACGGGGGATGCGTTTTTCCCTTCTCAGATGGAAGGAGAGGTTATGTTGAGAGAATGTTTTGCTCTCCCATACCCTTGCATTCCCCTGCTGACTGCAGACAGACCTGCAGCTGGAGACCCTTAGTGCTGTTTGGCAAGGAGAGGAGCATCGGTGCCCACAGTGACTCCTGCACAGTTCTCACCTCCAGCTCTGGTACACAAAAGCAACAGCTCTCCTTTTGCTGGCAAATAGCTGGAAGAGCAAAATGGGCCTGTGCCAGACAGCTGGAGCTGGGGCTCCCAGCTGAAGCTTCACCAGTGAAGACAGAATGGTCTAGAGTGGGGAAAAACATTGAGTTTTCTGCTCCAGCTCAGAGTCTGTCCTGTCAGCAGGGAAAAGAGTGGACAAAGTTGGGAAGTGGATACTGTAAACAGGTTTAAGACTGGTGAGAGACAGCTAGTGTCCATCCCTATATGGAGAATGCCTCTCTAAGAGACTTGGGGGATAGCTGAATGTGCCAGGATGAGTATGGGCTGGGCAAGGAATTGTGGGTGGTACAAGGGCTTACAGGGTGACAGATCCAGAAAATGAGCTGGGAAGAAGATAGTCCTGCAAGTGAAGAAACAGCCTCAAAGAAGCCAAAAAGACCCATAAAGACAGCGAGTGGGAGACATGAAGTAGAAGACATGTGAGATCCGGAGAGGAGAAATGAATATGCCGTAGCCAAGAAAGCTTCACGTCATAAAGAGCAGGCGGGATGCTGGAGAGGATGGCATGAGGACTTCAAACACCAGCTGGGTGGCCCTGGCTCTCGCTGAAGTTGTGTTCCCCAGCCCAGGAGCTGCTCAGGGATGTCGCGTGGCTCCCGCGTCTCCTGCCGGCGCAGCTGGGCTGGGCGAGGAGGAGGAGGGCTGCTCGCCTCCACGGGCAGCTGCATGCAGATGTTTTCCAGGGAGGGAAGAGCAGCGAGGGCGTAGGTTGAAAGGAAAAGGAAAAATTGTAGCAGGACCTGGAGAAAAACTGCTGCTCAAAGGGACCCTGTTCTCCAGGGGCTGTCTGCGGTGATGCAGGGTGAAAGCCCTTTTTTTGCTGTTGGTTGTTTTTTGGCATCAGGGTCCTTCCTTCCACTCACTGTGTTTTTTAAACCGGATGTTTCTCACCCCAAACTGGCCCTGTTTGGCTGCACTGGGCTCCCCAGCTGCTCTGCATCCCCGCTGCCCCGGCTGTGGCAGGGTTGGAAAATCTGCAAGGATGCTTTGAGGGGAGGGCTGGGTCCACCAGCCCTTCCTGATCCCCGCCAGCTCCCTCGCAGGCCTCACGGGGGCCTAATATTTGTGCATGTGTGTTTTAACACGGCATATGGTCTTCATTACACGCAGACTTCTCACTTCCATAATTATACCATGATGGGAGTTCCTGTCAAAGCCATAAAGCAAATTCTCTTCCCCCGCCCAGTCCCTCCACCCCCACCAGCCTTCCCTATAAAACTCACAGGGGTCTCCAGTTTGCAAAGAGAACCGCCCCCCACCCCCACCCCTGGCTGTCGCACCATTAACCCTTTGCATCTTCTGTTTTGGCAGCTGTTGGAGGAAAGACCAGATTCCCCTAGCGGTGCTCACTTACCAGGCAATGAGAAGGGTGTATCCAGATTTTGGCCAGGTAAGAAAAAAAAAAAAAGCATAGAGAACTGGTGATGCCTAAAATGTGCCAAGGAACTGGAGAGGCAAGCTGCAGCATCACCCAGCACCCTCCTTGCCTGCTTTCTCACCATAAGCAAAGTGTGCCAAAATACAAGCCCCTCTGGGTAGCCCATGGCAGCTGTTTAACAACACACTGCAACACTACCCTACAGTTTAGGACAGGAAATTAAGGCGGCTGTATCTGCAGGGGGAATTTAAGTACACTGGCTGCAATTACCTGTGCTAGAGTTTGGCCAGAGCCCTGCTCCTCCACGAGCCGCCACGGGGCTGGATGCTGATGGCCGGTGCTCAGGTGCTGTGGGGCTATAGAAGCGCCTTGGGCCCACGTGGGCTGTGCCAAAACCTTGACTGGGGTGGTTTGGGCTGGAAAAGGTGAATTTATGCACATGGAAGAAATTTACCTTTTTTGAAGGGATGTGTTTGGGGGATGGGGGTGGGGAGGCTGCTGCATTGAGATGCTGCAAATTTGGATGCCCTTTTTCTTGGTGGCTGGCTGGAAAATGGACTTGGAGAGTCCCTGTTTGCAGCAGAAATAGTGAGTACTGGCAGGAACAACTTTTCCCAACCATACCTTGGTGTCATCCCAGCCAGAGTGCTGCTTACAAGTCAGGACTCTGGTGCTGCTCTGGTCTTTGGGGGCCATTGGGATGTCTCTGGTAGGTCAAGGAGAACTTGTCTTTCCTCACTCAAGTAATCCCACTCAGCACCGTGCTTGCCATGGTGGGAAAAAATCTGGTTTCCCACTAGGTGGTAGAGAAGAGCTTGGCTGAAAATCCTCCTGCTCCTCACAGCTCAGCACGAGGGAAGGAAGTGATCTAAGGATCTCTTGTTTTAGCTCCAGCAGACCCAACTGAAGCAGGAGTGCTCCTGCAGAGGGCTCGGGGAGACGCAGGGCAGGGAGTGGGGACTGCCAGTCCAGGGACCATCAGGTCCTGCTTGTCACCAGCTACCCTCCCTGATGCACCAGGCATGGGGGGGCTGTTTGTTTTGGTACCCGTGGGTGTTTCATGACCCTTTATTGATTGATCTTCATAAATATTGTTTAAAATAGGCTCTATCTATTAAAAAGAAAGAGAGGTGGGGGGAGAGAGCATTCAGGGTGATTGCAAGGGGGCTTAGCATCACCGCTATCCAATTCTGGTGAGCTTCACTCCCTGTGTCACCACCTTTAGTGTTATCCATTGATGTTAATTCCCTGTATCTCCCCCTTTTTTTCCCCTCCCACAAGCCAAAAACCTCTGCATTGGTAGCAGTATTAACCAGGTGCATGTGAATTATTCCAAGGTAGGATTCATACTCAGCCTGGATGGAGAGACAAGTAGGTTGTCAGGAGAGGCCCTGACACTTCAAGAAGGTAATGTTTCCCACTGAGATCTCTAGTGCTCCCAGGGACAGCTCAAGGCTGGGAGTCACAGCAGCCCCAGGTGAATGGTGTGCTTGTGCTGCTTCAATGCACCCAGGAAGATCAGAGGAGTGGCAGAAGCCTGAAGAGGTCACACCTGAAGGCAAGATCAAATACTCCCAGCTCCTGCCTGACACGTATTTATTCATCTGACTGGTTCTTAAAGGTCTCCAAGGGAGAAATTCTGCAGCTTCTCCACAGTCTGTATTGCCATTATCATTAGAGAGATTTTCTTGCTCTCTAACTTGAATCTTTTTTGCCGCACTTGATGCCCCTGACTTCTTGTTCAATGTACCCTGGTCAAGAAAACAATGGTTTTCCTTTTCACTGTAATTTATTACGTATCTGAAGCCAATTATCACACCTGCACTCAGAAATTGGCATTTCCTGATCTCTTTTGTTCCCTTGCACTTGTCCTCTGTATGCCCTTCCCCGTCATCCAAATCTTCCTTGAAGTTCAGGCTCAGTGATACCGGGCAAAGTGGCAGATGCAATCATAGGTCAGCACATAGGACCCTTGACTCCTGTTAGACCAAGAACTGGCTTGAATTTTCAGCCCCTGCTTGCTTTAGTTTGTACTTTCCAAGGTCCTCTGAGAGGGTTCAGAGCTGGACCTCCAGCAAGAGGCTCAAACAGGGAGTGAGGCATCAGCCTCAGCATCCCGTACTCTCCCTCAGCTGTAGTGTATCACCTTTCTCCTCAGGATTTTTTTTAAGACAGGTGAGAGGAAGGAAGTACTGAATCTAAAGGTACCTCAGTTACTTTGGAATCTCTGCAGCTTTGATATGGTTGTTTGCATGGCTTGAGGATTCAAAGGTAGTGTGTCCTGAGCTTGGATGTCCAGGCTAAGTGCTTAAATAGAAATTTCTCCCTTTTCTTCAGATTGGCTCATGACAATGGTTGACATTTCCTACTAGATCCCAGGAGATGATGGACCTGAATTCTAGGCTCTTTAGTTTTTTTGTCAATTGAAAAAGGTCTGAATACACAGTATTAACATCTCCAGAGAGAAAAGTCCTCTCTCAGGAATCTGTGTCTCATGAGTCCAGAAGGAAAATAAACATGTGGCATGACACTGCAGACTGAACTAGAGGACGCTCAGCTCCCAGCTGGCTCTGTGCCTTTTAAGCAACGGCTGCCTCATGTGAAAAAGGAAGATCCTGGAAGCTTCATTGTCCTGTGCTAAAACATGATACCACAGTTCCCATGTGATGTGACCCCAGCCAACACATGCTGTGCCAAAACACACTGTTAGGGTGAGATTTCCTCCAGGAAAAGCAGAGCTAGAAACCTTCAGGGCTGAACAACAATGAAGTGGAAGGAAGGAAGGTTGTGGACTTCAGGAGTGGGATTATATGGCCAAGGGATCTCTAATCCTACAGGAGGTTAATGCCAAGGTTTTTCAGAGGTGCCTGGTGGGTTTGAGGGGCTCATCATGAGCTACCCTGGAGGCATGATAAAGCCAGTCAGGGGAGGAACAGCTCTGGCATTTGGTGGCTGAGCCCTTTCAGTCAATGCAACTCCAGGCTTTGCATTTGGGTCAAAGAGCAGGGAAGTTTGTGTCCACTACCATCTGCCTATGAGGAGATCACTCAGTGGTTGGCAGCAAAAGTTCCTTAGGGGATTCAGTAGGTTTCACTTCTTGACCACAGTTTTCACAATCTTTTCCTATTCCTGAGAGTGTTCCTATATGCCCACACACTGAACAGTCCCCCCTGGAGCACAGAAACAGAGGCATTTGTTCTGCTTTAATTTTAACCTTCAAATCTCCCTTGGACAGGAGCAATGTGGGATAAAACAGAGTGTGTTGAAACACAGTCCTCAGTGTTATATTGACCTTCTGACTTGCTTTTCCTTTGGAGAATCTTGACGCACTTTGTTGTTGAATGCATTAATCTTCACAACATCCCAGAGGTGCCAGGAAATGCTGTTACTTCTGTCTCCCTCTTGTTTTTATGGGTAGGGAACAAAGACATGGATCATTTAAGCAGATTACCCAAGGTTGGGCAGCAAAGCCTGTAGCAAGGCAGGACTGAAATCCTAAGTGTCTCACAGTTAGCTAAAGGCCTTCTAAAGTGCCTGTTTTGTACCTTTTCAGAAAACCCAGAGATGAAGTACAGGGTGGAGAGGGCTCTGAAGATTTGTTTTCTCACATGGTTTTGTAGTGTTTGCTATGGAGATGGATTAGAACCAGAATTGACTGGAGTGAAAGGCTTGGGCTAGCCTGGTTTATTTTCCTGCAGGAGAAGGTCTGAGACATCTGCAGGACGTTGCTCACCTTCCAGTGTGGCCACTTCCTCTGGCAATGGAGAACATTGAGGGATTTCACAGAATGATAGGGCTTGGAAGTGACCTCTAGAGCTCATCCAGTCCAACACTCATGCTAAAACAGGTTCCCCTCAATCAGGTCACACAGGAACGTGTTCAGGAGGGTTTTGAAATCCTCCAGAGAAGGAGCCTCCACACCCTCCCTAGGCTGCCTGTGTCAGGGCTCCCTCACCTCAACAGGAAAGAAGTTTCTCCCTATGTTTAAGTGGAACTTTTTGTGTTCCATCTTATGTCCATTACCCCTTGTCATGTCACTGGACACTACGGAAGGAGTGTCACCACATCTTCTTGACATCCAGCCTTTAGGTACTTATGTTTTGGGGTGTTCCTCTGCTCTTCATGTATAACCAACTAGAGCAATAGTTTGGAGATGGCTGCTTTAGGACCTTGAAGCAGCCAGGCAGCCTTCCAAGCCCCACCAGCTTTGACACAATGGGACTTCTCTTTTTCCTTTGTAATTTTTTGAAGTAAAGAACTTTCCAGGCAGTTGTAACATCAAATGTCCATGTTAGTGGGAAGGGGGTGAGATAGTCTGGAGCGAGTGCTACTAGACCCCCCAAAAGGCTGGGAGCTTGGAAAACGTCTGCACAGTCGGTCACTTCCCTGAACTATCTGTGTTTCATGAGCCTCCAGCTCATGAATCTTGGAAGGAAAGACCTCCTCAGGAGATTTGTGGTACGTCCAGTCCCAACTAGAAATACCACAAGAAAAGCTTCTCTTGGGGAGATCCCAGCTCTAACCAGGAAATGCAGAGTGATGTGAGAGCAAGAAAAAATCCAGATGTGGCCACTATCTGCTTTATTTTTCCCTGGGAAACCAAGTTCTCCTTTGCAAAGTATAGTTTTGTCAAACATCATTCTCAAGCATATCTAACTTTTGTGTTTGCCAGATGTAATTAAGTCAGACTCACATATCAAAGCTCTGTGTGTATGTGTGTCTGTGTGTCTACATGCCTGTGTGTAGGGAGGCAGCTTCCAGCAGATCACTTTCAGTTATTTTTCTGCTAACATACTGAACAGAGCTACTCACTCCCACATAGAGAGCAAGCTCTGGCCCAGACAGCTGCCTTGGGAGAAGCATTGGCTTTTCTCCTGTTGGGACAGTGTTGTGTTTTTGAATTGCTTTAACAAAAAGTGCTTAAACGTTCGAGTTTTTCAAACTGAAACAATATCTCCACCACCAAGCCTTTGTTCTCTTGCACAGTGCAGGAGTTCTTTGCAGTGTTGTCTTGCTTGCAGTCCCAGGCCAGCCAGGGAAACACACAGTGTAGCTTAATGCTAAGGAAAGTAGCTTTTTCCTTTCAAAAGAAGAGACTAGCTGATGTGAGTCATCACAGCTACTCTGTGGGTTGGAGATGTTTGCTGGGTTTTGGAGGGGTTGGTGGTGGACTCAGGCTCTGAGAGGGAGTTGCAGTGAATGAAAACAGTCTGAACTTTCCAGGTGAGTGCAAGCCTGAAGATGAATTTGGGAGGTGCGCTATGACTTCAACTGATAGTACTTGCAGTGCTCCAGTGTGAACTCTTCTCTTCTTAGCCTTTTGTGAGATGACTGCGATGTCCAGGCTATTATGCTGCCAAGGAGCAGGAGGGCATCATTTGCATATCCTTGAGCAAACAAATCTCTAGTAAACCTGAAAAAACAACTTGTCTCACACAAATATTTGCTATTTCTGTTTAGGTGGGGGTTAGATACCCTTAAGTTTTTGGCAGCTCACACTTGAAATTAATAACAGGAACAACAAAGTGGAACTGGTGGTTGTAACCCTTCTGCCCCTCACATAACTTTTTTTGAGTGCTTGATCCCAAACCAATAGTGAGATTCACCAGCAGAAACTTTCCAACATTTATTCATCACATGCAGAGTTAACAAATGCCTCCAATTTTCTAGTTACCAATGCACTAATGAACGTCTTCTAGTGCTTCTTGTAAGTTCAAGGACTTGAGCAGAAAGTAGACAAGGGACTGAATTTCTCTGTGTAATGAATAAGGGGGAAAATGGACTTTACATGATAACAGAGTCTTAGTCTGAGATTCCTCATGCTTCTTAGAGAATGGCTTCCAAAGTGCAAACCCTTTGGTTTACAGCTTCTTCTCGTAAGTGGAGCTTTAAGTGAAGAAGGAAGAACTTCAGGAAGAATGCCTGGCTGTGTGAAGTTAGCAGCTGGACCTGATCTTAAAGGTCTTTTCCAACTGAAATGATTCCATGATTCTAAGAAGTGAGTGTACCTTGAACTGTCAGAAGAACAAGAGATGGGGATAATTTACAAGTAAGTTAAACCATTCCAAGTAAGTAGCCTTTGCTGTTGCTAGTCCTGGAGACCTTGAAAGCTTCTGGCTACCATGCAAAGTTTTGCTTTTTCTACCCCTTGTTAGTAGATAAGCAAAAATTGTCCAGCAATGAACATGCAGTCATTCATTAGGTCCCACAATGATGTCTGAATGACAGCTAATTATTTCTGCAAGAGCTGGAAATATTTGCTCTGAAGAAGCATCAACAAGCAAGATCTCCTCTGTTCAGCAGTAATTGCTATAGAGCTTCTGCCACGTTAGTCCTAGTACTGTTGTTTTGCTGGATCTTACACAGAGGTGAAAAATTTAGCTTTGACTTAACCCTTTGGATTAACAGCAGGTACAAATTGGGATGACATTTAGTCTTCTAAAAAGTAATTTGTGTGTGTTTAATGATTTCCATTTGTTTTCCTTTACTGCAGCCTTTTAACTCCCTCATTCGGTGCCTTGTCACCCATTGCCACCCAGCCTGTTGTTTCCTGGTGCAAAAACTAGGATGTAGAAATGACTGGAAATAAAGAATCCAGCTTAAAGGGCCATGTGCTACCTGGGGGGTGTTGTTCAGCCATGCGAGGAAACCTCAGAGCTCTGAAAAATAAGAACAATATGTATGAAAGTTGACGCATTTAACCACTGGGGCATCTCCTTTAGGAGGTCACTGTCAGCATTTTTCTTTGAGGCTGGAGCTGTCGGTAAGTGGTTGGTTGCAAATACCTGTGCACTGCAGGGTGGTGGTGTCAGTACAAACTGCTGTGCAGCACACAAATCATTTCTGATGAAAATTAAATACTCAAAAAAGAAATTCCACTACCAATGGTGTGAGCAAATCATGCACAAATGACTAATAAATAGCACTGCAATCTCTCCTTAGGCTGTGATTTATCTGTCTGGAGACGACTTAAAGAAATCTTCCTGCTGTTTCCACAATTTTTATCATGGTGCTGCCTCTTGACACTCTCAAGTGTCAGAAACCTCTCTCCCTGCTCTGGCAATCCTGACAAAAGCCCCATGTGTGCTCTCCACTGTGCAATGCCTGTGACCTGCACCTCAGCACCCTGGCCCTCCACTCCCCTGGCTGCTCTTTGCTTCAGTGAAATGCCCTGGTTTCAGTCTGTGCCAGTGAATGTGCTCTCTGTGTTCTGATTCCTCCTGCTTTTCCCCTTTTCAGGGCTATTGCAGTTGCTGCTGAGGCAGCAGCTTATGGAAGTGTCCCCTCCTTCCCCTCAGGCAAAACCCACCCAAATCTGTTCAGACCTGTAACATACAGAGCATGAGGGTTGGGCTTTTCGGGTACAGCTCTGAGAGCACTAACTCCTACTAGAGAGGTCAAAGTGGGAGCTGGGAACCACAATCCATTTCACCAACACCTAGTGTGGAAATACGACCCTCTCTGTGTTTGGAGATGTAGTTCTGTTGTTTAAGGGGACCAGACCCATGGCCCCTGCTATCACATTACCTCTTCTCACACATCCTTCTGCTTCCCATCACCCTTTGCTCATACCAGAATACTGATATCCTACATAAGCTTTTTTAGGGGGTTGACACCTCTTCTAGAGACCTGTACTCTGGAGGGCAGAGCCCCCAGGATGGTAATGCCAACTGCTGCAGCACTTCTGCCATTGAAATATAGACATAGGCAATGCTGGATGATCAGAAGTTTGTGGTGGATTTTTTCTCAGTCCTCTGTTGGGAAAGTATCTTTAACTGATGTTGATTTTCACTCATAATAGTGCACCCTGGAGAAAATATAGCATTATGTAATGTGTAAAATTGAGGCCCTCTTTGTGAGATGGACATCCTATGCACATATTCCCCTCAATAGACAGTGGAGTACTTAGAAAATCTCAGTGCACACTGTAGGAAATGAGAAGGAGAGAAAGGATCTTGAGGCTAGCAGCTTTGCAGTAGTAGGACAGCAGATATTTGTGCTCATCTATCTGTCTTTCCTGATCCATTGGTCGGAAGTGCCTCCAACCTTGAGCTCCCTACACAGCCCCAGATGAATGAGCAGGTCCAGCTGCTCCTCTTCCTTATCTACCAGTGTTGAAGGATCATCCCAGGAACGTGCCATGTCTCTTTGCCTCACATCAGATGGTCCTGCGTCTATAGACAGGAGCCACACTGCAGGCTGGTCTGTCACATTTCTGACCAGAAATGGAACCTGGAACCTTGGAACAGCAATGGTGGGAACTGACAGAGGCAGCAGAAATAAGGTTTGCTTTGAAGTTTGCTTCAACTGTATTTATTTTGCTTCACAAACACTTTTCTCTCTGGTAGGACCTTCAGGAGCACCATCACTCTTCCAGCATCAGCTGGCAAATGCCAAGGCTTTTGAAAGCCATCACTGGGGCTGTGATCAAAGCTCCTGCTGTGTGCTCCCAACCCCTGTGAGTCCTCACACACACTCACGTGCAGACAAACACACATATGACTGAGAAAAGTTGAAAATTTCCTGCTTAAAATTTCCTGCTTCAGAAAATACTGCTCTGCTAAAATTGAATTGTCCCACGGGAATGTGTCAATTTGGACAAACAAACAAACAAGTTTAGGGGAAAAAAAAAAAGCCAGAACAACTCATTTCAATAAACCCACAGCTGTCAGCAGTGGGCTGTCAGAATGGGACATTTCAAGTTTTCAAACTCAAATGATTTCTCTTTGGCACCACTGTGCCTTAATGTATAGCATTCTTATGTGAAATAATGCAAAGTGAATTATGACACAGAATAATACTATACAAATCTGGACTGGAATAGAAATGTGGAATACCCAGAATATGTAATATACACTAACTATAAACATAATGGAATGGAAAACCTATAAAAGAAATAATCCAAAAATGCAAACAAATGTCTCAGTTGACCTGAAGTGTTTCTGGAACGTTGTTTTGTGAGGGATTACTGATTAACTCTATTTTTACCTTTCCTATTTGTTTTTTAGGCTAATGTCAGAAATCCTAGTTAGAGGAAAACACAGGGTGACAGAAGCACAAATGTTTATATAAATAAGCACAGATATAGCTGCACACTCTCCTTCTGTTTGTCTGCCTTTCCTTTTTCTCCCAACATCTATCCCATTCTGAAAACATTTTAACTTTCTATGACAAAGTAACTTACAAAGCAATCAGCTGACCCGGTTATTTATGAGAGGTTTTGGTCATACAGTGGTTGCTAGGGTGAGCTGTAGAGCAGGGCAAGCAGGCAGTACGATGGCTCCCTGTCAAGCCCCGTCAAGACTGTCTCTGAGCTGGGAATCTGGAGCTGCAAGAAGCTACAGAAACCCCACTCAACTGGATTTACTTGACTTGTGTGTCTCCATGCTATGAGTATCCTCATACAATGGAAAGCCAGCAAGAGCTTCAAGGGTCCTTTTTGTTTTCTTTCATGTCACAGCCAGGGCAACCACCGAAAATCAAGTTGTAGCACCCAGTCAGCAAAACCCACAGATGAAGCTAAGATATACTATGCACTCTCTGGAGCCCAACTTTTACTAAAATGTCCTCCTTTGAGAAACTAAAGACCAAGGTGAAGAGGGTTCCATCCTCCAAGGCTGTGGTTTAGACATTTGTCTTTGGTGGAAATGTGGAAGGTGGCCTCTGCCAACATCTGCTCCAGAGGCTGCTCTTGCTGCACAAGGTGTTTGATCCTGTGATCTGATACACGTCTCTTCTTTTTCTCCACAGCTCTGGTCTGCATCATGCCCTGTCCAGTGCAGGATACTGCCATTTGCCCAGGTAGGTGGGGGGGAAGGTTAATTTCTTTCCAACGTTTTCTTCCTGTGGGTTTTGTCAGTCTCCAGTCCTTGTGCTGGTCTTGGTGGATGTTGTAAATGTGACCTGTGTTGGAAGCAGGAGCTGCAAATTGGGTACCTATGTCTCTGAGTGTGGGAGCTTGGGCATCACCTGTGCGTGTGGAGGAGGCACGTGCAGCTCCTGAGCTTTTGAAACTTTTCTGCAAGGTTCAGGAGACACAGGGTGTCTCTTTGTCAGCCTGAGAAGAGGAAACACTAACTGCAAGCAAACAGAAACGAGAGTGGCCAAAAACCTGCATCCCGCAGTGACTCCTCTACATTCCCACAGGTCAAGGGCAGGGTGTCTGTCTGAAGGTGGATGTTTCCTAATGTGCAGTCATTGGTAACCTAAAGCAGGTTTATGACAGAGCCAAGATCAGGCATTAATGCAATAGACTGGTAATTCAATCACTTTATAGAAGTTGATCTGTCCTTTTTATTACAATTATTGTCAGCCCGGGTGTTTCGTTCCATCACTGAAAATAAACATCATTTATCATACTTGTAAAGATTAGCCCCTGACAGCTCCAGCTCTGCTTTGCATAAATGTGTATTAATGTCGGCTCTGTCTGAAGTGGAGAGAGAAGTCTATATTTCACAAGAATGATTAGACAGTGTCAGCACTGCTTTAAGTAATGTCTTATCATGACGGATAATCAAACTGTGAAAAAACAACCAAAAAAAAAGGCAATTTATAGCATATGCATTTTTTGCTTTACTGGGCTGAGAAATAGCAATAGTTTTGGTGCTGGAAGCCTGAGGTTTGTCATGTACGGGCTGTGGGCTGCTTCAGGAGGCACGTGGTGTGGTAACTGGTTGGCAGACCTGGGACTTCCCATTTGAAGACTCAGCCATCTACAGCTTTGACAGAATTTTAACCATCTGTGCCTTGGGCTGAATTTGACTTGGAAAGTTTCAGCTAAAATGGTGATGTCATTTCTGAGAGTGACTTTAAGGGAAAATACAACATCCAAGAAAAAATATTCTTACAGACCTTTTTCCAGAGAAGCCCTTGGGGCAAGACCTTAACATACACCTACCCTCAGGTCAGGGCAGCACTTTTGCTGCTCCCATCAAAGTACTCCCACAGTAATTGCAGAGGAAGGAAACCCCAAATCTGTTTGTCAGTGTGTACTTTAGAGACCTTAGACCTTGGAGGCCGATCTCTGCATCTCCATGAGCTTAATGAGTGCTCCAACCTCCACCCAAATGTGCATGTACCACCTCTCCAGCCAGACCAAGCCTGAATCCCTGGGCTGTGGGAGGCTACGTAGGACTTCTCTCACAGTTCTGCTGGTGGCAGTACGTTTGGGGTCACAGCTGAGAGCAGGAACTCTGTGCTTCAGGGTGTGTCCTTGCAGTTACCATGGAGCACAGGTGACCAGCATCCAGAGGAATGAAGAATAAGACATGAGCTGACATCTTACTCTGACAGCTGAGCCAAGGCAATGCCAAGAATGCTCCCTTGTTTGCTGGACCATGCATTCACTGGGAGAGAAATGGATGTGGGCATCAACGTCCATCACATACCAACTGAAAGTCATCTATCTGCTGTGGTGCAGAAAAACAGCTCTGGGACTTTCAGCAAAAATGTCAGAGCTGAAGAAAAGTCCTTCTCATCAGTAGCAGGTTTGGTATTTGGTCTTGTTTCGTCAGTGTTAAAAACTGAGGAAACAAAACCAAACCCCATGTGTGTTGTTAGGTGTCACTTCTGTTGAGCTGTAAAAGTTTAAGAACTGCTCTGAAAACTGTTGCGATTTCTGGACATTGCATCTGGGTTTTGTGAAAGCCCCATGTTGTGGAGTAGGGATGCTTGTGTGAGAGCATCTGCTTTCACTGTTGCTGGTTTCCAGAAGTTATTTGAAATGCTTGTACCTTCAGAAAAAAAAAAAAAGCCAACCCTAAAACAGCCACCCAACAACCTGCAGACTTGGATCCTCAAAACCAGATGTCAAAGAAAACGTTTGATTTATAATGTTATCATTTCTAAGCCAGCCACCTTATATTGGCAGGCTTGTGATTGAGATCAGCGTTAACTGAAGATGATGCCTTAAAATTAGCCCACTGTGGAGGTATCTCATTGAGTCAGATCCTAAAGGAGCAATAATACATCAAATACCATACACGAAAATAAATAAACCTCTTCCCTGCATAACTAACAGCTACTTCTGCTGTTAAAACGAAAGCATTAAAAGCACTGAAACTATACCGAATGCTTATCTTGCTGTTTTTTTTTTTCCTTTTCCTGAATGCCAACCCCAGTTTAATGTCTTTTAGGTTATAGTTACTAGCAGTAACTCTCTGCAGTGGTTTGGTGCTGGTAGTGATGCACAAGACAACGTGGTGCAGCTTCCCTTCTGCCAAACAACCTGAAACTGAGACTTAACTCTGGATAAAAACTGGAAAAAACCCCAAGAGCTGAACCTACCCCCTCAAAAGGTGAGTGTCTGCCACAAAGTAACTCAGGTAAAGAAGGCCAGTTATCAGTAGCAGAGGGAAGGAGCGGGTGAGGATAGCATTGGGACCATTAGACATTGAAGCAATGTTGATTTTAGCCAGTGGCATAAGCAAATGGCACTTTTTGAAGTGCTAAAAGCTTTGGACATGGATTACCATGCACATATTTCAATCTCCCTTGAATCCAGGGAGATTTCCTCTTAGAACTCACTCCTTCTCTGTCTCTCCTTTTTTTTTTTTTCTTATTCATCTAGATTGTGCTTGATGGGGACTGTTAACTGAATGCAGCATATTATATATTACTTCAATAAATCACCAACAGCCGAAGCATTCAATATCATGCACAGCAGTAATCAGGGGAAGTCTTAATCACACTTTAAATGGTTTGGATTTATGCTCTGCTTTCTATGGGCTCCTGTCACTGCTGGGAAGGCAAGAAGGCATGGCTCCATAGTGGCCCTCCAGGACCTGTTCCAGCCTAGTGCCAGGGGCTGGAAACAGAGCCAGGGCTGAGGGTTTGTGCCAGGGGTGCAGTGCTTAGCAAGGATGAACAGCCACTGGGTTATTCCTGGAGGTGTTTGTATTCGTGCAATGGCCTCTTTGGATTGGTTGAAGATTTGGAGGTTAAAGTGTGTTGCTCTGGCAGTGTAAGCAGCTGCTCTTTTGCATTGAGGCTGCAAAGATGTGTGGCAAGGCCTTGCTTTGCTTTGGCTAAAAAGATATATTTTAACACAGACTTTTAAAAAAGAAATAATCAGAAAAGAGCAAACCCAGCTGCTGCAATCCTCCCTTGTTTTTTTTTTTTTTGCTGCTCCAGCATTTTGCATTGGGTCCAGGAGATTAAAAACGCCTCTTGGATGTTTGTTGGGGAGTGTGAGAAGCGAAGAGGGAGGGATGGCTTACAAGAAAAAAAAAAAGACCCAAGCAAACCACAAAACCCCTGAACATAATTTTAAAACAAATTAATTAATGCTTGATGACCCACCAAGATGTTCCATGAAAGTAAAACTTGCCAGCCATGGGACTGTGGGTACGAGGTGAGTGTGGGTCTGGTGTTGGTGGCTGCTGGCACAGGAGGGGAATCTTCCTTCCTAGCACCATCACACCCCTGACCTTCACCTTCACCCTTGCAACCAAAAACAGATGTGCATGATGTCTTCTTTCCCTGACACGGGGAGAAAAAGAGGAGACATCATAGCAGAAAACTACAGCCTTCTCTGGGGGGGGAAGTTGAATGTTTTAGCTAACTCTGCACCCTGGAGCATGGCAGCGCTCAGCAGCAGGGCCACAGGGCATCACTGCTCATTGGAGACATCTTGCTGCTGGTGGGTGGGGAGGTTAATGGGCTCATTAACCCCATCTGGCTGGTAGACCCCTGGGCCCACTGCAGCTGGCTTTTCCAACTCAGGAATACTTTGTGGGCCCCTTCAGCTGGAGAGAATGAGCCTCCCTTTCCCTCCTTAAAAGTAGTCACGCTCCTTGTGCCATAAATTACTGCTCTTGCCGTGGAAATTTGAACGAGACTCAAATGAAGCTGAGACACAGCAGCTGAGATGGTGAAACAATAGTCCTACGCACAGGAAACTCCTGTAATTGTGGATTTCAGTTCCAAGGAGCTGTGGTATCTGACTGTTGAGTTCGTCCCTTCCACCCCTCAGGTTTTTTTTTCATTCAACTCTGTGTTGTTCCTGTCTCTTAACAGGGCATCTTTCATTATCATTATCCCTAATAGTGGTTTATTGTATTAGTTACAGTTAATTTAAATGTTACCCAAGCATTGAAAACAGATTGCAGATGTTTTGAAACAGATGTTATTTTAATGTTAAAACAAAATCATGAATATTTATGGGTCATTATTGCCTGGGTTGAATTAGGCTCTTTAAATAGTAATGTATGGGCTTAATGTCTTTTGAAGGAAACACTCCAAAAAAAGGTGAATGGAAAAACACTGTCGCTTAAAGATGTTTAAATCATTTCTTCTGGCAATACCATTTTCCTTTATGAACAGTCAGAATTAATTACTGTTACATTACTAAACCAGGTACTGTTCTTGCTCTGTAGCTAACCTAAGACAAAATTTTTAGCTCAGAAACACCTTTCCAGCTCTCTCTTTCGTAGAGAAAGGGCCCACCAGTTCCCTGAAAACAGATCTAAAGCAATAGGAATATTTTGAGGTGATGTCATCAGTATTAAAGCAAACCAAGGTGAAGATGATGCAAGCACACAACTCACTTGGTGTCAGTCTTTCCTTCAGAAACACAAAGAGGGTTTGTTAACGCCACGTGCGGGCTGTCTCTGAGTCATATTTCTTTCTTTATGGAGATGAAGTTAGTCTTTAAGGCATCAGCTCAAAATGGCCTTTCATTCATTACAAAGTTATTTAGTTACGGGTAGGTAACTCTAAACGACATTTCTACATCTCGCACTTTATTAGTTGATCCTAGCTGCTAAATGGCATGGAGAGATCAGCAGACTATGGCAGGAGAGTTCAGGGTGCTTTAGCCAATTTTGTATGGGTTTCAGGCTTCTGGAGTTGAAAATTTGCCTCTGACAAGATGAGCTTGTGCATCTCCCCATGGAAGAGACAGGAAAAAAAAAAGGAAAAAAAAGAAAGCAAGAAAATTTGGTGAAAAAAAAAATAGAAATAAAAAATGAGAAGACTGTAAACACAGGGATGATTCCTTGCTCCACAAAGAGCCAAGCACACATCTCTGCTGCCTTAGATGTTGTGTCCTATTTAGGAGGAGAATAGCCAGACTCTGGGGATGATTCTGGGATGGGAAGGCTTGAAGGAAGGGGATGTGCAGCCACCACCCATCTTACAACACTTTGCTTGTGTCCACAGGGACAATGTGCTTTAATCTATAGCACTGAACATGATTCTTCCCCCCTCCTCCACCTCCCTGAAATTTACTACTCTGGAGGCAAACCTGAGTCCTCCTGAAGCTGGCAGAACTCCTTGTCTACAGGCACAAAACCCCAGAGCAGATGGGCACATGTTTTGGCTAACCACAGTGGCAGTTGTTGAACATTAGGGTCTGTAGTCTCATCCAGGAACATCTGAATCGCCACCCTCACTCATCCCTTGGCTGAGGGGAGAGAGCATCACCCACATTGCTTGGGCTGACAGCGAGCATGAATGATGTTGCTGATGCCACAGTGCACAATGGGGCTTTGCCCCGAGGCCTCAGGAATGCATTGTCAGGAAAGGATAGCAGTAATGCATGCGTCTTTTCAGCTTCTACAGTGTGACTTAGGTACAGAGAGTCACAGGAAGAGTACTAAAAAGCAGCACGTCGTATTTTGCTCCTGATCTAAGTGGTGGCACACAGCATTAGTTTGCTGGCTGAGGGATGGGCAGACTGCACGGCTTGGTTGCACAGAGGTCTGTGGAGCTCTACCAACTGGCTGCATTGAGGCACTTGGCTTACAGAGCCCTAGCAGGCTCACAAAAATGTTAGAATCTGGTTTGATTGGCCAAGAAAGTTTTCTGTTGCTGTCTCATCTTGATTTTAAAAGCCATACTCAGAAATGAGATACATGAAAGTGATGTTCCTTCAGCAGCTTGGACTTGCACTTGCCCTGCTTTCGTGTCCCGAGGAACACAGAAAGTCTGGTACAGTATATTACATTCAGTAGGCTGCCAGAAAGGGAGTTCATTTAGTTTGATGACAGATTAATACTGATTCACAAATTAATTTTGTCTCTTTGTATATCAAGGGTGTCCGCAACTTATTTAATTTGTAATAAATATAATTATAGAAATGAATGAGCTATCAAGATTTTTAAAGTATGATCCATCAATGTTGGCATGACTTGTAATCCTGGTCATTATAAATAAAATGGGTCTTTTGCAATATGGAATGCAATTTTCCCTGTAGTTTGTCTCATTATTTTCTGACACGTGGGTTAATATTAAATTACAATGCCTTAATTTTCAAATCAGGGCTCAATTTGTAAATAAGAGGTTAATAAATAACCTTTCCAGCTGGAGGCCTTATTGTGTCTTCATTAAAATGAACTTTTAAATGAGCTGTTTGCCTCTTGGTTGAAACCCTGATGATACCAGCATTGTCTCATACATTACACAAAGAAAAGAGAAGCTCCCATGACTGTCCGGAAACCCTGTCCAAAGAGTTGTTGTGCCTCCAGTATATTCATGTAGTCTTTTAAGTGTCCCACATAACTGGTTTATACCCTGACTTGCTCCGTCTCGTGCTTCCTGACAGCACATACCCAGCTGTCCTTCACTGTACGTGTCCTTGAGCACTCTGTGAAGGCTGCAGGTGTTTGAAGCCTGCTGTCACAATTGTGCTTTATGTCTTAGGAGTCTTCAGTTGTCCATCCTACTTGGGTGATGCAGCTTGTCATTTCTGAGTCACTAAGCTCAGACCTACTCCTGGTTCTTCATCTGCTCTCTGATACAGGTCATGTGATGCCCATGATTGTCTCTCCCACTGAGTAAAAAAGACTTTTCTGAGTAGCTGCCACATTGTTCGTCACAGAAGTTTCATGTTCTGAGCTGTAGAGCTGGATTTCTGCCGTCTACACAGATGGAAGGAAAGCTCTGGCTTCTCCACTGAAGGCCCTTCCACCTGGCAGTATTCTCCTCCCATTGCTGAGTGACTAGCTTGGACAAAGGCTACTTCCCTTGTAGCTGAAAGAAAAGCAACTTTATACATAAGTTGATAAACAAAAACAATCAACTTCAGAACAACAGCTCCGAGATACAGAAGGAAATCTCAAAAGAACTGCAACCCACTCTTCACAGGTTTCTCTGTGAGACAGAAGTTGAACTAAGGCAGCTTGTAAGAGCAAATAGGTCACATGAAAGAGCAAATTTTCAGGCCTGAGCATTTGAGAAACCATTTTTAAGAGAGATCAGATCAGGCCCATATCTTTCAGCGCTGGCCCATACAAGCAGCTTCATTCCTGTCTTGCAGCTGGGAGTTGCAAATATCAGCAGTGACCACTCCATCGGGACAGTGAAAGCAGCCCACACCACTGGCAGTGGCACTGGGCCAGGACAAGTTTCCTTTAAAAAAAATGGCATGTCTTGCCCAGAGGGAACACCTCAAAGCCCCAGGAACCTAGGGCAGTTGTGACCAGAGAGGCTTCATATTTGGTTTCTTCTCACATTGCTGGATCAGCATCTCCACACCTTCCTCAACCCTGCTACTTGTCTTTTTAGTCCCTATACTGCTGGCCAGACTTGAGTAAAGAGCAACGCAGCTTCATCTTGCAGCTTGACTAAGCTGCTACACGCATCTGCCTCCAGCATAAAACCCTCTGAGGACAGAATTTGCTGAATCCTTTTCTGAGGTCAGCAAGACGTTTCTTGGCCAAAGTTTCAGCCTTTGGGCTAGTTTTACCTGAGAGTGCCACCCGAGAGTGCTTTCTTTAGCTGTGAGAAACGGTGAGTTCAAAGTCTGATGTCTTAAGTAAAAGAAACCACCACCAAAAGAAGCATATAGCTTGAGGAGTGGCCTCAAGACCTTTCCTGGCTTAATTGTATGGGCTAGGTGTGTGGAATGGTCCTAGGTGACAGTGTGGTGACAAAATCCTTGAGGGAGTCTGATTTTGTTGACAAGGGAGTTTTGTCAGATTAAAGGGATGCAGCAGAATGAGGAGCAGAAGGTGAAAGGCACAGGAAGGGTGAGGAGCAGCCCTTTGCAGAGGAAAGGTAGCTACAAAGTGCAGGAGGACCTCCACCTGAAGAAGGTGGGAAGGAATAGCCATTTGCCAAGGAAGTGGGAACCTCAGGGTAACAGTCCTGTTGTCAGAGCACCTCAGTGGTTGGTTCTCCAACCCCACCCTTGTGCTCACCTTCCTCCTTCATGATACTGTTACAATATAGCTTTTCACTTGTTCTTCCTCTCTTGGCACAGCCAAAGCACTCTCCTTGGGCCCTCTTGTGTCCCAGAAGGGCCCTGCAGTGATACAGCTAGTAAGACAAATTATGCTCCCTCACTTGCACTATTTATGCTTGAGGAGAAACTTCTTTAGTTTCCGGCATGATACCCAGTTTAGTGCATTCGAGGATTTTTTTTTCTGAGTAGTTTTTATTTAATCTAACAGATGCATGTACACAAGACCAAGTTTACAGCTGCAACCCCTTGATGGCTCTGCAGTTATTTTTTATTCAAAACCAGCAATGTATTTTTTTAGTAGTAGCAAAAGTGTTTGAAATATGTTAAATAAACCTCCTCTCCTCCATCCACGGGGTTTATTCTGCGAGGAGAAAAAGATCCCTCTGTTCACCAGTTGTGCTCCCAAACGATCCATCTCTGAATTCTGCTGAAACATCTGTGGACTAGTGCTTGGCCTGAAGTACCTAGCGTCAGCACTGAAAGAAGGGCTGGGGAAAATGCTTTACCTTAGCTAATCTCATTGCAATACAATGACTTTGTGTGTTAGCCCGAATAATTTCAAACAAACGCCACCAGCAATGTGATTTTTCCTGTTATGAGGAGGGATGATGCCAATCTAAAAGGCCTTCAGCCCCTGACTTGATTTGACACCTTCATCGTTCTGTGAGATCTGCTCAATCCCAATTTCTCAGAAGTGGAAAAAAATTTGTATGAAGAGCAGGGTGGAAAACAGCTCCTTGTGGGCTCCTTGGAGACTAGACCTTTTCTAGTACTGATTCACCCACTGTGAAGCCAGCCCAGCTCTTTTTTATGCTTTACAAAGTGTAAATGACAGTTAAAACACTAAGGAAGAAGTGTACTGATAATAATTTAGCTGAAAATCCTTTTGATGTCACTTTTGCAAGGCTACAAGGAAGGCTTTTAGGCTAAACTTCTTGATGGTCTATTAGTATGTGTTAAATTTTGGGAAGGCTTTTTGAATGGGATTGGATGTAAAATCTCCCTCTTAATTTGGGCAATTACAGACCATGCTTTTTTAAGTGTTCAGAGGCCACAAAGCTGGATTTCATCACTAAGAAAAGCCTTCTCAACTACTTTCAACACCTAGACCAGTGCTGATCTGTTCAAAATGCTCCCACTTACTTACAGTTAGTGATGGAAATGCTGGGACCTCTTTTTTTTCCCCCTCAATTAGATAGAAACCTTCACCTGGCTCAGGCCCAATTTCTATTCCCTGAAAATGTTTCTCATATTCACTGACAGATCTCCTGACATTGCTAAGACAGGTAATCATTTCCTGAGAGCTCCTCAAGCAAGGTGAGACCTGTTCAGTTCTTGGATTGCTGCTAACAAGGGAATCTCACTGGCCTGCAGGTAGCAATCACAATTTGGAGCACCCTCCCCAGCTGGCGCTGGTGTTAGAGAGGTGCAGCTTCTTGGACTGTAGAGCAAAACTCATTTTCTCACCCCTCCTTAAGATCTCCCAGATACGGTAACACCGCCCACTCTCGGCGTGCCTGGAGTGATGTTTAATCCTCTGTGCATTTCATGGAGCACTATTGAATTTCACTTATCGTCATTATTGATGAGTGACACAAAGGTGAAACCACTCACATCGAGACATTTTGCTCAAAAACAAAAAACCAACCCAACCAACCCACAAAGGAGAAAAAATTTAATCCATCACTTTTCAGTGAGTTGAGACATTTTGCTCAGATGCCAGTCAGATGAGTAAGCGCAGCAGGCAGATACCTTCTCAGAGGACTGCTTTGCCAGCTGGCAAGTGGGACCAGTAAAGCCACCTGGAGATTTCCAGGTTGTTGCTATACAGTAACAGCGGGCAGAGACGGAGAAGCACGTTTGTTTCCTACAGCTTGGCTGAGCTGCAGTGGCTGGGAGTGACTCTGCTCAGAGCTCTGCAGCCAAAAGCAGGATGCTGGTGTTGCCAAAGGGTGAGGCAGCCCACCTACAGACTGCTGCAGGCCTGGGGCTGCTTTGCCTCTCCGAGCCTGCTGCAAAGCCATCCCGGCTCTGTTGCTCGGTTGTGTCGCTGCTGCTGTTGTTTCCCTCTAAGCAGGTGGTGGAAGCCCTCCGGGTGCTGTAGGCACACCAATGCTGCCTTTTCAGGCTGCTTGCATGGTTTAGCAGGCAGAAGAGGTTACAGAGCTAAAACTGGTGCTTTTGTACCAAAAACGTTTTGTGTGAAGTTCTGCAGATCTAAACTCTTCAAAACTTGATCTCTCATACCCACACAAACATCACTTCTTTGTTTTGCTTTCGTCACAGCCAGTAACTCCTCACAGCCCCTGAAATTTCGCAGGTGAGAGACACGCTGGGAAACACAAAGTCAGGAACAAAATTATCCCTGCTTTGTCCAGAGTTTTGCTTCTTTCCCTGCTGCTCTACTTATTTCATTTGATCTATTTTAACCACAGTAGCACAAACTTTGGTGCTTTGGCCAACATCCAGCTATGAAATGTGTGCTTGTCTTCTGCATGATTCCCTCTGCAGGTGTTAGGAAAGCTGTTCCTTATGCTCCTGAATAAAAAAATGCAACCATCTGCCTGTTACACCCTGGCAGAAAGGATGGTTGTACGGGCAGAGCACTCTGGGGTCCTTCCCAAAGAAGAACAGAAAAGGCATAGGGACAGGGGAGAGGGGGTAGTTGTGAAGGTTGTCTTTACCTGTAGGCTTTCTGTAAAGTGAACGAAGACAGAAAGGGAAAGAGACACTCCTTTAAAAGACATTCAGAGCATCAGACCAAGATCCTGCTTTAAAATCCTTCCTTAAACTTCCTTTCTGTATGGAGGCTCACCTAGGCTGTATTTATTAAGAGTTAAGACCAGCTAGAGCAACCTAGACCAAAGATTTGGGTAGCCCCATGCTCTATTTCCTGGAGCAGGAGCTATCTTTCGGGGTGTGTTTCCATGCCTGCCCCTCCTTGCTCTTACCACCCTACAAACGATGGTAAAGGTGTGATGGCAAGACAGCCTCTGATGGACAGAAGTAGCAGCCATTTGGTAAGCCATTGACACATAGAGAGACATTTCCAGCAAGTGCACTGTAGTTGAGTGCAGCAGTTCTTTCAAAGTTGACAGCAGACAGGCCATTGTGCCCCCTACATATCTGCCTGACAGGTCAGTGCAGGGAAAATGGAAATAGGGAGGGGAAGGGGCCTGTGTAATGAATCAGAGGTGCTAGTGCAATTGAGGGAAGCTACAGTAGTCACAAACCTTCAGGGTGTGTGAAAGCATCACTTTGTTCTTTTTTAATTTTATTTTTGTTTTTACAGCAAACATATTTAATATAGCCATTTCAATTTTTACATGAGACGTAAATCAAGGAGAAAGAAGTATATTGGCCACAACATAGGTTGTTTTGTAGCTTCTAAATTTCTTAAGTGTTAGGTCATTTTACTTACAAGTTAAATAGCTGTCTGCAAAAGGCCTTGGTTGGTCATAAATTGTCCTTCCAATAATATAAAACACACCATTTATTTACAACACATATGCTCTTCCAAGTAGATCCAACAGCTCATAAAGAACAAGAGCTCCTATGTCATCCCTACTGAGGCCACTGCAATAAAGAGCCATTGGAATGACTCTGCACTCACTAAGTGCAATCAGATCCAGCAACAGTAGCTTTTATGGGCTTTTTGTCCCCTCCAGGAAAGCCTGAGATATTAGTGCGATATTAAAGAGCTGTGATGGTTTTACACAGAGTGGGCTCTTACTCTTCCTGTGCTCCCACCGGTTTTGGGAGTGGAGTGAGGTTAATGCTCACCAAAGAGGGTCAGAATCAGCCTTGTTAGGATGGTTTGTTTTCATAGGGGATAAGACTGATTAAAAAGGTTAATTGAATATTATGCAGCTTCCATAGCATTATAAACTCCAGGCTCTGGCTTATAAACAACATTTGTTGCAGAAGGGTTATTACCTGCTTACAACTGGAGCAACAAGCCTTTTGATCCCTGTTTATTCCAGGATGGCCAAACAGTAAAAATGCACATGCCGGGACATGACCTTGAGTGGGCTCCTAGGAAATCTTAGCCCAGTTTAAGCAATAAATATGTTCTTACACAGGCAGAGGTGTGCCCCGATCCAACTCTGAAGTGAAATACCAGCTAAAAGCTGCATTTAATCTAAATTAGAAACTCACTTTAAATGTTTGAAGTAGAAAAGCAGTAGGAGCTGAGCTGATTCTCCAAAGCCTTTTGTCAATAGAAAAGCTCTGAACTATTTCCTTTTAATAATATCACTGCATTTTTTGTTAATAAAAGTGGTTTATGTAGTTCTTGGACAGTACAGAGGAGTGTGATATTTAGCTAATGGATTTGCAGACTAACAGGATTATTAACACATTAATCAACATCTTGTTCACTGTCTCAGCCTCAGAGGGTGAGGGTGATTGGATTGGTGCAAGAGACACGCAGATGCATGGGATTAATCTCACCCTACTGGAGAAGATATCTAAATCTAAGCTGGCTGCATGGAGTCTCTCTGTGAGAGAGTGACACGTGTTTCGTGGAGGAAAATCCACCCCATCCTATGTGTCTAAACCAGGAAAAATTAATTCTGTCTTCAGACATGTCAATCTCTTTCCATGGACTATGAGTAAATGCTGATGATAGGGTAAGGCTTAGTTCCCAACTTATCTGATTCTACCAATCAGCTCAGCAGGGATCCTGCATGGAGGAAAATGAGGACACCTTCTTCTGCTGCTTCTGGATGATACTGCTGGTTCACTTGCATCAAGTGTCATGACTCATTTACTGACCAGCTGCTTTGCTCAACGTGTGACTTTACTCCAAACTCATTGCTATGCTCACGAGGGTCACCTCTGAACAGCTTCATAGAATCATAGAATGGTAGGGGCTAGAATGGACCTTTAGAGATCATCTAGTCCAACCCCCCTGCAGAAGCAGGTCCACTTAGCTTCCCCTCCTTCCATTAAAGCTCCAACACCGTTCACACCAACTCACCTCTAAGAAGCCAAGTTGAAAATCAGTGTCTTCAGTGGCTGAGATAAATCCTGCTGCAGTCAAATGAAATCCTTCTCATTGATGGGCCGCACCAGACTGGAACTGAATCACATACCTGTCGCTCACCATGTCTTTGCTTCTCATCACATACATAGTGGACAGATTACTTTCTCCTTTCCTCAAACCCAATGTTCCACTTGTTGCTGTCGTGGCCCATCAGAGCTCTGCTGATCTGCCCTATTTATGTCTCCTTTTGGACACTGACCAAGACAGTCAACAAGCCATTTTGCCGTGAATCTTCCAGTTGCCAAATCTCTCCAGCCCTTGCTTTGAACCCTTCTCCTGTGCTGTCCCTGCTGCACTGTCATCCTCCTTCAAACCAACTCTGCCAAGAGGCCAACGAAAGACACCTGAGCAGCGTGTCTGTGCTTGCTGCAGCACCCGGCCTCTCTGCCCCTCCTTCTGCCACCACCATCACATTGCTGACTGGAAGCTCCTCAAGGCAAGAAGCGTTGCACATCCGTGCAGCGGCTCCCACACCAGGCCCATCCAGCTCCTCACCAGCTGGTGTTCCTAAGCACCACCTGTGTTGGTGTGGCAATGATAAACCAAGGCTGACCACCAATAAAAAGCAAAGACAACAGGCACCAGGAATTATGAAAAAAAAATTACTTTTTAATGTACAAAAGGTTTATATACAGGTTCAGCATGTTACCTCCGTTCTTATGATGTAGAAAACAGCTAAAAATGTTCTTAAGATATAAATTTGACAGAACAATTCACCTACAGTACTTTTAGTAATGATATCTTCTATACATAATATATACACTGCTGGAATGGTTATTATAATACTTTTTTTTTTTTTTCAGTAAATGAAGGAAGACCACCACTGGAAAGTCTGAGGAATCTCAAGCCATTGGAGATTTGGTTTTGCTTTTGCAATTGATCTTTTGCTAATGAGATATCTGTGAAGAGGGACACGGTAGCCATCGTTGCCCTACGCAGCTGTTGAAAAAAAGGACTCAACGAAAGCCCAATCCATCTCAGCACAAGGGATGCCCAGTTGTACTCCAAGTGTCCAGGACAACATACAAAGTCCTAAAATATGTACTGCCCTCTTTTCATAAATGCAAAGGCAAGGGCAAGGTCAGTAACTGCAGGAAAATATATACAGTGGACTAGAAAGCAATCCCTTTAAACACAACCTTCACAGGAGACACAAATAAACAGCCAGGCACCTTGCATTGCTTTCCTGTCCTCATGCACCCTGGACATTAGCAGGAGTCATGGGGGCCTCAAGGGGTGAAAGGCAGGGATGAAGGCATCCTGTGTGCATCTTCTGCATTTGGGACGAGGACGGGGGAATATGGGATGCTGAGCAGCACCTCCCTGTGCCAGCCATACCCGGGGCTACCTGGCAGCTACTGTTGTCCCAACCCACTGCTGCCATTCATGGCTGCTGGCCTATCTGATATCACCAAGTTTGCCTAGAGGTAACTCGTGGCATTTTCACGCCAGTCCCTGGTTGTTCTGGAAACAGTGAGCCTCACTTCAGTTTGTGCCAAAGGAAGGCAGGGACACCAGAAAGCACCTTTATAGGGGTGTTCCTGTCCCATGCAGGGGACGGAGTCAGATGCAAGTGAGAACATCACATTGATGAGAGGGGGAGAAGGGAGATTGGAAGGAGAGAGCACAAAGCTCTGCAGATGCTTGTCCAGTCAAACTATGAGAACCTGGGGGGATGTCAGAGTTGTTCCCTGCCCTTCAACATATGGGTTACCAAGTACCTGATGCTATGAGAGTGGGAAGAGGAGAGATGTCCTTGTACAATGCAGTCAGAAGTTAAGCAAGTACATGCACCACACCCCTTCTACCCTTTTGTCTAGCAACAGCAAAAATAAATAATGCGACTAAAATTGATTTTAGTGCCAGGTGGGACCAGCCTGGAAACAGCTGATTATTATTTCAAGCAGTTAAATTTTGGTGGAGGATTTGGCTTTGAAAGGCTTAGCTCCTCCCATCTCTTCCCCAAGGATGTTTCCAAGAGATTTGCACTATTTTGACTCAAATACCTGTTTTGAGACTATCCAGATGTTTGCCTGCTCTGTAGACTGCAGGTGCAGCACTGAACTGAACCAGACTGGGTACAAAGAGTAGCTGTATACTGTAGCACAAAGCACTAGCCAAACTAAAGTCCCAGGTCATCCACAGTATGTTTTTTTGGATACAGCAGCTCTTTTCATGCTGATTGAAGCTGTGGGACACATTAATGTAGCACTGGGTGCATGCCAACAAGTCTCCTTGCAGGGCAGGGTGTATTAGCTCATGCTTGGCTTCACATCAGTGGAGCCACGTGCCTGGAGTGTGCATGGAGCCCAGGCAGAGTCCTACACAGAGTGCATTACACAGGCAAACCCTGGCCAGATAAACTAGCTCCCACAGCGCTGCAACACAGCACAGATCAGGCTGAAACGATCACAAAACTCCCTCCATCACCACCGCTTTTGTAAGTGAGCACCTCAGCATGGAAAAACCCAGCAGAAAGCTAAGGTGTTGCAAAGCTGCACAGGGATATGGTAATGTGTGCTTCAGAGATCTGACATGACAGACGTGCTCAGGGCCCCCGCAGAAAGTCACTGAGCTCACAGGGCACAAAGTCAGGCGTGTGTATGAGCCTGCACGCCAGAGCCTTCCTGCCACGGGGGATGATTTCCCAGTGATTGCTGTTCCCAGGCCTCTGCTCCACTCTGATATAAACCACGTTGTAAACACAACTGATCAAAGTGTGCGTTCACCTTTTATGTGTCTCATCAATATGTCTTTCCAATGTTTTCTCAGAAACATCACTATGTTTTGATAAATGTACATTTTATATATGCTTCTGGCAATACACTATATTTGATTTTTAAAGGAAGAGAGAGAGGCCTTGGCTACTTAACACGAAAGCATGGTAAGGCACTTTGCTGAGAAGCCGTTCGGAATCGAAGCTCTTTCCAAGGTATAAAGGTATTTATGGTATAAAACAATACTGCTGGCAGAGGACTTGTTTGGAGACGTAACTAAACTCTACTCTCATCAGAGCAGAATAAATAGTATGGCTTTTATTCTGATCAAAACCTCATCCTCCTGTTTCTTTCTGGGGCGGGCTGAAAATGGAACTTTTTGCACACGTAACTAACGGAAGGTGATGGGAAGCGCTATTTACAGGGCTGCCGGGGAGGAAGGGCTTCATCTCTAACCACACTGTCTCCTAGCTTGGTGGTGATATCATTCAGTGCTCTGGGAAACCAAGCCAAAAAATAATACTAGAGGTGCACCCTTGTGGTGCTGAACTGCCTCGTTATAGTTTACACAATTCTGTACAGAGACTTTAAAAAACGTTCATTTTGAATCCCTTTAACGTATTTTATGCTCATTTAAAAAACCCCCCACCCTACTCTATTGAAACAGATTAATCTTTTAAAAAGCACATTCATGAAACTGCTTCACGCAGAGAGCCCCTTGGATGGTGCTAAGGCCTTGTGCTTTACCGTTATGACATCATGTTTAGAAATTTACTCTCTTCTGCCAGCGTGGTTAGCATGGAGCTCATATCGCCTATTGCCATATTGCTTATCCCAGTGGGTATGGTGGGCAGTGTCAGAGAGTTTCGTGGAGTCGTCAGGCGAGAGGAGTTCTGGGAGAGGTTCTGCAGGATGCTGGGGCTCAGGGTTCCTGACATCAGGCTCGAATGATCCCCATCGTCCATGATGGCATCAAAATCTATCTGGGGCGGCTCGAGACCTTGCGAGTCCACCGTGCTGGACACCTGGTTGGTGCCTGGGGAAGGCAGGGCAGCTGGCTTGCTGCTCAGCGCACACTGCTGCTGTCTGACCCGGCAGTCAGTCTGATTATCAAAGCTGCTGTTCTGTTCGTACATGTGGATCTGACCATAATAGTACATCAAATTGTTTTCCCTCGTGCCGTCCGCGCACTGCTGGGCTGGGGGTGCCGGCAACATGTCGCTGGTTCTTTTATGCATGGCCTCCGGTGCTTCCTGGCCCGGGCTGATGGTGCTGGTCGAGTGGGGAGTTCTCATGTAACCCAGCTGCTGGATGGCACGCAGGCCTCGGGGTCTGTTGGCCGGGCTCGGCTCGGGTGGAGGACGAGGCTGGATCATGCCAGGTGGGTAGGGCTGCGTGGCTGAGCCCAGCATGCTCTGCTGAGGCTCAAAGCTGGGCTGATTGGAGGTCATGATGGGCTGGTGAAAGGACTCCTGAGCCATGGGGAAGTTCAGGTGGGTTGGCTGAGATGAGTAATTCTGCTGACTTGGTTCATGCATGACCTGGCCCAGCATTGTGCGCTCGCTGTTGCTGCTGACCATTAAAGACGAGTCGGTTGCCATGTCCATTTGCTGAGGAGGAAGGTGGGGTCCGGACTTTGCTACCATGCTGCTACAAGAAGGAGACATCTGATTTGGGTTGCCACTGATTGCACTCGGGCTCAGCATCTGATGAGGTTGGTTGTACCCTGTGTGCAAGCCCAGATCGGGGTTCATACCAGAGCCCAGGCTCATCTGCTGCTGCCGCATCTGCATGCAGTTCAGCCTCTGCCCATCCATGCCCATGTTTCTTTGCATAAAGCTCTGCTGTGTCACATTCATACTGTTATCTGGCAACTGCATCTGCTGCTGGTTGTAGTTCTGGTATTGACCAAAGTTCTGCTTCTGCTGGACCACTGCCAAGTTCCCTTGCGAAAACTGCTGCTTCGACTGATTTGACATAACATCAACTGTACCCGAGCTGACCTCGTTCCACTGGACGGGCATGTTATTTTTATTCATGTCTGAGGAAGCATCAAAGCTCATGGGACACTCTGCCATCATGGGTCCCAAGTGACTCATGCTTGCCTCGGCCACTGCCATCCTGCGCTGGCTGGGCAAGGCTGGAGGCTGCAGTTTCCCACCTCCCTGGAAGCTTTGCATCTCATTGCTGTACCCCATGGAAGTACTCTCGGCTGCCGTCCCGTTGCTCTGGGATTTGATGTACTGCACCACATCATCTGGCAGCATAATGTCATCATCTCCAACGGGTGCCTCAGCCTCCCCAGACATGGCTTCCATGGCGATGTTTTCGCTGATGCTCAGCGGCCGGGGCGAGTAGGTGTGCCGGGCAAGGCTCCCGTCTGAGCGCCCATAGCTCTGGAGGCTGAAATTCCTCCTGTCTGTGGGGTGAGGAGGATGGAAGGGGTTCATGCTGTTGGTGCTGTTGAAGCGGTGAACTCGTGGGAGCGCCTGGGGGTCTGCAACAGGCTTCCTCACTGGGTCGCTCGCCCGTCTGGTGCAGTTGCCTGGCACCTCGTGGGGAAATGCTGCCGCTGACGGGTAGCCATAGGTGTTACCATCGCTGCAACGCCGGGGGCCTGGCGGCATGTGGATGGAGGGCAAGGTGGGATCTGGACCATCCATAAGCGAGATTCTATTCTTCAGGGTCATCCTCTCCATGTTGGGCAGGGGAGTTGGAGGAGGGCCCCCAGTGGCAGCAGCGTACTTGGCTTTCAGCCTGTAGTGCTGAGCCGGCGTGAGGTTCAGTAGGCCAGGCATCCCACTGCACTGGCTCGCCTCGCTCGACCGGCGGGAGGCATCCGTCGAAATGGGGTCATAGGAGTCGGCAGAGCTCGTGTTGTTGGGCCGGTGCCCGAGCTGTGAGGCCTCACTGGAGCGGCGGCTGGAGAAGTATGGGGAGATCCCCGACGACCTGCGGCTGACGGTGTAGGCGGAGCTGATGGTGCTTGTTGTGCTATCGCGGCGCTCGTTGAGTTGGTTCAGCATCGTAACCTCGTTGACAGACAGCTCCATTATTCTGGGATTAGGCAGCGTAGCAGAAGAACCACCGCTGTTTTCTAGAATAGAGCCTGAGAGAGAGGTTGCAGGGAAGGAAAAGATTTAGTTAGCTGAGAAATTCCACTCGGTACTGTTCTTTGTGACAGAATACAGACATGCAGAGACTGTCCCAGATATTTCACAGGAATGATGGTGAATTTCATGTGCTACTAGTGAATTCAAAGCTTCGTCTCCAGCTTTGTGTCACAGAATCATAGAATTATCATGGCTGGAACCTTTAAGACCTTTAAGATCATCCAGTCCAACCACTAACTTCAGACTGCCAAGTCCATCACTAAACTAAACTAAACTAAACTGGACCATGTCCCTCAGCACCATCTATGTGTCTTTTGAATATCTCCAGGGATGGGCACTCTGCCACCTCTTTTGGCAGCCTATACTAGTGTCTAACAACCCTCTTAGTGAAGTTCTTCCTAATCTCCACACTAAATCTTCCCTGGTGCAACTTGAATCTATTTCCTTGTGTCCTATCATTCATTACTGGAGAGAAGACACTGACTCCCACCTCTATATGACTCTCTTTCAGGTAGTTATAGGGAGTGATCATATCCTCTCTCCGTGCACAAAGAGTAAGAAGGCTGGGGACAGAAGACAAGTCCCTGCTGTGGAGTTTTTGCAATGTGTACCCTGCTGATACTCAGCTGCTGAGGAAGTTTCTCCCCACGGGCTTCTCTTGGTTGGACAAAAGTAGAACTGCTGTGAGCAGTGTCATGAGGACACCACGTATGTACAACCACAGGTACTCACTGGGATGGGTGCACAGCAGTCAGGGATAGGATGCTGAGAGCCCAAAAGCTGACACTCAAAGGCTCTTCCTAGTGTAAAACAAGAAGCTCCAATATACTCATCCCTGAGGCTTGGCATAACCCAGGCCCTATGCCTTGGGACTTCTTGGCAAAGTTAGAGGACCATGGAAGTGATGATAAAGATGCTTTCAGAAGAATCCCCAGCCAGAGGGAAACTAGCATATGAAGCTGTAGGTAACAGTCCAGAGTTCTCCAAGTGACAAAGGGGCTGTCAGAGCCAGATCAGGGATGAAGGGCTTGCCTGGACATCTCTCAGAAGACACATTAGTCCTTGAGAAACTATTATGGCTGGAACAAACCCAAAGCAGTCTTGTGGCTGCCACTGGTGCAGTGAGGACAGCTGTGGCTGGGCTCTGGGCAAGCCCAGAAACAAGGATACCGACACCTCTGCCTCCCTTCACAGCTCTGTAGCATTGAGAATCCGAGTTTCAGTTGCACGTGCCAGATGTCTGTGTTTACACCCTAGCTCTCCATTTTATCTGACATCTCTATCCAGCAAGGACTGACTCAGAGGCAGTAAGAAATGATCCTCCTCCAGGGAAGACTCTTGGTTCTGAAACCAGAGCCAAACTCTGGAGGATTCGGACACGGCCCAGGACCAGTGCTTACCATTTCCTGAGATGGGAGGCAGCTTGGTGTTTCTGGCTTGTGGAGCTGGGCTCACCCATGAGCAGGAATCCTTAACTGTCTTGAGTTTCTCTTTCTTGAGCTGTTCAAGTCGTTGCATCGTCGTCATATGTTTCCTTAGCTGCAGGCTGACTGCCGAATTACCAGATGAGACCGTTGAGTCCACAACAGGAGCGGTGTCATCCAACGCTGTCAGATCTCCCAGACTTCCCCCGCTGTGCACGTTCATTTCTACTCCACTGTCATTGTTGTTGGTACTGCCAAGGGGTGACGGCTCACTGCTGCATGATGACTGGCCACCAGGACTGGACTGACACATCTTGGGGAAGGAAAAGAGAAGGAGTTGAGTAGGTGGAAAGAAAGAAACCAGGAGCACAACATCCCCAGCAGGGTCTATGTATTAGGCCCTCTCTTAGGCTCTCCCCTCTCATTACCCTTCCCAGATGAAGGTTCTCAGCTCTACCAGAGGGCAGGGTCAATTTCCCTGGGGGAGAAGGGCAGGGCAGCACCCCATAACTGGAAAAAACTATGGTGGGTTCAACTAGAGAATGGGGAGAAACTAAATGCTGTTCCTCCAAAAGATTAAGGACAGATGCTTCTCGAAGAAAAGCAGCATGTTACCTCATTGTGTAAGGTATATTGCAGCAAGCACTGGTTTATCTAACATAGAATCAAGGCCTAAGTACTTCAGACACAACGTATTTCTGTCTTTAAAATACCCTAACGTATAATTAGCTGACAAACTTCCCAGCCAGATAAAAACCTGGTTCACTGTTTGCACACTCCCACTTGCAGATAAGGCAGATAAGCACCATAAATATTTATTTTATTTACATTAGGAATCACGTTACACATTGAGTAGGGTTTGGGTTTTTTTTTTTTGCAGCAGACGCTAAGTGGTCTGAACTTGCTCTGAGGTAGCTGTGACTGCTACCAGACAGGATGCCTGGCTTCAATGCTCGAGGCCCCTACAAGAGCAAAAAATGAAATGGGAGTGCTGAAAAGGCACTTTGCCCCAGGCCAAGGTGGGTGATGCAGTGTTTTACTTTGCTCCCTAGCAGCTCCCATGGGCAGGGCTGGCTGGCTCTGGTGGCCTCATTGTCCGTCAACTGCGACGGCAGAGATTGCAGTCCCAGGATTTAATAGCAAGTTGTGATGCTGGGAGAAAGATGGCAAAGGGAACCCTTGGGCACAGCATCCTCCCACTTTCTGCACTCAAGCAAAGGTCCCCTGTCCCTCCCCATCCATCCCATGCCTCCACCCTGCAGGGTCATCTGGAGACAGGAGGCCTGCAGGAAACCATGCTTTATACAGCTATTTTAATACAAAGGATTTCTTTGCTCACCTTAGTACCGACTGTCCTTAGGAAGGTAGAGTAAGGAAGGGTAAGTGGGAATAAAGAACAGGTTGTTAGGATAAACACAGCATTAATAGAAAGGACCACGTTAGTAAAAGAAAGAAGAGAGGAGCACAGGATACAACATATTGCCAGCATCTCTCCCTCTCCTGTACCCCATCTATCCTACCCTATTGAGGGATTTCCCACCTGTCTCCAAGAGTTTGGGATAAGACTCAAAGGCAGGTCAAAGCAAGGGGCCTCAGAGTGAGACATCTCACCTCTCCCACCACCCTGACCTTAACCAGCAAACAACAGCTGAACGTGGGCCTGCCAGGTCTGATGCTGCCTGTTAGATGTGCCTGAGTGAAGCATGCAGTGCTGGATGGGGAGAGTGGAGAGGAACATCCGACCTATAGCCCTGCTGCTAGCCAGACAGCTTGGCTGCACCCTGAGAGTGCAGAGCCCTAGGAAAACAATCCCACACCTTCAGGAGAAATGGGGCGGGGAGTCACGATTGTGTCCATGTTTTCATAGAAAAGAAAAACAAAACTCAAAACAAAACACACAGAGAAAGGGTATTGGAGAAAGGTCATTCTGTCCAGCGGATCTCACACTCAGTTTTTGTAACACAATATGGAGCCTTATCACAGTATAACTGTTCCTTTAGTCAATTAGAGTCACTTTGGATGTGAAAATAATTCCTTCCTAACTGAAATATGCTGCTCATTAGTAATTAGTCCAACAACACATCCCCTAACCATTTTTAGACATCCTTTGTAGCTCCAGGGTGTGTTGTTTCATAGGAATAACAATCTTTTTGCCTGGATTCAAATAAATATACATTTTGGAGCTAAAAATCCTTTAGCCTCTACTGAGAAATCTGGGGACTACATGAACACTCTCCTTTGCAGGCAAAGGTCTTTTCTGTTGTATCCAGCCCATCCCTTGCCCAGCTCCAAGCTGGTGCAGTAGACAAGAACTCTGGGTATGGAGGTGAAGAGAAACATCAAAAAGCAAAAATGATCCATGTGTTGTAATGCTCCATCTCCTCCACACCAGTAGCAGTGCTCTGAGGAGCAAGTGGGCTCCCTGCACAGGGTAGAAGAGGCTTGAATGTATTTGAACTCATCACTGTATCAACCACACTTCTGCCTACTGCGGAGCTGCTTCAGCTGGTGGCCACTCATGGGGCTGCAAAGCATAATCACAGTTGACTGCAAGCCCGCAGTCTGTGGGCCACAGCATTGCTCTCACGTTTATTTCTGGTTTCACTCCCCTGTGCCATCATCTCACTACAATTGTCTGTGACATCATGGAGTTGATTACTGAATTTGTTTACTCCTGAGCAATGTGCTCCAATTGACCTTGCTTGAGCAGGAAGGTTGGTTTAGGTGATCTTGAGACATCCCAGCAAACCTCAGTGATTCTATGCTTCTGTGTATGGTGAGCAGGACCAAAGGACTGGATTTGCTTTAAGATAACAAATAAAAGTAAGCCAGCTACTTTTATCCCCTCTGGGTTCATCAGACAGCCCACAATGGAGTTGTGCCAGCAAAACTGCTGTGGAGCAGCAGCAGCTTGGAAAGAAAAACAGTGAAGGGTGCAGGAAGGAGAAGAAAAAGGACTGCTTAAGCCAGGACTTCAGCTTCAAGAAGCATTCATCAGTGTGTGCCCTATGGTTGTTGCTCAATTTAAATTGGTGAGGTAGGGAAAGCTCATTTGACCACAACACTCTTGAGTTTTACTCATTTTCACAGCACGGGGAGGCCAAGCTCAACACTGGGCATCACGTGGCTCCCATGACTAGAAGGGCGGGAATTTGTGATGCAGGGTAAGAAGGTGCAAATGTACCAGACTGTGCCCTGACCTGCAGTTTCATCTCTGGACTTGAACTCTAGGGTGTTGGCAGGTGAAGAGCAACTGCCCAGAGAGGTAAATGGCACGCTAACACCTCACACTCCCATTGTGTCAGAGAAATTAAGAGGCCGCGTCACTTCTGCTGAGAGCAACTGCTCTTACCACAGAATTCTCTGTTTTTATCGTTTTGACTTGTAAGCAATCCTCCATGCCCCTCGTGGTGCTGTTGGCCTCAGGACCCTCCTCTGCAGCCTTGCTGCTCTGCTTGGCGCTTGCCTCATTGTCTCCGTTCTCCTTGAGCGGGGGCGGCCGCGGGTGAACATCGTTGCGCTGCTTCTTGGTGACGTGGGCATCGGGCCCGTGCACGGTCTTGACGTGTTTCCTGAGGGAGCTGGGGTCTGTGTACCGCTTCGTGCAGCCAGGGATCTTACAGACGTAGGGTTTCTGTGAAGACAAGCAAATCTTGGGTTATATTTAGAATGAGCCCAAATACTCCAGGTACAGAGTATGGGCCAAGAAAACACAATGAGCACATCGACTGGCCAGCAGGAAAAGTGGAGCATGTGCTCCACAGGATTCTCTAAGGCTGAGATCTCTAAGATGTGACATATAGGCTGCTGCTGATCCACACAGACCTGGCCAGTAATTTGATGTTGGCTAAACTCCTTGTTTTCAGTTTCTGGACTAAAAGACAGCAAAGAATTCATGAAATATTTCCCTAATATCATTTTCCCATGAATGTATTTGCCTGGGTGGCCACAGGAATGTTTCCTGATTATGGATGGGAAGGAAGTGATGTAGGTGACTGGCTATAACACATTCTCTCTGCTAAGGTGGGGTCTACAGCAAGAAAACGTCTGAGACCTTCTAGCTTATAGAATTCCAGTGAAACCAAGCCAGGCTGGATTCACCCTACCCAATCTATCATACCACTCTAGCACCTGTCACCTTGAAATCTGTTATTGTGCAAAACAAACCACAGGCATGCGATGTTTTTTTTCAGACGATAGCACTCTAGTCCCGAATTCATGAATCATTGATTGCCACAGGAAAACAAGGCTGAAGGCATGCTTCTGAAAAAAGAAGTCAGCAAACAGATAGTTTTCTTCTTTTAACTCTTTTTTTTTTATTGAGTTTCCAATTCCAAAGTGTATTAGAACTGCAGTTGTTTGAGCTGATGCTGGTGCACTGGAAGCTCTGAATTCATCACAATTTTCCACTTTCAGCCTCACAGCTACTTTTAAGAATTTTCTGCCAATAAACTAGGATAGATTAATGAAAAAAACCCAGATATATGTTGTTTGAAGGCTACCCAAAATGACCATTTCCATTATCTCTTTAACCTGTTTTGTCATTTTGTCCAGAAGTTTAAGTGAAAACATACAAAACAGTATATATGCTTTGCAGAAAGCCAGCATCATCACAAGAAAAACACTGCAGGTCTGTTTTTTATTCAAAATCATGTTTCCTGACTGATCTTGGCACATCTCTTGAACAAACTAAATCCTCATAACACCCTACTGAGGTAAATATTTGATATATTTTAAAGCTGGGTAAACCAAAGCTCAAGAAGTAAAATAGTTTGTTTATAAATCTCATGCAACCTTTTGGATGAGGCATTATAGAAATATTATTGCTGTTATTAAAACCTGTTCTAAAGAACAGAACATCCAGCACACATGCTAAAAAAAAAAGAAAGGTCCTTCATGAAACAGTTCAAAGATTTTTAAAATAAAGCTCCTTTAGCTTGGATAGTGGACACTCCACCTAACTGTGTGCAACCATCCTCTTCATCAGGTCACACCTCCTGCAACTGAACTGAGCACAGCTGCTGTTTTGCTGACATGCCCTCATATATCCCCTGGGTTATCCAGATTTTGACATCTAATGCAGTGCATGTCCTAATGAAGTCAACAATTTAGATAGCTCAGATGCTTTCCTCCTGCTCCTATACACATACAGCATGGTGCTCCTTAGGGTGGGAGAACTGGGGAATTTCCCAGGCACTCAGCAGAACAGAATTTCTGCATTTTATCCTTGTTTATCTTGAATTAGAGAAAAAGCCATGCTGAGCCTTTGGCTGGCTGTGAATTGATGGCACTCTTTCCTGTACACATTAGAGAGTGGTCACAGGATGAAAAAAACAGTTATCCATTTTCCCAAGGGTGACTTTGAAGGTATCCCCCCAAAGGGATTAAAATAGTCACTGAAAGTTTAAAATGAAATAAAGCATGTGACACTTCAACAACCAAACAAAAGCCAGTGTGGTAATGTGTTTTCAGCCTTGAACTACAGTATGTTTGGACCATACACCCACATTCTGTCACATACTGATGGAGACAAATTCAGGGAACCTGGAGCCTCACCCTTAGAAGAGACACAGATGGCTAACTCTGAAACTGATGTATCCCAAGTAAAGACTTGCAAGATGAGGAAAATATTTAGCAGGTAGCTAAGAACTACACTAGCGTTACTAGTAGAGAGGTAAGGGGAAATATTCACAGCCACAAACTCCTGCTTTGCATCCACGTAATTTTGTGAGACAAAGTCTCAGTGCAGTTTGCTGGTCACGGCCCGCTGGTCATGGCCACAGTTGGTTGCAGGATCCTCACCTGGGACCACTGCCCAATGCAATGAACTTGATGAGGGATGTCATCTGCTCCAAAGGATCATTTTATATGTTCCTCAAAAAGAGGATGTCAAATATATGGATCAGAGAGCCATTCTGTGCAGTCTACAGATCTCCCAAAAGTCTTGGGATGTGCCTGTCTAGCAGCAAGAAGGGCTGAACGGAGTTCAGGAGTGAACATAACTGCAAAATGTAAGATCATTCCTGTGGAAAAAGTTCAGTTGGTTTGGTACAAACTCTCCACTTGTGGCTATGCTGTTTCTGCATCTAAGGCTTTGGTATCCTTCAGGAAAAGCAACAGCAGAGGATAAAATCCCTATCTGTTATCTGAGTCTAATTTATGCTGCTGAATGTAGCTTGTGCCAAGTGGATCAGGGTCCACCATACACAAGGAGTTGGATGCTTCTGCTCTGCTGGCTCACCTTCTTACACAGTGGGAACCCAAAGGACCACACCTTCAAGTGTGTCCAAGCTCTGCTCAAAGTGAGGAGTCCTCCCAGATCCAGTGAAGTTCCTGATCTGGATCACTTGGATCACAACTAAACCCATCAAAGAAATGAAGTTTAAGAATACAGTCAAAGCTAAAATTCCATTAGTAGGAACATAGGACATCAGTTGGCCCAACAGAAGGGAAATTCTGGCCTGCCTGGGAAGGATTCTCAAAAATCTCTAGGGATCTGAGCTCAAGTGCTCTAAGGTCAAAAAGTAGCTCGTGTTTCAGTGTGCACAAACTCGGCAGAGTGAGTCTGTACCCAGAACTGAAAGTTGTAGCAGCAGTTGTGACCATTCATGTGAGAATCTTTAGGGATGGAAGAGAGATACAAAATTGATTTAACGACAGGAAAAAAAATGCTGCAGCAATGGGAATCTTTAGTGGTTTGATTGATTTATTAAGTTTATGAGAAAGAAGATGGAAAGTGACTTAGCACTGTAGTGTTGTAAGTGGAAATTGCAACAGTGAATGGGACATTGGATCTGGCACCGGATGAAGGCAGAAAAAACATTCAGGGCTGGAAAATAAACAAGTTCTAATACCTGAAATGTGAGATTAAATCATGACTGCCTACCTTTCGAGAGAATAAGCTTTAACAGAGAGAGAGAGCAAATGCTGTTTCAGTCAAATACCACCTGGGAATGCAGGCTGCTGAACAGGCAAGAGGTTGCATGTCTCTTTGGTCCCTCCTGGCCTCAAGGTTGGTATAGCATTAAACAAACACCAAACTACCTAGTGTCAGTGCAGATATGGGTTAATTTTAACTGTGTCCTGCTGGGGAAGTAGCTCACTGGTGAAGAATGGTCCCGATAATTTGGGTTCACTACCCAAACGAATTCAAATAGTATTAATTGGGTCAACCACAGCATCATATAGAAGGGCATCCTAGTCCTTATTCTGACTCCAAGGAGATCTCTGAAACCTACAAAGCTTTGGTTATCACTGACTGATATTATGCCAGAGACAGAAATACTCCCAACAAGCCCTTTGTAAAAACAGCATTGCTTTAAAAAGCTGTCATCCGTGGCAATTGTGTTCCATTCTCCAATAGTCTATATTTAACTGTTGCAAATTAGGCTACAGACTGAATTCTTCATGGCTGCAAACACTATTAGAACTTTGGAGTGTTGTTTTTTCTTCCCCTGTCAGCTAATTAGTGGTAATATAAATTTCAATCGTCGGCTGTGGTTGATTGCAACAGACCATCACATGCATTACAATAAAGGCAATTTCCTCTGCTCCCCAACTACTAATAGTGGGTCTTAATTAGCCAAGGTTAACAAAGCATTGCATTGTGCTCTATCATTGTACATCAAACGATGGAGGGAGCATTATTTCCAGAGCATCGGGATCCAGGGTAGCTGTTATACTACTGCAAGTCTGCTCCACAATAATATTAAACACCACATGCACAACTGTACAATCCTATTTGTGCCATTAAAAATTATAAATCTGGAACATGCTTGCTTTAATTTCCAAAGCTGCCTTAAAAGTTTGCATACTTTAACATCTGCTTACAATTTCAAACATGGCTTTCATAAACATACAGCGAATGTGGTCTGGCTCTCCAGCAAAATAAATCCCATTAAAAAATTAAAAAAAAAAAAAACCTCTAATTACAGTAAGTTTCTTATTTTACATGAGTCCAGTGTGTAAAGTGTATGTTTATTGTCAGCAGCGTTGAGTGCAGTGAGCCCAGGCTTACCTCATTGGAATGTGTCCTGTTCTGGTGCTTGGCTCGGTCCGAGGCATTGGAAAAGGCTTTATTGCAGCCTTCGTGTTCACAGACATAGGGTTTTTCTCCAGTATGGGACCTCAGGTGTGTCTTTAAGTTCTCCAGGCGGGAATAGGCTTTGGAACAACCCTCAAACTGAAATTAAAACAAAAACACAAGAGAAGTGAATAATTACTAGAAAAAAAAAACTTCATTTCCCCCCTGCCTAAATTCTTCTCATATGTTTCTCATTCTTTCTCTCTTTTTTTCTTCCCTTTAAAGGGCTTGTGTTTTAGGGAACAACATCCACTTTGTTGGGAGAACTCGCTTCCCTAAGAAGGCTGAGAGTTTCAGCAGTGAGTCATATTTAAGGTGTGCTTCTGGTTGGGTACCCACCTGACATTTCAACAAGAGACTCTTTTTTTTCCAGCAGGGTTGAACACCTCTGCACACCAAACTGGGCTCTCTGAGCCCCTCCTGCTATCCCTCTGCAGTTAACACACTCAGAAATGGAGGCACTCTCCTTCTCACCCAGAAGACCGATGGCTTCTTGTGAGTTTGACCAGCCTTGTGACTTCATCACTAGCACCAGCACTGGACCATTCTCTAACACACAAGCAGAAAAATAGCAAGCTTTGAAGTTTTGTAAAATTACAGCTTGGGTCTACTCTTGGAGGATGCTGTGGTCGGGACATCTGACGTTACTAGTTTAAAAACAAGACTCAATCTTGGAGACAGATGGAATTTTGGATGACAAAATAGGCCAGAAGCCTTGCTCCTGGAAGGAAACTGTCTGCCCACACAACGAGAAGGAGCGGCTTAGGAGACACGGTAAGGCTTTGGGTGATGTAAGTCCTGCCACTGTCCTCTCTGTCTGGGCTGGAGGCTTCTTCCTGCAGCTGCCCTGTCTGAAGTATGGGAGGATTTCCCTTCAAACCAAGGAGTCTGCCTTAAATGCTCTTTGACAAAACAAGTGGGAACTTACAGACATTGGAAGAGGTTTTAAGAAATGCAAGGCTCCCTTCCAAATTCTAGCTAGATGCTCTACTCACTGTTCATCTGGGAGCATTCCAAAGCCCATGCTGCACTTTCTATGCAAGAACCTTAAAACATGCCCTAAATTTCAACAAACAGCCCCTCATGTTGCAATACATACAAGCTGTGAGGTGTTGTGTTTTAGTCAGATCCCACAAATGTGCCTACAGGTTCAGTCCAGATGCCACAGGACTCACAGAGCTATGATTGGATCTTGGCCAGTAAAGAAACTGGTGCTCTAGCAGGACAGATCATGCCACAGCTCAGTGTCTGATTTCCCTGTGGGCAGCTGAGTGGACCCACATGTGCAGAGATCTGGCCCTCCTGGGCCGAGGCCAAAGGCAGCTGCATACAATAACAATGGTACCTGTTTCCTTGTGCTTCACAGCCGTGGGACTTGCCTGGACTGCAAAAAAGTGAGGCAAACATGCAGCCCATAAAACCCATGAGGCCTATAGGCACAGGCTGATCCCCTATAACTTTGTTGTGCTGGAAAAATAGGGTCACTTAAGCTTCCTTTTAAGGTCTAGCATAGGGATGGTGGACATAAGGCAAACTTGCTCTGCTCACTTGAGCTATTCAAATCTCTTTAAGGACATTCTGCAAGAGCTCATTCCTTCCACAGTTTCGTCAGGATGGGATGGATCCAGTTCCCCTTCCTCAGTCAACTTGCATTAGTCCATTTGGCCTGTAGGACATGCTGTAGCTTTGAAGTAGCCCAGTATATCCTTTGCTTCTCTTGCCCTGTGCAAACAGTCTTTTTCAACTCAAGTCACTCATGGTTATTGAAATATATTGTTCCGCTTGCTGGGAAACAAAGGGAACTCAGTGTGAGGCAGCTTATGTATCCATTCTGGTTTTGTTGGAAACTGACACAAAGATGCAGTTATTAAGAGCAAAAGAACCAAGACCACATTTTCAAATAAGAACTTCTCAGCAAAGCAGCCCATGAATGTTCAAAGCAGTTGTTTCCACTCTGGCACGTGGGTTTGATTATGTCAGTGGGAGTTCTGGCTGTCATCTGCTGAAATACTCCTTGACCGAGTCCCATGCTGTAACTAGGCTCATCTGTAGCTTCATGCACACCACAAACTTCTTGTCTGAAACCAATGGTGCTTTGAAAACAATCCCTGCCAGACTTGGGCAAGGAATGCTCTGCCCCAGAAGGACAGTGTCTGCAGAGCTGCCATGTACCCCAGGCGACTGGGAACGGCTGGTGCTCCATTTCAGGGAGAGCTGCTGTGACATACTGCTCAGGCAAGGACTGCAGTTCTCCAAGAGGCAGAGGATGACTTGAGACCTGAGCCTTGCCATTGCTCCAGCACAGCAGTGTCTTCTCCTGCTCCATTACAGCACTGAAGTGGATGGAGTCCCTGCTAATTCCTGCCTTCTGAGTCCCTCTACCTGTAAGAGCAGGGCTAAGCTTTCCCTTACAGCTCACTTTGTAGCACACCAATGATCAATATTCCTCAATACTTTTAAGGAAGATTGGTAAAACACTAGAACTGGGAAAAGTGCTTTAGAAGATTAAAACAAAGGACATGGCCCAGTGCCCCAGGGAGCTTATGCTCTAAATTAAATGAACACAGGGCTGGCAAATTTACAAAGGAGTCATGCAGCAAGCAAATCATACATATCTTCATACTTGTAAGCAGGAGCTGGGGCAGGTTCAGGGACGGAGCAAGGCTGGAAGCGACTAATGGAGCAGGTAGAAGATGAGAGAGGAGGGCTCAGACATCTGCCAAGCAGAAAGAGACTCATCCCCAAGACTCTTGGGACAGGAAAGATGCACTGCTTACAGTGGAAGAGGTATGAAAAACTATCAGGAGGAGAAGGCAGGGAGTAGAGGATATCAAAAGACAGAGATGGACCTTCTGGAGGAAAAATGGCTGAAGCATATATGCAGAGAGGTGGTGAACATGTCTCTTTTCCTATCAGCTGGTCACAGTCACTAAACTCCACAGCTTACTTCTTGTGCCCCCGTCAGGCACCCCTTGGCTGCTCCACATTAGCCAGTAGTGCAGTGGGAGACTCCATGTGTGAGGGCAGATATGGGCATTCCTGTCTTGAGGTTGAGAAGTTGGTGAGCTCAGCGCTCCCATGTTCTAGAGGAGCCCAAACACACAGGGCTGAGATACAGCACCCAATGCTCTTCCTCAGGTAGTGTTTAACACTTAGGCACAGTGCTGCTTGCTTGCAGAAGGTCTGGGGACTCAGCTCCTCTTGGGGCATAAGCATCCAGCAATTAACCTCACTTCTGGATTAAGACAGCAGAAGCAAGAGGTGTTGGCCCAGTTCTCTGGGCTGGAAGGAAGCTTATGTACACACTCAGGTATTTGGTAAGGGGAACTTACAGTCTCAGCAGCAGTAGTGGATGATGCTGAATTAGACATGATCAGGGTTAGGTGGTTTCACACAATGTGGAGTTACTGAATTTCCTTCTTGGATGTAAGCAAATAAATTGTCTGGTTTTCCACCCTAAGTAACTTGTCCTGAGTCTCTCTGGATCTCTGGTAGAGCTGAACCCATTTTTACCAGGGAAATGAACTTCTGCCCACTAACACTTTGACCACCCTCCTTAATCACTTGCTATGTCCCCAGGGTGTAACCTGCAAGTAGCTATAATCTGGGCACAGAGAGAAAAGACTGTCTTTGAGCTGGGCGCCAGTAGGTACTCTGGGAGATCTCTGCTTGAAGAAGCCATGCCTGTGTTTGCACATACATTTGTGTGACCGCCAAAGTCCCGTGTCTCCCTTGACAGCTGAAGTGTATACCCCGTGCCCCTGCCAGCTCACCGTGCACTTGTGTGGCTTCTCTCCGGTGTGCCTTCGCATGTGCACCACCAACATATACTGAGCCTTGAAGGGCTTCTGCTCCCGCGTGCAGTCCTGCCAGCGGCAGACAAACTCCTTCTTCTCCCCGTGGATGTGGTCGTTGTTGATGTGCTGGGTAGGAGAGAAGGGAGAAGCAGGTCACTCCTGGAAGAACTGATGCCAACAAAACACACACGGTGCTTCAAAAGCCAGCTGTTCCCTTCACAGGGCCTGTGCCAGGTGCTGCACCTGGGTCTTGGGTGCACAGCTGATGCCAGCAACACGGCAGCCAGTCAGTTTTGTCTCTGTCAAACCTTCCTGTGCAGCTGAAGCAGCCAGGACCCACTCATGGGGTGCTGCAGGACCTTCTCTCAGGTGACAAGCCTCAGTTGGACTTGACAATCTTAAAGGCCTTTTTCAACCTAAATTATTCTGTGATTGTAGGCCTGTTTGCAGGTTAGCCCGTGTGCTGGTCTCAAGACATCCATCCACCTGCTGTCCAGCGCTGGTGGCTGGCAGGAAATGACAGCATCTGCGAGCTATGAGCCAGCAGACCTCAGCGGCCTCAATTCCTGCTAACTACTCAGGCTCTTGAAACCCTGGTCTGGGTGTTGAAAAGCCAGACTCAGAACATTGCCTTCATCCACCCTGAGAGGAAGACAAAGGTTGTTTTTACCCAGCTCAGGTTAGATGAAGACCTGTTGAAAATAAAAAGAGCCAGAAACCAGCTCGTCGGCAGCACCGTTCCCATGGTGGCCTTGTCTCTCTGAATGGGGTCTCGCTGCCAAAAATACTGCCTGTCCTTGCTCCTGTGTTTTCAGCAGACATTCACTGACAGGAAATCCTAAAATAAACCACTTTGGGTTTGGGGTTTGGTTTTTTTTTTGCGCTGAGATTTTTTTTTTTCCAGCCCCCGCCTTTGGCTCCCTGGCCAAGGCCAAGCACACATGTTGCAGCTGGGGATGAGAGTTTCTCGGGGTGGTGAGGCAGCATGAGGACACAGAAACACACTAAAAGCAGAATCACCAGTCTTCATGGTGCCAGCCAAACCCAGCCCCAGCATTTTGTGTGCCGTGGCCCAATCCCCAGGACTGGAATTGGCTGCTTGGGGCACAAGGTCTACCCAGGGGCAAGAGGAGGTGTGTGGTACTCAGATGGTCCCTCAAACACCATGGGTAAACACTGAGAGCCAAAGCTATGTGCTGGGAGGGTCAGGGGAGGCGGGTTTGAGAGAGGTTTCATATGGGTTTGGAATTTGTCTGCCTATGGTTCTGGTTTTGTGACATGGCATCAGTGTGAGCTTTTAGCCTCATGTGGTGGAAATCTGGTGAACCACCCCCAGAAGACTCATGGACACACTAAATCATATCCAGACCAAACAGGAAAGATAGGTCTCCTGGTTCTGTTTGTGTGGGAGTCTGACTTGCAATAAAAACTGTGCACAGCAGTGCCAGGAGTGAGGAGTGCACAGTTCAGTCCTGCTTGGGTCAGAGGAAGACACATCCATGGGAGGGGGACTGTGGCTTATTAACTCACTATCTAGGCAACATTAACTTCCCATCACGTGGTGGAGGAGTAGTTTCACAACCCACCACACTTCAGCTAGAGCTTCACAGCCCCCATCAAACCCCCATCTGGCCTGAGCCTTTGCTTGGGCTTCTCTCACATTGTCAGTGTAACCTTTCAAGCTGGGAGCAGCAGTGGTGTTGGCAAGAAAATACCCTCAATCCTGCTGTTCCCCATTGACATGTGCTCTTCCCATAAGCACATTGCCCCCCATGCGTAGAGAATGGGCTCTGAGTACCCAAGTACTTTGCTCTGCACACAAACTAGAGTATTTTTCATGCATGGTGGGATGCCACCTTCTCAGAACTTGGCCCATGACATCTGTATTTCATTGAAGTGTGTATTTTGGGCATCCATGTTGCTAGTAATCATAGTACAGAAGCCTCTGTTTTTGTAAGCTTCCAAATTTAGGAAAATCTTGGACATTCTATCAGATATTTTTCTTTGGGTTTTCTCTGGACATAAATTGTGCTGAGCTGCTTGGATCTGTCTTGTGCTTTGCTCTGGGCACAGTTAAAGAATTTTCCTTCTGTCTGAGAGGAAAATGCACAAATATTACTGGACAAGTGTGAGCTCAGCCCATCTGACAGGGCTTCTGTGGTTTAACGCCAGAAAAGCAACACTCTGTGGCATGCAACATGCAACTCATTGAGCACCTTCATTGCTCATTTGTCCCTGAAAACCACTTCCAAATCTGTTTGTACTCAAGGACTCGTTGCACTGAACCAGTGACTTTGGCAGGGGCAAGCAGGTGCTAGCCTTAGATGAAAGAAGACCATATGCCTAAAATTATCACTCAGAGTGTGGTCCGTCTTGGGCTAAGATAATGTTTTCATGCAGAGCTTGGGGAAATGGAGACCGATCACTACTTGGTGGTGGTTAAACATAGCTAAAATGAAGCAATATAAAAAAGGGTGAGAGCAGCCATGAGCCCAATCCCTCAGGAAGAAGGCTCCATGACAGTTTCACATGGGAGAGCCCTAGCAGGCCTAGAGCCCAGCTGAGGTAGGAGTAAAAGGCTGAAAGGAGAGAAGACAGTGGATCATAAGTGTTGCAAAATTTGCTCAATCCAACGTTTTGTTGCAAGCAGCAGGGTTGCTGAGGTTGGTGAATTCCCAGCTGTTCTGGGCTGGCTTCAAACAAATGAGGCTCACACCACAGACCCAAAATGTGAACTTAAAGGGGCTTAGGCTGGGGGCAGGATGAAGCTCAGACACAGATCATGTCTGATTTCTCAGGCACTCGCTACGAGTTTGAGGAATTTCTTGACTCCAGAAGCCAAAAGAAACCAAATGGTGGATTCCCAGGTGAAGCAAAGCACACAAAAGGTTCTTGGAATTAATTAGAACTGAAAATCTGATTAGTGACTTCATTTGGGATTCCTTCAGAGAGCAGTTCTGATGCTTGTTTGGGGACATCTCTGTGATTACTGCAGTCCTATTTCCCAATTTTTACAAAAATCAACCCACTTTCTATATTCCAGGCCCTTATAGAAACACCGGACCATGTCTCTAAACTCTGAAAGCACTCTGTTTTTGTGGGAAGGATGAGCTGAGCAGGCCAACAGTCCCTAAGTTATATGGCCCCAGAGTTCATGCCACAGCAGCATAAAAGGCTTTCACTGCCTGGACAAGGACTGAGGACAGTATGGATGAACCCTGACCCAGAGCTGGTGTAGGTGTGTGGGGAGGCTCAAGAGGAAGCTCAGTCCCCTTCCCCATTTTCTGATCAGGCCCTCTGCACAAGGCAGACTGAAACTGCAGCCTCAGCAGCTGAGAAGAGAGCAACATCAAATAATCTATGAGAGGCTTCTTGCAGCTAAACTCCTCAGGGAGCAGCGACCTGCTTTGGCAGTGTTTACATACCGTATCTCTGATTTGCACCTTTAGTAGCTCCCAGAGTGAGCTCTGGCTGTACAGCAGCAAGTGATAAAAAATGAGGACAAGTGCACAGAAACTCAAATTTATCGCTGGGGTTTGCTCCCAACCATTACTCACATGGACGAGCTGCTCTTGAGTGTCATATTCCTTTGTGCACCCTTCCCAGTGACAGTTTGTCTCATAAATAACCTCAGGCTCCTGTTTACATTCATCCTTATCGAGATCTTCTTTCAGGTCTGTCAGATGCTCCTGCAACACACAATGGTGCATTGTAGAAGGTGAACTTCTTTCATCTGAATTCCTCTGTCACTCATAGATTACAGGGCAGGTATCAACTGATCACAAAACTGTGTTCATCATGGCAACACAACTTCATTGATTACTGTGGAATAATGAGTTACAGAGTGTTGGTAAAAATGGATCAGAGTTAATGACAAGACATGGAACACACTGAAACCATGGCTGCAGCAGTGGCTGGCTCCAGCCAGGTCATGGGCAGTGCTAGGAAAGGCTGGAGAAAGGAAAAGGCTGTTTTTTGACCTTTGGTTTTGGCCTTTGCTGTAGTAAAACTTCTGATCTTAGGGGAGTGGGGAAATATGACCATGAAGAAACCACAGAGCAGTCAGAGCCTCATGGTTACCACACTCACCTGTATCTTTCAATAGATGAGAAAATTATGCCTAACTCCTACCCAAAGATTTATGGCTGCAGGGTGCTCTAGAGAGACAGAGCTGTGAGCCCCCAAAGCACTCCTCTGAGTTTGGTGAATTTGGGAAGCTTGAGCAAGATCCCATGATAAGTGGGTTGCAGAGGAGAGCTCCAGGGGCTCTGGACTCATAAATGAGTTAGTTTAATGCTGGGCACGCTGTAAGCTCTCTCCTTAACTTCTCTGTCTAGCCATCTCCTCAGTGCTAAATGAAGCACAGAAGATTTGGGTTTTTTTATGACTGCTATGAGGATTAAAGCATCGACACCTACACAATAGTGTAACATACAACATAATTAGTTGTCATGGAAGAAAATTAACTCTGACTCGGCCAAAACCAGGGCATTAGTACGATCCAGACTTGAGGACAACTGTCAACTATGTGAGTGTCAGGCACTTGCACTACAGACAAGGCAATCAGCAGCCAATATTGGCATGGGAATTTAGCAATACAAAACCCTTCAGGTTTTGACCTCCTTCATCCCCTTTCCTCCAAATTACTGCTACTGCCCAGCACAGAGCATCCTGCCTCCAGGGCAGATTTAGAGTGTCTGGAGCGATTGACCACATCAGGCACCGTTCCTCATGACCTGATGCTCCAGTTGGTCCCGTAAATGTATAGACACAGCCAGACCTGTCTGAAACTGTCTCTGACCTGCCCACATGGAACCATCTGTCTGCCATCTCCTTCCCAATGCCAACTGAAGGGCTGAAATGATTAATGACTGAATGGCATTATATGGCTTGGAAAGTGAGATGTACTGTATGAAAGTTCAGTGATTTCCATCAACTATCTCATGACATACATGCCAGCTGTGACTTTTTAATTCAAAAGTTTAGACATGGAGAGGAGGAGATTTGTTTTAATTAGCTCTTAATTTAATAAAAAATATTGTAAGGTGGCTCTTGGGACAGGAAACTGTAGTAATTTACAGAAAGACTTCTGGATATTCAAACTATATCAGAGCCCAGAGCAATAGTCTGAGAAAGTTCAAACAGCAGCTTTTTTTTCCCTGCCATTCCTATTTGGTTGAGCTGTGAACTTTATTTTTTGTCAAAATGTTTCTCTCCATGTAAAGTGTTGTCTCTGAAAAAGTGAAATTTTCTACTAAAAATCTTATTTTGCCAAAACATTTACACCTTCTGTTGGGAAAATGGAATTGAGGCTGTTTTAATTTCTTTAAGAAGATCAACTTGTTTCATTTCTGGCTAATTCAACATTAATCTGAATCTGTACTGGAGCTACTGTGGTATCATAAGAACATAGTAACTCAGGCTCCTCGTGCCTGGCGCTCCACTGTGTCCCACAAATCTTGTCTGGATTGTATTTTTTATAGCACAAGCCATCATGAGAGATACTGTCTGGCCAAGGATTTTAAACACTCAAACCACAACTCACATGACATGTTTCCAGTACAGCATTTCCAAAACAAAACACACACATGCATGCTTTTTTTGGAATGGGTGATCTTCACACTCTGTAAAAAATGTATCAGTCATTAATTAACTGACTGTAACTCCACTTTTCATCACAGTCTCCTGCAGAACAGGAATCTCCAAATTTAACAAGTTGCTGTCACTGAAAAGGAGACACCCACTATGTTTGATGTTTTAACTTGTTCTCCTTGCCAAGAATGGGCTGTCTCTTACCAGGTGCTTTCCAGTAATTTCCCAGGCAATATCAAAACGCTGTGAGATGTGAAGCCTACATTTTCCTTTTGAGGTATTACTTCACAAACCTCCTCATTAGGAACTATTAGGTGATCAGAGTGCATTTCCCTTCTCTTAATTTCACTTTACTATTCCATCCAAATCCTCTTGCACTACTTTAAACTCCTCCCCTGCTTCTTTCAGCCCTTATTTCACGTAAGAGCCAGCAGATGAAGCTCTGGGGCCGGGTTGCAGGGATGAGCCAGGCTGATGCTACACAAGCACTCCTTCCTGTAGGGCACACACTTCGCACTGGAGCAGAGAACAGTCGTGGAACTAGCACTTGTCTGTCCCATGGTTCCTCTGCTACAGAGGCTTTGAGAAAGCTGGTGATGGCTTTTAAACCTTTTTTCATTTGCTGCAAGAAATAAACATGTGGCCCTATTAGCCCGGGTGGCAACCAGATTGGTTTGTCAGGGCATGTGCTTTTGCAGCAGCATGTAGATGTATGCCTAAACTCAAAGCTCCAGAGAGGTGCCTCCTTGCCCTAATCGTGCTGACTACAGCATGTTTATCTTTCCCTGATATGCTATCTTCATCAATTTTACCAGCCCCCTGATAACTGCACACGTTGCTGTCCCCATGCATCATGCTGAGACCTGCTCCTGAACCAGGGCAGAAGGAGAAATTTGTCATCAACTCTTCCATTCACTTGACAATAACATGGCCTAATATTTCATGAAAATGAAGTGCCTAGAGCACTCCTGATAGTTTACAGTTGTGATAAAGGACGGTCAGATGGATACTGTCAGCCATTAAACAGTTTGCAATCACAGAGCTCCGGAAAGAAAGCAAAGGCCTTTGGGCCCTTCTTGGTGTCAAATCTTGTGTCACCAGCATAAAGGATGTTTCTAGGAACAATTCCTTGTTGAAACAAGAAGTGATCCTTTTTTTGCAAGCTTTCTACCTACATGCAAGATTCCCTCATAATCTATGTTTGCTCCTTCACAGCACAGAAAACTCAGACATGATTTTTAAATTACCATGCTTAAAATATTCCCTTCTTCCTTTTTTTTCCTATCCAAGCACAGCAACAGCAAGCTTTAGTCCCAAGGACCTATCAAACACTTCTCTTAGTCGCTGCAGCTCTGCCCTGTACGTTGCTGGGCTTCATGCTCCAAGAGACACCCCTGTGTATGGCAGGCTTTGAAGCCTTGCTGCAGCAAAAAGTGCCAAGAATATCCTTCCCAAAGACAATGAGACCCAGCAGCTCACCGCCTCAGCCCCACAACATGCCTCTCCCCAAGAAGGTTACCTGTGTGGTTGGGGATGCTGGCGGCAAGCCCTCGACTTCAGTCTTGACTTTGCTGCGCTTGTTAATGACTGGATTGACTGTGCTGCTCACGGCCGACTCGCTGCTCTGCTTGCTCTAGGAAAGAAAACCAGGCAAGATGTGGCATTGGCATTTGGGGTGAGAGCCACACTGCTGTCCAACTTCTCATTAAAAATTAACATAAAAATCTGTCAAGATTGAACTTTGGGAGTGGCTGGGGACAACAGAGTATTGGCCTGCTAGTCCAGGGTTCACATGGAAACTAGACTGTGTGGGTTTGTGCAAGGCAGAGATGGAAGAGACAGCATCATTTTCTGCAAACTCCTCAGCAAGCTTAGCCTCACCACTGCTGCTCCATTTCAGAGCAATCCAGTCTCTGTTAAAGCCAGCAAAGCCTTATGCAACCCCTACTCAAGCCACGATTTTATTTCTCAATGCGATGAAAGGATTTGCTGAGAAAATGAATTCCTGGGTGGGAGGGGAGCAGGGCGAGGGGAGCTCTGGTTACATGTGGGGGCTCCTGCATGCTGGGCGCATGAAAGGCTATGTGTGTATTTAGTTAAGCTCTTAAAAAATGAGAACAACTTCAGGACAAAAACCCATCCCATTGTATGTGCATAAAATTGGAACATTAACATTTTAAACATATTGTTTCTAATTGCTCAAGATTGGTCCTGCAAGTTATTAAACAGAGGCATAACTCCTGCCAGCCACATTATTTTGGTAGCCAGTTTGTAAGAAGAAAACAAAACCAATCAATCAAATAACCTGCAATAACAAACAGAGTTTTCATTGCAGCAGCCATGAGAAACCCTAAAACAATAAACCAGTCTGAAAAGTTCAGTAATGATACGACTAAACCAACAATTTGAAATGGGTGTGAAATGAGGTGAAATAAGTCTTTGGGGAGAAAAGCAACTGCAATTTCAACTTCCAAGGAATGGAAATGGGAAGGAAAAAAATGACAAAAAATGTGCTAGACATATTCACTAACTCTGTGCATGTGGAGGGCTTGAGCACACAGGCGTGTGCCTGTGTGAAGTCATGAGTATTTGCAACGATGCATTTGAAAGTGTGGGATTTCATACACACTGTGGCATTCCTAGTTTTCAAAGTCTGGCTCCTGCTTTTGCAGACCTTAATAGTAAAAATCAACAGCAGGAATATCCCACAAAGAAAGATACTGGAAAAGAGGGAACAATAAGTAAAATGGCTGAAAGCTCTGTAATTTGTTAAGGGGGAAATGAATAAGATGTTTTAAGGGCCTCTGTGTGGTTCACATCAGTAGAAAAAACGGAAGGAGAGATTGGTGAAGGAACTGATGAAGTTTGGTTCACAGTGTGCAGGTATTTATCTGGCAAAATACTCCAGCACATGCTAAATTCCCTCCATTTCTATGCACATATCATGTTTAAAAAGATTTGTTGCGCGAGATGGTGCTGCATATCATGTTCAGGGCCTTTGGTTCCTGCACAGGCAGGTACGTGTATGTGGAGGTGGGCTTAAAAAAATGCTTTGCCAGGAGGAAGAAAAAGCAATGTAAAGGGAAAGAGTGAGTAAAAAGAAGATGGGTAAAACTCCCACAACCACCATGAAGGGCAGCCCCCATCCCATGGAGAACATGCCTCCCTTTCCCCATGTGCCATGGACAGAGAGAACCAGGTCGACTGTTCCTACCTGGCTGGAGTCAGAGATGCAGTTGCTGTTGCTGCTGATCTGCGCAGGCGATGGGTTGACAGAGATGACGGCCATGTGCTGCCGTGGGGGGAAAGTGGGGGAGGGCTGGATCAGGGGAGGAGTGTGTCCAAAGGCTGAGTTCAGGCCTCTCTGCTGGGTCAGGATCTGCTGGTATGTCACAGGGTTGATAGGGTGGGGGAAGCTGAACGCTGGACTGCAGCAACAGGAGGAGGAAAAATGATGAGGAAGTTTTAAACAATATTTAGCACTAACTATAATAACAATATTAGCTATCAAGATTGATTCAAGTTTGGCTTCCTGGAGAGTCCAGGCAATAAGCTGCAATGCCCCAGCTAGATATCTTCAATGCATGACAAGCCTGAGAGCATGCTTTACTGCAAAGACAGGATTCACCTCCTGTGTGCCTCAGCAAACTGTGAATCGTTTTGACTCACGAATCAGACTGATTGTAATTTCTTTGCTTCCTATGTTTAAAACCAGACAAAGCCCTTGGCAGGGAGTGCAGAAGAGGATGGGACTTGGACACATCTGGCTTTACAGCCCCTGAGGCTCCCAGGTTTTCCCACACAGACCTATTCTGCACACTTGCAACCTTGGGGTTATGCTACTCTAGATATAAAAACCCAGCATCACCTGGCATAGATCACAGCAGAGATGAACTATCAATTTAACATAGTCCAAAACCACACAATTTACTCTGCATTCAGGTGAGGGGAGTGCTGGCTCAGGGAACTGCTGAAGTATGTCACCCTTCATTTGTAGGTCACTAGTTCAGCTGCAATCTAGGTCAGCAGTGACCAGAAACACCATCAGCTCCTGCCTACATGGGCACTAACTGAGGGCAACAGGTCTGAGCCAGATGCAGCAATCCATAGCATTAAAAACAAAGCTCTGCTTTTGGAAAAAAAAAAGTGTTCACTCACAGAGGTGAGTATTCTTGGCAGAGATGGAGAAGAAGGGGAGATGCTCTCCTTCTTGTGCTCTAGGTTGGGTGATGCACAAACATTAGACTCTCACCCCAAAAATACTAGCCCAAATCTGCCACCTTTAAGAGGCATCTGCCCTGAACCTTTACTCTCATGGTATTTTCTCTCACATCACTAAAATTGCCTACGGTGTGAGCGCTCAGAGAACGGGGCCATGATTAGCAACATGCTTCATTTCCAATTGTGCTTGTAGAGAAAATACTTACTGCTGGTGACTCTACAATTAGTATTAGTCAATTCTATTCCAAACCGGTTAATGACAACTTGACCAAAAGGATAAAGGGCAAAAATTACTACAGTGAAAGAGCTCTGGGAGTTAAGCAAGCACTGCAGCAAATGAGGTGTGATGGCAGGCTGCTGCACAACTTTGTTATGTTACAACAAAGGCCAAAACCGACTTTCTGAAGTGCTACTAGGATCTGAGTCTGAGTGGGTGAGCAAGGATTTCAATCCCAAAAAGTCTTTTCACTCCAAATTGATGACATATCCTGTTATAGATGTAACCCCTTTTACAATTCCTGACAGTTAAGATACATCTTTAGCAGAAGGGTTTCAGATTCTTTATTTTAGCTTGATTATTCCCTTGGATGCCAACAACTGACCAAACTGAAGTGGTCAGACTCTTCACTCTATCCATTTGTGGAAAATACCAGATACTACTTTGAGAAGCTTAAAATGTGAGTATAAGGTGAGATACTACAGATAAGCCTAATTAATGACAACAGGTGAAAAGACTGGAATAATATGATTAGCAGGCAAGCAGCTGCAATTTGTTTAAGTTAGCTTTATGTTTGATTTCACAGTCAGTTTCTAAGCCATGCTGCTAGATAAAGTAACTTCTAAAATAAATGTTACAGTTACAAATGGCAATATCTTTGTTTCCCCCCAACAAATTTTAGGAGTGCACGATCTTTAGAAACTCCTGCTTTGCAACATCAGTGTTAATTAGATCCAACATTTTTAACAGTGAAGTAATAAAAAGAATAATAACATTGTGAAACTTGGGTGAAGCAATCACGGCAGGAATCGACAACAGTGAGCTGCCTAGTGTAAGTGCTTTTTAATTAAGATTTGAACAAAACTTTACTCAAGGGCTTATATTTGCTTGAAACATGCTCGTAGAATTAGACTCTTCAATCCGCCCAGGCAACTTGTTGGGTTTTTTTTCTTAAGAATGTGGGCCAATAATTTGGAGAATACTTTGGGGCAATCTCTTAAATCAGAGTTTCTTAACCAGTGCAACTGCTCACAATGAGCGTTTTGTTAGATGAATTTATTCTCTGTTCCTGCTTGCAGGGAGGCATAATCATACTGTAATTGCTGGGAACTTGGTAACCAATAATCCCAATCCATCCAAGAAAAAAAACCCCAACCCAAAACATATGTCGCAAAGTCCCCTTCCACATGAAAAAACAGATGGAGGCTTTGATTTAACGCAGTACACAGCCTCAATGCACAAAAGCAGAGGTTGCGAGTAAGGGAAAGTCTCCCTCTTGCTGGAGTGTCACCCCTTCTTTCAGGGGGATTGCTACACAGAGCTGGTCCCAGGGCATTACCTGATTGTCCCGGCAGATAAATGGCCGTAGGAGCCACTCGCTGCTGAACTGCTTCTGGAGTTGTTGATATACGCCACGAGAGAGTTCGGGGAGGTCCTGATCATGGTCTGGAGATCGATGCTGGCATCAGACAACGGGGAGATGGACAGGGCTCGTTTTCGGCTTAATCTTGGAGTCACTCGCGGGCTGGAAAACCGGGACACTATAGGAAAGAGGGAGTTTGTCAGACAAAACTATCAGGCTGCTCCCTTCCTGCAGCGGGGCGGGAGGTGCTGCGACCTGCTGCACTCGTGACTGCTGTGGGCTGCTCAGGAGTTGGGAGCAGCACAGGCACCAGTCAAAGCCGCACTTGCACTGGAGGTTTCCTCTCTGAATGACAGTAGTCAGGCAGCACTTTGAATGTCTGCTTGCTTTGCCCTCCTCAGGAGATCAACAGAAGCCTGCTAATCACCCCTTTCCATCGGCACTACACTAACTTAAAAGTGAAAAGGCCCCCCCAAGGTTTCCATCTCCATTGACTTGGTGGCAGGAGCAGCAGAACAGAGGAGCCGCAGAGCAGAGGCAGGACAGACCCTGGAGCTGGGGCATGTGGCTGTGTGTGGAGGGAGCGGAAACCAAACGAACACCAGCACAATGCTGACTGTCCAATTAATGATGGTGGCGAGGCTCCACAAGCCCCAAAAGTAAATTAAGAGTTTTAAGAAAACCAATTTGGCAGCTCAGGCACAAAGTTCAAGCTCTCACCCTCCGAGGGGACCTGCCAATGCCTGGACCCTATTAGCAATTGTCAATCATTCAGGCATGAAGTCATTTCCAACCCTGCCAGGCCTGTTTGTGGATCCGCAATACGTGGCGAGTTACTACTGTACGGATTTGGCCTCCCCCAGCATTTCAGCACTGCTAAGTGGAACGACTGACCTCATCCAGAGGAAACTCTGCTCAGGCCTGACCCACCTGCAAATCTCCTGGGTGGTGTGACAGGAGCTGGGAATGGGCTATCTCACAACATTCCCCGATGGCAGTGTACCAGATCCAATGCCTGCCTGAGACCTAGCCCTACCCCTGTCTGATAGGGCTCATCCCTCCAAAGCAATGAAAGCACCATTTAGGTTGTCTATTTAAAAAAAAAAAAAAAATTCTAAGCGTAAAAATGGTCACTGGGCCATAAGATTGGGCTGGTACTTCCCATCATCCACCCAGGGGTGCAGGAGGGCTCAGCTGCTCCAGCTCCTTCTCTTGAAGAGTATAGCACTGTATTACTACCTGGTTTTCCAGCAGCAGTTTTCCCAGAAATCTTGATGTGGGTATATACTATTAAACACTGTGAATAAAACAGGCCAGGCAGGCAATATGAGCTGTTTTCTTCTAGGTGGTTGGAGGGACTGATCTCAGTTGCACATCACCAAATAGTAGCCCAGCACTTTGCTAGAGCATCAACCTTCTGTCCTGATGACAGTGCTGGTATGTGAGAGGATGAATGTGATGTACAAGGAGGTAAAATATATCCTGTCAGCATGACCAAATAGTTCCTTGATTTGTGTTGGCTCTCAGAAGTTTGTGTCAACATTTCCTTGAGACCAGTGGCTGTGTTGTAGTCTCCCAGTCTCCACATGACTCACCCGTGTACCTAAGTGGCTCTGTCATTACCATGTCTGAGTGCTTTGTAATCGTTGGGGTTTAGTACCAATGTCCCCTTATTGCCCATCATGTCCTTCATTGCACAAGATACATGACTTGCCCAAGGTCCCACTCAAAGTCCAAGGCTAAGTTGGACTTGAACCAGTCTTATAACTTTTGTCCTATACCTGAGAAGCTTCAAGAGTTGCTAGCTGCAATGTTTTTGCTCCAATACTGACAATATTGAGACTTCCTTCTAAAAATCAGATTGTTGCATATACGTTGAACATATTACTAATAGTATTTTGTATAATCACATTTTGCAGCCTCACATTGCATGTTGATGCTAGAAAACATGCCTCAAGGATCAGGTAGTGAACAGAAAGAGAACACAGCAATCTTTTGTAATCACAACTTGAGTGTTAATTCTCTCTTATGATTTGGAAAGACTAGACTCCAACTTTTCTAGTGCTTGTGGCTGGCAGACTCCAGCCCATTCTACCAGAGTGGTGAGCGGCACTTCCCCTAGGAGCTGGAAAAAGTGCAGTGTGTTTGAAGAGGTAGTATGGGAGCAAATCCAAAGTGAGCAAATTAATTCCCCTCAGCAAAGGCTGTCCTTGCCTAAAGGCTGGAGTGGAGCACTCCCAGCCTTCACATCTGGTTCATGAAATGCAGGCCCTGCCAGAGTTCTGGACCAACCAACAAAAGGGTTGCTTAAGTCTAGATCATAATGTTCAAAACTGCTCTATTTGAAACATATTAATGTATTAAAGCAATTGATTTGAACTAATTAAACATTTTTCCCCTCCCTCTAGCCATAAGGCATCTTACTTCGATACACAGGCCATAACTGAGAGCTGGGTGCTGTTCCCAGTCTTCCTCAGCCATACATCCTTGAGCAAGTTGCTGCTTCTTTCTGTGTCCGTGTCCTGGCATCATCTGTTTAGATGAGTTCCTTTAGGTATAGGGTTTGTGTTTTATTCTGCAAATATGGCACTGATGGGGCTCCATCTCAGCTGAGTTGTCAGTGTTTCTGTCCTACAGATAATACACATCTTTCCAGATACAGATATTGTTTTCTGCATTTGCATTCCCACAGTCTCCTCCTCCTTTAACAGAAGGAAGCAGGCCAGATTTGACAGTCATATTTATCTCTGTTACTCCCACACCTCAAGGGAGATCTGTTTATTAATGTGCCACTTCCCTTGATAAATTACTAAATAGAAAGAAAAGCCTTGTACTCATTTCTTGCTGTTCCTTCCTGTGATTTATGTCCACAGTGCTGGTTCAGCCATTGGTCACCATTAATTTGCAGAGGGAAGAAGCCCTGATGTCCATCAGAAATCTGAGTTTTAGCAGCACAGCCAACCTAGGCACCCCTTCCATCTGCATGTAGGTATATATGTTTTTTTCTTTTTTAGCCTCCTGTAAAACTCTGCTGGAAGCTGTCGGATTTGCAAACTGGCCTGGGAATTCTTCAGCCCAAACCCAGTAATATGCATTGCGTTAGCGTCCGCGCTAATTTAGACCTTGTGAGTACCGTGGGCTATTTGAAATGTTTGAGAGCAGATCCAATAGGTTGGGCTCATGCTCTACACAAAAGCTTCTCACGTCTTGCGAGCTTCCATGGAAAGCTATGACCTAAAATCATGCTATGGAGGAACAATTCCTTTCTTCCCCATGACAGCCTGCCCAAGGTACTCGGGACAGGAAGTGTCTGGGAAAGAGAAAAAGAGTTTAACCACACAAAGAATATTTTCAAAAGTATTGTCTAAAAGCATATTAGCAGCAATGGGATTATTCTTAATAATCAAACTGGCCTAATCTAATGCCTTGATTGGAGGACGTAGCTGTGCACGTATGATACCGGGCAGCAGCACCAGTGTTAACTGTGCATACAGGTAAGGTGTTTGGTACAGGCTGACTGGCAGCCCCTTCAATACGTAAGCAAAACTCTCTGTTGATTGAGATCTGGTGATATTTCAAAGGAAAAACCACATACAACTTCAGCAGTGACCGTGCCCAGAGAAGTCAGACCTTGACTCATGTGGGAGGCAGGAGCAGAGTTTCCAGCTCAGACCACTTGCTGTATCTGTGGGCTATCAGGGGAATGTTACAAGAGATGGTTTTGCTGGAGGGATATTTCAGACCTTGTATCACACCAGAAATAGTGGCAGCAAAGCCATCACAAAAGAAAAGGCCTGCCACTCAGAGGTAACTTCTTTGAGGCTCCTTCGGGACAAGGAAATCATGTGCCCTAATGGACAATCATGCTGCTGTGATCTTGTCTGCAAAGGGAACTTGAGGGAATCTGCTTCCAAATGGCCAAGCCTATAAGGCATGGGGGCTGCAGATGGCTCACTCTCCTCCTCACTGAAACAGACAGAGCCATGGCTTCTCCTGCATCCCCTGGCCAAGCTCTGGGATAAATACAGCATTATCTAAATGGTCCCTCTTCTGGTCACTCACCAAGAAAACTCCACCCAAAGTGCACAGAATATCCCCCTCCTCCCATCATCTAATTAAATCCAAGGGCAGCATCAAAACACAGGATAATCCCTTAAACAATAATCAACAACAATAACCTACAAATACTCTCTGCACAACCAGTTCCTTATTCCCCTCTCCCCTTCTGCACTGTCAACACACGTCTTACTTAGACTGCAGCAGATGCTGGACATTTGTTCTGGCACCAGACACTGTCCCAGGATCCTTCTTTCTTCCCTCCCCAGGCTGATCAACTTTACAGTTCAAGGAATATTAATGCTTCCCTCAAATCCTTGCTGAAAGACAAGGCTGCATTCTTCTACTCCCAATCCACAAGGTAACTGTTTAGACGACCCAACTTGCATATGTAAATTGAATTCTTTAGAAACCAGAGTGCAGCAGGATTCCAGACAGAGCACTTATGAGATGCTCTGGGACTTTTTCTCTCTTCTGGGTGTATTTTTTCTGGGGAGGAAAACAGCATTGCTGGCTAGAAATGGGTGGGAAATCTTTTCCCATTGTCTGAACCTTTTCTGAGATTTCAGCAAGTTTCCATTCTGTGCTGAGACAAAGAAAACAACACAAAATAAAAGATCTTTCAGAGTTTTTAAGGAAGTGACTACAGGGCGCGCCGTCTGCCCAGAGCAGCCAACAGCTGGCTCGTGTGGGAAGTCATCTGAGATCCAGCATATCCAGCCTGAAAACCCTGCTGATGTTCTCAAGCCTCAGTCAAGACACTTCTTTCCTAGGTTGCCATGGGGCTGGGCTCTCTCTGTTCATCCTGATGGAGCAGTTGCTTCACATAAACCTGCTGGAGAAGAGTCCTGGGCTCACCTCTCACAGCCACATGCCTGCTGACTGCAGTAACCACTGGCCTGCTCTGCCAGCCCTGCTCCTTACTCTGATGGCTATTAAATCATTTACTTGAAGTAGAAAGGCTCCAACAACACTGGCTGAAAGAGGTCAGTGAAGCTGAATCACTGCTTGATCTGAGGAAATAAAGTCCTGCTTGATGATTTGCCCATGTCCCAGGCAACTGTGCCAGCCACTGGCTTGTTGGTTATGCTGGGCTGAACAAAGACATACCCCAGTTAAACTCCTGGATGTGAGTCAAGAGATTCATGTCTGCCATGTACTAGGCAGCAAGAAGCGGGGCAGGGATCCCCCTTGTAGCTCTAGAACCAGATGAAATGCCACGACTGCACTGCAGCGTCATCCCTGCTGCTGATAGCTTGTAAGGCTGCACAAATATATCTATGCAGCCCTCCTGACCTGAGTGACTACCCCTAGTGCAACGCTGCTTAGATGCAAGTTGAACTCAAGATGTTTTTCCTTCGTTCCCTGATGCAGTATGGACAATCCAATTACACTTTTGACACTGTACAAACAGAAATGATGGATTTAAAGATGATCTCTGCTTCCCACTATGGCCATGAGGGTCTTATTCTGAAGATCTGGATCTTCTTCCTAGAGCTGCCATAGCTCTGCCCACTGATCATTCTCCTTTCTCTGTTGGGTTATCCAGTAATGTATTAGCTTTGCTTTGTACAGTACTTTGAGGTCTTCTGATGTGCAGGGAGGGCCATTAACAGTACAAGCAGGGAATCAGTCTGGATATGCTCCCTTGACAGGCTCATAAGAGCAAATGGCACTTCCTGAAGGGCTGAAGGTGATCACAGGAGCCCTTGTTCTTAGGAAAAAAAGAAAGTGTCAGGCGTATTGAGCATGTTCAGAAAACTGTAGTTACCTCCAGGTTCATCTGTGCTCCCCACAAGTCTTTATTACCCCAGTGATGCTTTTGTGCAACTGTTCTGTCTCCTGGAACAGTCTGCCACGTGGGACTTCTAGAACAGATCAGGTGAATAGAACCTGCAAATTAGCCTCAAAAGTGCCACACCAGCCATGTGACATAGGAAAGAGGTTAACTTCTTATTTAAAAGAGTAGGCTTTCCAGAAAATGGATTTAAGCCCGGGTTCAAATGCTGCTCTTAGATTTAGAATCGCTGTTTATCTGACAGAATGAAATAGGACAGCTAACTGAGGTTATTTAGTCTCCACTGGAACTGGCCTGAAGATCCCAGCAGCCTGGTGTGAAAAACTTAAATCTGATCTACTTCACTGGTTTAACTACTTCTGGCTGTGCAGTGAAAACCCTGCTATAGAGACTCAGCTCTGCAGCACTCTAGCTCAGTCACCATTTAAACACTCATCACAGCTGATGCAAGGTTGGTACCAACAACCTGCAGCCAACACTTGCGCCCTGTTACTTTTCCTGACCCTATACACTTGATGGGATGCAAAAACACCAATAAACACAGAGACATTGAGAAATCCTCCAAGAAATGCAATTACAGTAACCAGAAGGGTCCAGGTATCTGTCTGTGGAGGAACAACCATACCTTGTGTCTGGGTCTCCCATGGACCTGCAGATGTTTGGAGGTGACATGACACTGAATGGGCCAGTTTTAATATACGCTTATCTGCTGCTTTTTGTTTTGCAGATGCCAGTGTTATCACAGATGTGTGATGGTGCTGTGTGTGCTACCTGCACTTTCAGCAAACTAATTCTTTTTAAGTTCTAGTGTTCTGGGGTTCTCTGGGAAGAAAAAGGCTCTGTAAATAACAGATGCTGTGAAGTGGTGACTCATTGGGTTTTATGCATGCTACTGATACTCTTGTCTCAGAAAAGCACCAAAAGAGGATGCTTTTCTAAATTATCTGTTCAACTATTTGCCTAGGCCTCGCTGATTTAAATTTTTAAAATAACTTTCTAAAAAGAGAAGAAGACTCTGGTTCCTCAGCCAGTACTTCAGAACCATCCATTTTAGCTTCTGCCCTGAAAACACATAATTCTGCCTTCTCCCTGGCTGATGGGTAAACCCAAATACGTACACTAGTGACGGGCACTGGGCTGGTTCTCCTTCTCACATTCTTACAAAGTGGCCTTCCAGTGCCTTATGTCACATTCTCATGACACTTGAAAGTTTTCATCTTACATAGAGCCAGTGAAAAGGCTTTCCAGCTACTTATCAGCAAAGCTTTATGGAAAGACCAGAATAAATGCTTGGTGAGTCCTGGCTTTGCAGTGAATAATGCTTATAAGCTTGGCTGCAAGAAACCAGAACCTTTGATACATGATTCACTCCAGAGGCATTTTCAGGAGAAGGTAAGCAGTAAGAGAGTGTTCTGCCAAAGGGAGTATCTCAGATGGCTTCAGATAAAGACTGATCTTCAGCAAACCAGAGGATGAGCATTTTGGTGTGCCGAGAGTCAGTCTGTGCTAGATGAACACAGTTGTGTTTTCTTCCCTTACTGTCTGTTTATCTACCGCTTCTGTGAGGCACTGCTGGTCAGAGATGGACTAATAAGGAGTCAAGGAGGAAGGAGTCTTGCTCATGTGCTGAGGAGAACTTGGCAGGGCTGGTTTGCATCCATCTGCTATAACCACAGACATTAACCCTTTGGAGGGAAAGACAGAGCTTCTTACTGACCAGCTGCTTTGTAGCAGAGAAGCCCAGAAAATATTTTGGATGTTAGAGATAGGATGACATCAAGGAGCATGTGCTCTGCCTTCCAGACTGGGCTCCAGGTTTTGGATTGATCTAGGAATCGGCAGCAGAAAACGACTACTCAGGTAAAACTTCCACAGCAGCTGCAGACGAGAAATTGGGTGGGTTGGGTTGTTTGTTTTTTTTTTTGTTAGAAGTATCTATAAGCAAGCCCCCATCACTGAACAGCCAGAACAGCTTTTATCATTCTAAACCAGTCACTTTATGAAGCAGCAAGGCCGCAAAGCCTTTCATCTTAAAAGCTTGACAACAGAAACTTTGAAGCGGTAATGAAATGATGCAGATCTCCACTCCAAAAATTATAATGGTCCACAGGCAAATCCGGAGGCAGCCCAGGAAACAGAAGCCAGGATCTGAAAGACGAGCCGAGACTTCTCTTTCTCACAGCACAAATAATCCTCAAGCTGCCCTCTGTAATATCTGTGCAACCCCAGTTCTTAGGAGATGTGGCATAAAACGAAATGAAAGAGATTTCTAACTGCTCTAAAAATCATTTGGACCTCAGATACGCTTCCAGATAGACTTTAGCAGGGCAGCAGTCAGGCCACGGGGGTGACTCAGCACTGCAGCGCCTAACGGGATTTTGTTTCTTCTTCATTCAGCCAGGAATGGGAACTTTCTGGGTTTATAATGCCCAATACTAGCGTAAATAACATTCCTGTAATTTTTCACTCTGACAAAATAATAACAAATCCCCTCCACTATGGCTGCCTATTAACATAGTTTTTCTCCCTGGGGACTTGAGAGGTCTCAACCAAGATGAGAGGTCCATAGTGCCAAGCACGGCTGTGCATGGAATGGCCAGTCTGTGTCCCAGACACCAACCAGCCTCAACATGAGGTGTGCTGGGGAGCAAGAGCTTGCCCCCAGGGCACACCATGGTGATCCATGGCCACAGCAGTGGGCCAGCAGCAACACCCTGCCTGCTGGACCAGCCCGTCTCCTGCCCATGTAGCATCCTGTGTGTGCCATCCTCCCCAAGAGGCCACAATGTGTATATTTTATATTATGCATCCTTTATACGTAATATGGGATGAGGTGACATTTAAAGCCAAAAAGTTATAGTATAGCACCCTTGGGTTTTAGCAAGGCAGTGTGACCACGTCGAGCAACCTCCACCTGGATGACAGCCCCATCCATCTCAAACTTTCAGTCACTGCGAGGACCCAGACCCCTACTCACCATCGACGGGGCTGAGGTAATCATGGAGATGGGCTGTGCTGGCTGCTCCCCCACTCTGCATCAGGAGGTCCCCGTAGGGGTTCGGGTGGCCGGCCATCAGCGTCATTTGGTGGTAGTAGTCGGTGGGGTTGGCTCCCGGTGGAGGCGGGGGCAGCCCGAAAAGACCTCTGTCCTTCAGGTGCTCGTGAGCCACTGCCGAGGAGCAGAACAAGGGGAGAAGGATCCCACCGTAGCGTTAGCCCTCGGCACTGACGTTGCGGCCCCGTCTTCCCCCCCGCGCCCCCCGGCAGCCCCGGCCCTGCGGCAGGCGCTGGTGACGTGCGCTTGGGCGTGCTTCTGCGGACAAAAGCAACTGAGCTGGGGCCTCTGCATTCCTCCATTTCCGCAAATTTATAAACAATCTCTCGTTCCCCCCTTCTAATAATCCTCCCGTTCGGACGCAGTCAGCACCCCGGGGAGGGGGGAGAGGGCCCAGCCTGCCGGCAGCAGTAACTCTGTCAGCATTAACATCCCTGCCTATTAGGAAGCAAAGACAAACGCAGCCCAGTTCCCGATAGCAGCGTGAGGAAATTAAAGCCAAGGTCTAATGCATAGAGCTGGGTTTAGCGTCTGGCAGCATAAAACCATTTTGGCTGCCAAAGCCAATTACGCTCACTTTCTCCCAGCTGCAATTTTTCAAACCTGCCTCCCCACTCGCTTGCCCCATTAACTTATTTACCACTGCCTTTAAAAAAAAAAGAAAGAAAAGAAAGGAAAGAAAGGAAAAGAAATGTGACTCAAAACACAATTATTTTTTTTTTCCACAGCAAAGAACAAAACTGGCTTTGGAAGGAGTGGACGGGGCAGAGCGCACGCACGCCAGCCATCAGACCTCTCCATGACGGGTGGCTGAGCGTTCAGATGACGTTTTAGGGGAGGGAAGGAGATGCATGCATCTCCCTATCACTCTGGCAATGTTTTTCTTTTAGCCACAGAAGATAGTTTTATGCTGCCAGACACTAAGCCAGGGGCCTTGTCGCTCTCTGGTGAGCTTTGCTTTGCAGTGAAGAAGGGCTGCTTGCCTCTGCAGCAGCTCAGGAGCCCAGAGATGCTGGGGTTCACTGGATGTGAAGACTAGGTCCCAATATCCCAGCTGCTCACCAGGCACTGAACCAGCTGCACGTAACTGCGTAATGAAGCACTTCTTATGAAATAAGGCATGAATTGTGCCTCTCCGAATGAAAGTAGAGTGGTTCTTTTTCTGCTTTCCCTGCTCAGTAGTTTTTGTCCCCAGCTCCCCAGCAAGGGGTCTCTGCTGAGCCTTGGAGAGCATCATGCATCCAGCACCAGCTCCCTGCACACCCTGGCCTTCGCTGAAAACTACTGCAGGAGGAAGAAGGAAGAAAGGATGGCCCCTCTCTTTGACCCAGGTGCCACCCTGCCCTGTGACACAAAGCCAAGAGGGAATAACCCAGCTGGCATTGCCTCAACTTTGCAACATCAGTGCCAGGCAGCTGGAGAAACTGTGACCCTCTTTGGGGAAAGCAAGGCTTCTAGTAGAGACATAAGATCAGGGAAATTCATAAGGCAGCCGAGAGTGCTGCAGAAAGGAACGTACTTTAAACAAAATATTTATAATATGATCCAGCAGTAATAGTTATTCTCACGCTCTGCTTTCTCGGTGCAATGATGCAAAACAAATGTGTAGTTAAAAGGGGAAAAAAAACCACAAAAAGAAAAAAAGACAGCTCTCCTACTTCAGAGAGCAGCTGTGGAGCCTTTGCAGCTGTAAATCCTCGGGTCTTAGAGAATTTCAGTGCTGCTGAGCTACAAAATCGTTGCAGTACCAGTAGCACAGTGCCTTACCGTCGGCGGGGCTGAGGCCCCTGGCAGCAGAGATGACGGAGAGCGTGGGGCTGCCGTGGACAGAGCGGAGGTAGTGCTCCATGTGAGGTGCCACGTAGGGGTGTGGAGGGCTGAAGGGAGACTCGCCGGGGCCAGCGGGGTGTGGGGACAAGCGGATGAGGGAGATGTCGGAGATGACGGGGCTGCCGCTCAGAGGAGGAGGCCTGGGAAGGAAAGAGAGACACACTGTCACTCACAGCCACCCAGGCCGGGCACGGCCCTCTGCCACCCTTCTCCCTCCCATCTCTCCGCCTTCACCCACGAGGGAGGAGTTTGAGCACATGGTGGGAGCAAACCTCCCCTCTGAAGAATGAGCAAGCTGCCTGTGGACACTCGCTTTGCACTAAACACATATTCATGCAAGGGAGCTCGCCACAGCTGGGCTGCTGTGAGAAGGGACATGAGATGCTTCAGGCACTGTGGCACACGCAGGCTGTGAGTACCACACCCTGTGCTAGAGATCTCCCCCCATCTCCTTGCACAGCAAGGCTGACTGCACAAAGAGTTCGAGGCACAGCCAGGGTTTACAAGCTCCTTGCTGTCCCTGTGTATCCAGATGTTTAGTACTACTACATGCAGAGAAAGCTCTGAACAGGGCTGACTGTGAAAGGATGTGAACGGCTCGAGGAATATTTGGACGATGCTGAGGCAAGCTGTGCTTTGCTCACCCAACTTGCCTGGCTTGGCCAGTGCTGGTGGAGTAGCTCTCCCTGCCTGCGTCCATCACTGCTTGCACAAACCTCCTTGACAGGTCAGTGGTATGGTTAAGAGGGCAAAAGTTCATGGGAGGTTTTATTGCATGCTTTCTGGGGGCCACCTCTGTTAAATCCCTCAGATCTTCCTTCCTCAGGCCAAGTATTACCTGAGAAAGAAGTCAGTAAATGCTGAGGGATTCAGCAGGTAATGTGTTTCAGCACTCGAGCAGTTTTTGCAAGGTGAGCAAGGATGAAAGAGAAAGTATACAGACAGCTCCCAGATATGTATCCCACTGTGCCTTCCAGACTCTTAGACAAACCACAGAGAGGGCAAGAAGGGGAGAAAAAGTTACATGTCCTGACCTGAGAAGCAGAAAATCTGAGCTAGACACCAAAAAAATCAGAGTTGCCATTAGGCAAAACCAAATAGTAAAATCTGCTTTGCATTAACTCCCACTGTACTCACAGCCTGCTGGAAGCAGAGGTAGTGCAGAGACATGGGTCACAGCAGGGACAGCGTTCGTCCCTGGCTGGGTGCTTTGGCAAAGCTGAGGGAGATGGATGTGCACCCTATGGGGCTTCACTGCAGGCACAGAAGCCCATGAAGACTCAGGGGTTAGGAGGTCAGGGACCTGGGATGTGGGCTGAGCTAAGGGATGGTATTACAAAGGTCTTTCCCTAAGAATATCTAAATATGTCATTAGCAAGTGCATGTAAGATCTGTCTCTCCATATACAAAACAACCACAAACACGAGGGTCTGAGCAGTTTAGACACGCCACCTGCACCTCAGGATGTTGGTCCCACCCTGCTTTATCAACACTTCAGGTGCGTTTTAATTTATTTGCAATACTTGCATATCAACAAAACCACACAGAAATGTAATACAAGCTTTGCAGACTTATTCAGCACTTTACGAGCATGTTTGTCTTTGTTTGATCTTCCTCTTGTTTCTCTGTCTTTCCGATAAATTAGTAAACCTTGTGGCTTTTTGAACACTTTCTGCTGATGGGTAGTAAATTAAATGCCTTTTAAAATATTTATAGTTCAAAGTACCTTCCTGTAGCAATACTCTCTGCGGCTCACTGGTGTGAAATACAAGGCAGTGAAAACCTATCAGATAGAAAGAATTGGTGGGGATGCACAGACGCTGAGACACACACACCCGTCGGACCCAGGCCGGCACTTCACGAGAAGAACACCCACCAGCATCGGGTCTGTTTGCTTTTACAGCCCTGAAAGACAAACTTATGACGGCATGACTATTTCAGACCTAATAACCTCCCCACCTGCAACGCCACGGCCTTTCAGTGCCAAAATTATGTGGCAAGCGGGGTCTCTCTCCGAGGCACTCTCCTGTGCCTCTCGCCATGACGTCAGGCAAGCTCAGGAAAGCTGCAGCCGAGGCCGTCGGGGCTGCTTTCTGTTGAGGTTGCTAATAAAGGCAGCTGAGCACGGAGCTAACCAATTTATTTCTACCGGGGAGGAGGGAGGAGTGAATCAAAGTCTCTGTTCCAGATTTAGTTTCAATTCATTTCTAATAATCTCCACCGCCTCATCTGGAAAAAATGAAACGGGATTAAAAAAAAAATGATGTCATTAAGAAAACATCTGACTAATTTTTCTTCTGACAAAGACTTAATATAAGTGAAAGGGGATGTAAATTAAAAGCAGCCCTAATCTTCCGTGGGCCACAGAGCCCGATTTAATACATAAGCCACGAAAGAAGTTTTCTTACATATACAATAAGTTCCCTCTTTCATCAGTACTCACAGCTTCTCCCAAAAGGGTTGTGAACTCCTTTGATGCAGGCTTGAAACTATGTATTGCCAGGTTTACGAGCCTTCGGAGCCTCCGCTGATCAAACTGTGAGGCGGACATCTAAAACGTGTATAACAATATGAAGGGTTTGATGCTCATTTTCTCTGTGCTAAATTGGGCAGAAATGCTGGAATCCCTCAGAACAGGAAAACTCCACCCTGGCCAAAGAGCTAACATTGGGAAAAAGATCAGGAATTCACCTAAACTGCTTACAGATGGAGACCTGGGTGGTGTTTCCATACAAGGCTGGCCCTATAAATAAAGACTGGGTTGGAGAGCAGGCTTCTCCTTATGGCTCGGCTTGAAGCCTCTCCTCACCAAACCTCTCCACCTGTGGACTAGGACAGATGAACTCTCAGCCAGATCTGACTCTCTCAAGCACTCGTTGGGCTTATGTGGCAGGGATCACCTCTTGTCATTACACACCTACAATTCTAGGGAAGCACCATCAGACAGTGCAGCATGTCCCAGGATAACGTGACTTCCAGTAGCTGCCTACCAGGAATGTCTCACTCAGCCAGAGGAATCCTCTGCTCTGAACTCCACCAAAGTTTGATCTTTTTCTCCTTATTTTTTCCCCCAGTTGCACACTGGTGACATTTCTTATCCACTGTTGTGCCACCACATCGGCCCTCTGCAAAAACACAGCTGTAGCTTCCCAGATCTGCTCCTAGCAAAGAAAAACTATTAGCTGCTGCTTTTTAGAGGCAGCAATTTAAATGGTTGAGAAATGAAGGGGCACTGGGGGAAGGCAGCTCTGCCCCCATGTCCAGCTCACATCCTGGGCAAGCGGGGCTCCCAAAGCCCCAAACCCTGTGGCAGGACAGCCTCCAGCTTGGTGTGGTGAACTAGCCTGAGCAATGGTGCCATGGTACCAGAGCTGGGTTTCTTGGTGTGTTTGTAGAGCTCCCAACCCAGATCTTTAATGTCCATACATCATTGTTCACTCCTTCCCTGGATCCCACGGATGGCATTAGGTAAATACCCCAGTGCCTCAGGGAGAGCCCCAGGCTTTGCTGAAGCCAACACTGCAGAAATCTCACTGTAGCGGGACAAGGGACTTCACCTGACTACACACATTTCTGAAGAAACAGGGATTCTGGTTTTCAAATAGGCTCAGGGAATTGGGTGTCCAAATGCCATTAAATTTAATGGGAGCCAGGAGCCTGTTTTCCCCACGGCTCCGGTGAGAAGCCAGGCTCTATAATTAATGCTCAGGACTTGTAGAGCAATTTGCATCTCTGACGAAGCCTGTGAGCCTGGGTTCATTTCCTCTCCCACCCAGGAGAGGGTCTCCCTTCCCTGCTGTCTAAGAGAGGGAGCAACTGAGGTGGGGGAGACATTACCTGATCCCATTGAAGGGTGGCAGGGCCTCATGGTGATGTTGGGGGCACGCATGATGCTGAAGGCTTTGCAGAGCAAGTCTTTACCAGTGTAGTGGATAACTTCCCTTGAAGACCAGAATTCCTTACTCCATTTACTAGGCTCCAGTCACCTGCAGAGCAGGATTGTGGGGCAGTGACAGTGGTGAAGGAGCCTGACCAACACAAGAAGAGCTACCAGCATCTAAGACATGACACAAACTGCCAGTGGGACACTAGGAGATTAGTTTCCACTAGGAGAGTGGTTTCCCAGGAGCTGATCACTCCTTAACCATCCTTCACTGAAGTGAGATCTGCTTAATTTTCCTGCTTTCTGGGTTTTGCTGAAAGGAGCACTAGTTTGTCTGAAGCTCCACAACCTCATTTTAAAATCTGGGGGAGGGAGTTGGTAGTTTTTCTTTGGCAAGCAAGGCAAAAAAGTCAATCTGTGGTTTTCAGTGAGGCAGACCAGTGTGTCCCTGCTTGTGCCTCTAAGCCTGGCAGGCATTCATCTCCAACACCACTGCTAATAGGAGAGGTGTGTGTGCTGAAATGCTGAGAAAGGATCTTTGTGGTCCAATGGATGAGAAGCAGCATCATTTTTTAAGGAGCTGGGTTGGGCTCCTGGGAAGGGAAAGCCCTCAGGGACTGGCAAAACCAGTGGTGGCTGCTATGGACAGGGTCTTGCAGTGACTTTTCCTTATCCTGCTCTCCCAATGTGATCATGCACCAGCAATCCCCAAATCTCGCTTGGCAGAAATATGGCACCATCTCCCTGGTGCTGCATGTGGGTCTGAAGCCTCTGCAAAAGGATGCCCAACAATGAATGCAGCAGTTAAAGAAGTTACATGTTACGGAAATAATCTCCATCAGTTAAATAAACCCCAGAAAAATGAGGACAATTAACCAGCACTAATGTCCCATGACTAGTCTAAATTAATACTTATGTGCCAAATGTATTAATTCAGTGGAAAACAAAGGGCTGAATACTTTTCCATATGTTTAATGGAACATGGGCACTTGTAGGCAATTGTTTTGCTGTACAATAAAAAAACCTGTGTAGCTGCTACACAGAGATGGAAGCTAGGAACAGAGCTGCTCATGGGAAAGGGTCTTGTATCCTGGTAGAGTTATGCTGTAAGAAAAAGAGTTTTAAAGGCAACAATCCCATTTATGCCCTGCACAAAAATCCTTGCTTTTGTTCTAGTTTAAAGAAAACTTCCTAGCTTGGTTTTCACAAGTCCTATGTACCAACAACACTACCCATCGTCTGCAGAAGAGCCATATGGATGCTCGAAAAATTGACTGTGCTTATGCCCGATTCTGTATGGATGGGATGCCAAAGCTGTATCCAGCAGGAAACCTAAAATGCCCCAGGATTCATGCTAAATGATTCAGTCTAAACAGCTCTCGTCAGCCTCTCAACTACACCTCTGATTTATTTCTGATTTAAAGTCCATTACAACAGGAAGGGCGAGAGGTCGCGACACTTGTGCGGTACCCTCAGGATCAAACCCCATGAGGACTCTCAAAACAAGGTACCTTTCAGAGGTCAATCCTGGGCCACAACTATTGAATTCACATGGTGTGTGACCATTCACAAAGATTTCTCCCTCTCCCATGTTTTCAGCTCAGAGAGCGGAGGATGTGCTGCCTGGCAGCTACCTCCCCACCAGCTGCTGCCAGGGAGCATTGGGGCAGCCCAGTAATGAAGGCGACAGGGAATCACTCACGCTTTCCAGCTCTCCCAGCACTGCAAAAAGTTGATAATTATCCAGTAAAGTGACCTGATGCTCGAATATAGAGCTGTCAACTTGAAGATTCCAGCTTATGTGTCCTGCTACGAAGAGATCAGGATGGGGACCCGAGAGACTTCAATGCTACCAGCCCTCCCCTGCTGGGATGCTCAGCACAAACCATGTTATTTCTTTTTCCTGTACTTTCTTAGCTCTAAAAAGGGGTTGATAATTTCTTTCTAAATTATTTTTTCTATACTTACAAAGATGAATACATAGAAAATCGGAGATACCTTTGCTAATTCAGCAAGCAATGCACTCACAAGAATTTGTTATGGAGACTGTGTAGCTGAACAAAAATTTCTCTTACAACTTCTCTGCAGAAATTTAATGGGCATGTTTTGAGCAGTTCCTGTTTTCTCTTTTCCCCTCAAAAATGGCTTTGAGGCATGGGAAGCATGAAGAAGAATAATTATAAGATATTTTAAAAGTAAGGGCAAGTTCCCATTAGATGGGTTTGTGGAGGGAAGTAGCAAATACAGTGCTACTGCAAGATTTTACAGTAAAACTTAGATGTTCTCCTAAAAGATGGACTCTAAGTGTACTGCAAGGTTGGGAGTTTTATTAGTAGAAAGAGTAATTTCTCCTGCTGTTGAAATTAAAGGAGAGAATCCTATGGCCAGTGTCATGGATGTCAGTTCACATGACTGCAGTGATTCCTTTGGGCCTTAACAAACACAAATCTTGGAATATAAAATCTCTTATTTGTGGATTTGTGGTTAGAGCAGTGCTTTGAGAAGGATTTAGGTAGATGCTATGAAAAATCCCACTCTGCATCCATTGGCAATGGCAGATGTCTAAATATGCCTTAAAGTCTAATGTTGTACCACTGAAGGCAAAGGAAACTGTCGCTGATGGTAGAAGCAACTAGAAGTCTCCAGTGTGTTGATTCCTCTGTTTTCTGTCTATACCATGGAAACTGTATCATAATCTAAGGTGGGTACAATTTCTTAGCACATGTTTTTTTTTTCCTTCCTTAGAAAAACATCTGGAAGACTTAATGCAATCTCTAGCATATGAGGTCAATTTAACATATTCGCTCCAGGTAAGAAGAAGGATTTCTTTGTTTCAAAAATGGAAAAAAGAGGTAAACACACTTAATTTGTCCTTCCATAAAAACATTCCCTTTTCAAACATACCTGACTTTGGTCCTTAGTTTAAAACATACAAACCCAAGAACAAATGGAATGAAAAGATTCAGTTTCACCTGATATGAATGTTATGTTTTTTATTCATGAAATCAAAAGTATTGTGGTTTAGAACTTAAAGCCTTTTTTTTAAAAAAAAAAAAAAAAGCTAAGTTCCACCAGAACTGCAGAACATTCTTAAGCTCACAGGTTGCTGGGGAAAAGGGCAACGTTTGGAAGGACTAAAGTTGGGAGTGTTGAGTAGAGCACTTCGTCCTTCAATTACAAACTCTCCTAACCACAGATGGTTTCTTATGGCATTTATGCTGCATTTACCACCATACAGGTCTAATTTTGGCTGACTAGGCACAACTGCAATGCAACAGCAACAACAATATCAATATTTGCTTTTAAAATGGAAGAAAAATGCAAATTTTTAATAAGTAAGGTTGCCCTCCATTATACAAAACACAAAGAAGCAAGACATCAAAGGCAGAAATCAGAGTTGATATGGGACCTTCAAACCCAAATCAAATTAGTGTCTTGAGGAGAGATCTTTGATTTAAGCTTAATAGTGGTGATTTTTTTCTTGGGTTGTTTTATACTTAATCAGCCACACAGCCCACTGTGCAGACATATGTTCCCAAAGCACATCAAAGCAAGTAAACATTCTGTTTCAGATCCTAATATCCTTTTTTATCCAATTATCTTACTTACACGATCTTTTAATTTAAGTTCTGAAAGCCCACCTTTTCACACAAGCTTTCCTTTAGCGATGGAGGCAGAAGGATGACCAGCTCAGTTCTTGTGAGATACCCGCCAAAAAAAAAAACCCACCACGAATAAATCAAAGCACAGCAGATGAACCTCTAAGATAGATTCTTGAGAGATTAATGATGAAAGCCTTCAGAGAAGAGGCATATTTTAAGAAGGGGAACTTCAAGGAAGGTAGCTGAGGGGGAGAGACGGAAGGAGAGTGCGAGAAAAGTCATGAAAGACTGAAGGAGTGATGCCTGGAGGCATGTGAACTTCAGGTTGAAACCACCAAGCATAAGAACTTGATTCCAGTAGTCACAAAATTCAACAGCTAAGATGTCAAAATGCTGCATCCTCAGGGTGAGGAGGGGATAAAGGATGGGCAGAGGCAGGGTGGGTATAGGGGAGAGCAAGTAAAGTGGGAAGTGATGGGGAACAAGACTGGGGGAGGTGTAGACATGGTTCAGATCCTGATGGCAGATCTGAAGAAGAAGCTGAGGGAGATCTGGCGAGAGCATGTGGGAAATGGGTGTTGGAAAGATGTGTCAGATGTGACACGGTCATTTCCCTACATGTGATTGATTTCCCTTGGGACCCATGTTGAGGATATTAGCACTTTTGAGCCAATACTTTGCTTGTAGCTGTGAAGACAGTGGTCTTGGGAAAACAAATGGGAAGTGTCTGTGTGTGTGTGTGTGTGCTGAGGAAATCTGAATTTTTCCATCCCTGCCTGTCTTCTTGCCATGCTACTTTTGGGTGGGGGCTTTTCCCCCTTAAAAGGAAACAACATTCAAGTGCTACAAAGGGGTTTAACATTTGAAAGACTATTCCCACACTACATCTGAAAAGCCCCTTTCCATGTTATGCCAGCACCAACCTGCTGTGGAAAGGGCAAGGCGGTGGCAGCAAGACCACAGCAGTGGAGCTCATGGAAGAGTCAGGCAAACCGTAGGAAATGCTTATTCATTCATTACACTTTAAATCTGCCTTGGCTCTATATCTGTCATATCCCAGAAAAGCAAAAAAGAACCATTCCTCTTCATCATGACTGTAATACAATCAACTGGCTGCAGCATTACTCTAACCAATGTTAACTAACAGAGTCTATGTCTGACATCTATAATTTCATGTTAACAAATTAGGTAGACTCCTGCATTTCCTGGTACCTCCAATGCCCATGAAGCTCATAACTTTTCTTTATATGCAAAATGTCAGAGAAAGGGCAAACAATGTTATGCCAGAAGACCACAGCCAAATCACTTGTTTGGAATGTGCTGTAAATCATGGGGTGAATGGAAAATTAATCTTTGTTCCAGGACAGTGACTTCCAGCATTAACGTTGCCGCTAATATGCTCCTTTTCTCTTGGGAATGTCTTCTTCCCATAATCCAAGGTTCTATAACTTAAATCCTGTAACTAAACAAGACACCAAGGAAGGATACCCAACTATTTATAAAAAGGCTGAAATTCCCAGTTCTTTTACTCTGAAGTACACGGGAAAACCATTGGCATTCAGGTTTTAGAAAGATGTTGTGCTTGCCCTAAGCAGCAGTAAGGAGTTGTAACCAACGGGAAGTAACCAGAAACCAATGATTTACAAAGTGGAGTAAGCCAAAATTGGAACAGGTTCAGCACAGATCTCTACAAAGCCCTTCTTGACATGGCAGTCAGAAGAGCTCTGTCTGTCAAAGTGATTGTGACAGCTGCACAGAAACACATCTCACACACACACATATATAGACATGGCAAGTAGGCTCCTGGCATGCTGCACATGTACCTGCCTATGGTGCATCACTGCACAAAGAAGTGGAAGTCGTGCATTCCATAATATCAAAGCTTTTGGTCGGGGCTCCCTGGGTTTTCTGCAAGAATTAATTTTACCAGCATTTGACACATTTTAAACAGCAACAGCACTCACAGTAATCTCCAAAGGGAAATATTCTTGAACAATATATAATAAATACATTGATTTCTAATAATAACCATCTGCCCTAAATATTCTTACTGACAGGTTTAGTTGGACCAAAGGCCCTTTTCACATCTACTTCATGACAGTTCCCATCACTACATAAAGACTTTGAAGTGCCCTAACGTGCAGTAAAATGCGAGATAACCTACCAAACTGTCAATATTTCTTCACTTCTAAAAGGAAATGCTAATGGCACTCAAAGAGCTCAAGATGTAATGTAAGATCTGATACAGCAAGCTGGCTGATCTAACCATCCTTTCCTTTGCTATGAGTATGCTGAAAAGCAAGCAATTACATGATGAAGAGCAGAACTAGGTAAAAGTTTTTCACTGATATGACTGTAAGGAAAAAAAACAAACCTCCTTTTTTTCCAAACAAGTTTTCTCTTAGAAGTGTCTGGAGTTTTCTGTACAAAATAAGAGAACTAACAATAAGTTATCTCTTCAATTTTTATTTCTTCTTTTAAACTTATCACTGTTTTTGTTTTTTTGTTTGGTTTGGAGGTTTTTTTAATCATTAGAAAGTGAACCAAAATGACACACAGATGTTTTTAAGATCTGGAAAACATTCAGCTGAGAGTTAATTTTCCACAGGGAAACGATGAACACAAATAATTCAAAGAAAGTAGAATCTCTCTCCATTTGATTGTGATAAACAACAAACATTTTTCTACCAGCTCTAGCCTACAGTGTAAGACCAAGAAAGGCTCTACAGCAGGAGAAACTAAATGCGGTAAACAGAAGCCCAGTCCTGTGGTAAAACACAACACTATACAACTCCAACAGACTTCAAAGGAGACAGGATGCTGCCCACATGCCCCAAAACATAAGCTCATTGTAAGAAAGGATGAAGTGTTTTACACATATGACCCGAAAAGCTTCTCTTCCAAACCCTTTTTTGCTCCCAGAACCATTGGTGTCATTGTTTACAGCAGCTCTCCTATTTTTCCATTTTTACAAAGACACAAGAAAATATAACATATTTATCAAGGAAGGAAAAGGGATCCGGTGTTCCCCAGCTGCTTACTGCCGAAAGTTTACGCTAGTGCTTTTCAACCTGTGCTTTGTAAAACCCTTGGGAATCACAAAAAACTCCTTCAGGTGCTGTAAAAGACAGCAAAAAATCCCTGCAAGCCTCTTGTTATTCAGGCCAAATTCACTATACCATATTTGACAACTCTGCTAGGAAATTTTTTGGGAGGCTGCAGACTATAATAGCTTGAAAACCCCTCATTGACCCTATGCTTCCCAAAATCAATACAAATTACAGATGAGACATTCTCAGAGTAATCACCGGCCACTGCCCCAATCCATCCAACAGCCACGAGCACGCACCAGAGCACATCCGTGTGCTTTAGGCCTTGTGGCTGCACCGGCACAGGGGTAACCCCTTCTCTCATGTCAACAGCACCTACAGGGACACCTCCCTCCTGCCTCCATGCACAGGGAGACCTGTGGGCCTCATCTTTCATCCTCTTATCTCGTGCAGCTATTCCTTATGCAGACACGTTTCTGTATACAAATCCCATTATACTTGACCCTCAATTCACCCTGTTTCCATTACAACGCTGTAGACTCAACCAGACTTGCTCCAGTGCCAACTCTGTGCTGTCATTCCTTGCTCAGAGTGGTAATAAAGAAATCACTGTTTTAAGCTGACAAAGAACAGATTTCTTACTAAGTAAACACTGATGTTTTGGTAGGGAAATTAAGTTATAAAATTGTGTCTACAAAGGGAGACCATACAGATGGAATTTGTTAAGAGACAGCAATACAGTCAACAGTGGTTAATTCAATTGCCTGCTACTTATCAGATTTTTTTTTAAAGACTTCTCCAGCTTTTGTAAATGCAAATTCAGAAAAACATTTCAAAGAATCCTCATCATCCTAGCTGGAGACTGATGCACACATGCACACAGCCTTTTGAGGCTCATGAGCCTGCACTTGCACATCCACTGTGTTTGTGTTGGGTTCCAGTAGGTCTATCAGGAGAGGCGGTCTGAGCATAGCACAGCTTATCATCATGTCACCATCCTCCAGCGATCTCTGTCCTCATGGCTTTGGCATAGTCTCACTGTCCTTGGACACCTCTTTCATCTGCCTTTCTGCCTACATGATGCCACATACCAATTTTAGACGCCCTAGACCAATTTAGATACTAAACCTCTCAGGTTCAGGTGAAAACCAGGCACTAAGCTCAGCCTGGTAAAAGTAGGAAATTAGGTATCTCCAGTCCTCTGTTGAACCTTAAATGACCTCAACTCAATCTTAGATGTTACATCTAATTCCAAAAAGAACCAGAGTGACATCAAGCTGCTGAAGACATTTCTCTCCTAAATGTAGCAATGGCAGAGGCACAGTCATTCTTTATATTCCTCTTTCCAGGGAATCAGAGCTGGGTGTGAGGTGCTACCTGAAAAACAGGGGATTTTTTTACAGCATCAGCACTGGCAAAGGCCCTAGACATGCTTCTCATGCTACCAATTCTGCTGATGATCCATACTGCTGGGTTGGGAGCAGAAGCAGGAAGTCCCTCATCACTCCAACACCCTCAAAAAACACCCTTCTTGCATCTCACCAAATACCAGCTTATGCTCCTATTACAACATCTAAGTGAAGAGAAGGGTGAGACCTCCAGCCAAATTTCTACACACTCTGACAAGACCACAAACTATACAGAGCCAAGGAAGAGGTAGCTGCTGTCCTTGCATGGCCAACTGCAGGTGTTCAACTCATGTGTTTATAGCCATTGCTTTCCACAACAGCAGTCAAAGTCTATCTGAGATGATATTCTAGGCAGCCTGAACATAATGTCAATGACAGCAGGTATACTTTGAGAGGAGTTTAAAATGACCACAGAATTGGTCAGGAAGGATAGAGAAAATGACTTATTTTGCATAGGATAAAGTTCACAGTGTGATTCAGTGTGTAGCATGATGTAAAGTCTCAGGCAAGCCGAAAGGTGTTAACACTGTGTGCCCTTTAAATGATGCTTTTAGTCAGTAAAACAAGATGTGCTTAGGTTGGAACTATGTAAATACACTCATTTTATTAATATAAAGTGAAAATCTAAAAAAGAGATATTGCTGGGTAATTAAGTCACCAAGTATCAGTTCTATTTAAAATTCAAGGGAAGGGATATTAAACATACTCAAATTTTAATGAAAACATTTGCAGAGGCTTTAATAATTCAGCACAAAATCTTATTTAAACATTTCTCTCCAGTTTTGGAAATGGCAAATGCAGGGCCATGGCAGTGGGGTCTGGGAACGAGAAAACAGAACTGCTAAGATGCAGTGGGATATTTTACCTGTTTAGACAACACAATGAAAAACAAATTAACCCTGGAAAACAAAGCTAAGCTGACATCCCATCAGCAAGGTTTTCCATGTCGAAGCAGCTATTGAAAGTTCCATCAGTCATCTTTTTGCACCATAAAGTATCTTTTACAGTCCAACTTGATTTCAGTGGCGTATAAGTTCCTACATGCTTTCATTGTGGGAACAAGCTGCTGATGGGATTTCGATGTCTAAATATTTCTGGCTCAGAGTTACTTTGAAAACACGACTTAGAAACCTGCACTTTGCATGTTTGAGATTTTTTTTTTTTTTAGCTATAACTGCTGTTTGATTTGTTAAAATAAGCAAAGGATATAGCAGGTGAAAATAAAATGGATTTTAAAAATACTTTATCATTTAAACAATCTATAGTGTTATTAGCAACCAAGAAAATTCAACTATCCGGAACTGAACTTGTAATAGTAACGATTCCCTTTATTCACCTCACATTACAGACCATGTTTTAAAGCTGTTCTTAATATAATGGAAAATAATTACTCTTACCCAGCACTGCAGCACACGTTTGGTACTCATGAATGCTGTAAGGATTAATACACCCGCTATAAAAGAGCTTCAAGTCAATAAAAAAGGTACAAGAATTCACAGGGCATTTTCTAAGCTCAGTCATAGAATATTTGAGGGATAGAGCAAGTGCAAAAAGGACCTAGGTGCAGGGGATAAAGTTTTAATTACACAAATCTCACTTGAAAGTTCTCCTTCTGTTGTTCAACAAATCAAGACAATAGTTAGAAGAGTCAAAAATGAATAACAAATGCAGTTCATGCTATTGTACCCATGGATTTTTTTACTGGCATACTTGTCAAGCTCTTGTGACACTTCCAATGATGACAGATTCCCTGGCTGCACCATTTCTATCTAGTACCTTCACCTTCAGGAACAGTTTCTAAAAGTCTCTGGTTTTGTTTTAATTGAGGATTGGTTCCTGGACTCCAGAGTCTCTTTCATTTGAAACTCAAATGCAATCAAGGGGAGTGCAGACCATGCTACACTGTAGGCAAGGAGATTATCTTTCAGCCTAGTTTTCACCCACTGAGGATGATAACAGGAGAAGCAGATTAGATTCAGGCCTTGCACTGGCAAGTAAGACAACACATACACAAACACACATGTATACAAATCTCCTTATTGCACTGGAAGTTTACAGATCACAGTAATTTTGCTGGTGAATGTGTGAACCACAAAATTGCCTTGCCTGGGAGAAGAGTCCTCAATGAACATGGAGACAATAAGGTTGGGGTTGGGTAAATGAAAGGCAAAGCACTGAAATCAGTCACTACAACCAGACTGCATGGAGGTCCATTTGGTAATGAGGTAAAAGACCAAACGGAGAGCAAATCACTGTGTCTAGTGCAAGATTTTGGGAGAAAGCACAATCTACTCTTCAGTGCAAGGCAATGCAAGGAAATTTCTGTCCCTCCCTCAGTTTGTGCTATTTACTCACTGAGTCCCCCTGGGAAAGGTCACTCACCCAACACGCTGCACTCATGCAACATACCTGAAGCAACGTGACATCCACACACAAACCAAATCATAGAATGGGAAGGATTGGAAAGGATCTTTAGAAATCATTGAGTCCAACCTCTCAAACCCAAGTCTCTGCTCACCATCCATTCTTATCAGAAATCTTTGTCACATCATTCACCAGAAATGCAAACTCTGCTCTGCAGAGATCAAGAGGGAAGAAACCAAGCTGATAGAATCCTGAGGTGCATCAGCACATCAGGACTTGAAGGAAAAGAAGCTACGGCTCACAGCACTCCTACCTTCTTCACATTTGGCAGAAGCCAGATCTGCAACAAATAAATAAACAACTCTTTGAAGAGTTTCTTATTCTTGCGGTAACATTCATCTCAGCACTGACAGGATTCAAACCAGATACAGTTAAGGGAAGTCTGGAGTCATACCAGGTTTAGATCTCACATGCCAAGTGAGGTCAAGACCTAGCCAAAACCTGAATAGATGACTTGCAAAGAAAATCCCAGGACATGGAGGAAGTGGTGTTGGTGAGACAGTGCCTTTCCCTCTTACTCAATAAGCAACATCAAGCGACGATGCTCTGATGAGGGAAGCAGAGTGGTTGTCATTCCTATCCATTAAAGCCCAAAAGTCCAGTGCATTTGTCCTCGGTAAAGGTCCTGTGGGACTCTTGAAAAGGCATGGGTTGTAAAATATCTGACCTAGCTCAATTCTATTTTAGTCTTTTACATTCTGGTCATCTCATTGCTGTCTGCCCTGAGGGAGGGTTTGAGCTTCCCTGACCTAACTTGAAAATTGGTTTGGTTATGTGTGTGTGTGTGCACAATTTCTTTTACAAGCATGTCTAGAAATTTATTTCAAGTTTGGAAGTCGTCTCTTTGTTTTTCAAGTGAATACAGGGGTGTGGGAACTGCTGCCATTGATTTCACTATGATCAATTCTCTGTTTGGAGACTTCTATAGTCTGGAAATAATATACAAACAGGTAATAACTATTTAAGCGCTCAAATGTACTGGATAAAATTTTGCAGATACCTCACTTTTCATCAGTTCCTGGCATTACTTCTTACAGAGAAAAGTTGTTCTGGATGACTAGGAGAAAAGGGAAAAAAGCTAGAAATAACATTTATATGACTTCTCCCCTGGGAAGTGACTGCAAAATCCTTCCCACTGGTCTACAGATAATAGAGTTCTTTACCCTGACCTCATCCCTTCTATATACTTACTCTCATGCTGTACCCTGACCCTGACAAGATGACATCACAAAATGGGTGCCTCGTGATCAGGGTAAAACAGCAGCAAAGATCTCATTTCAATTCCTTCCAAAGAAATGGAAATGTTGTTGTCTCCTTGTGAGTCTTTTCACCCAAGAAAGATCATCACACTGTTTGATCTAATTGGTGATCAGTTACTCTGAGCAGCATCTCAGACACTGTTAATTCTTTGAAAATTATCTCTTCCTAGGAAGCAAATACCAGGACATTTTGTCCACAAGGTACCACTGCAGCTATGTCCCCTCCAAGTTGGCCTGTTTGACATCAGTTCTAGGATCTCTGTGGTGATGTTGGACTCACAGTAAAATTCTGTGGAAGTAGCCACAGAGTTCTAGTCCTTCTTTGTTAGGCCTTGACTTCTACTTTGCCAAAATTATTTAAGGAAGGGTAACTGAAGACTTTCAGAAGAATACCAGTAAATAATCCAAACAGGTCTCAGATCAACTGCCAGGGCCATGTTGGCACAAGAAAAACCTCTAACATAAACTATTTTCACAGCAGGAATACACAAGTGGATTTAGAAAACATTTCTACTTTATGATATCTTCCAAAGAACACTTCTCTCCAGGATGGTAGGTGAACATGCACTTAAGTTCCTCTTAAGTCAATGGACCTAAGCAGGTATTTCTAATTAAGCATACACATAGGTTTCTTCCTGGATAAGGAGTTCTGTAGCCTACATCATTTTCTGTATGTCCCTCTGACTCATCAGCTCATAATTTCTTTTCAATTATCTTCTACAAATATCTCTTTCTTTGCTAATCCCCATTAGATTGATCTTCCTTTCATTTACTAATTTGATGACTGAATGCATTAATTCCTTCACCACCCTATCTTTCTACACCCTGCTTTTTGTCATCTACAATGCTATTTTCTCTTCTAAAATATCATACTGCACTTGAGTTAGGATGAAAGACAGCATACAAATTCAAGTGTTTTATATCACAGGATAGACAAACAGTCTCCAACAAGAATATACATGTAAGAACATCACCTGAATGCAGCTGTAAGCTTACAACTTACCTGTTTTTTAATGTATTAACCACACTTGGGTAGTCTTTCCTCTACCAGTGGTAATTTGGGATGTGTGGTTACTCTGTGGGATCTTAGGAAGCTTTCAGATGAAGTATTCAATCAGCAGGTACCATATCAGGCAGACAGTTTGCAAATCAAAAGCCATGTAAGTAGCTACAGAAGCAAGCTAAGAAAGCCTCTCGTGAAGGGGAAAGAGGGACAATAAGAAAAATTCTTCTCCAGGATGCTTTTACATGATTGAAAGGAAAATATTTCAAAGGCTCTTACAGGACTTAGGAACACATATTTATTTATCAGAGAGACTTAATTGAAAAGGTCAGTGTGACTGCATTTCATGCAGCACTAACATTTTTTCCGGCATGTTTGACCAAACACAGGTGCTGTTATAAGCAACTTGGGTATGTGTTTGAGGTGTAGGGAGAGGTGCAAGAGAGAGATAAAATGACTTGCAGCAGGAAGAAATATAAATATCTCTGCTGTGAGGAGGCTCCACCTGTATGAAAGAAACACTGATCCACCGGTGCACTCGTAGAAAAGACAGGAGGTGGTGGTGGAGCCCAAGTCTCAAATTTAATCTAACAGTAGGTACTCAGCAGCCCACAAGGGTGGAAAAGGAGAGTTCTTCCCAGGTTCTCACCCTGCTATAAGGTGCCTTCCCCTGCAAGTATCAGATTAAAAAAAAAAACAAACTCACAATCTGCTGGTTTCTCTATCAGCTACCATGATCAATTACATCAAAACCCAACCCCATACATGCCAATAAAGTCAGCACAGGGTATGCAATAAACTTGCTCTTTAAGAGGAGTCTGGCCAACTGATATCAAGCAAACCCTGAATATGTTTTTTCTATAGCACATTCTCCCACAAGATTTGCCACATGCACATTCCTATAAGAGAGAGGAGATGGGTCAGAAAACATTCCTGTTGGTCCTACAGAAGCTGTACCTCCCAGATGTGTAAGCTGGACACCAAGTATGCACAGCCACCTCACTAACATGTTTGTGATCCTCAACACCATTTCCAGCCATTTTCTTAATTTTTAGGCCCTTAAGGCTGGCTTTTGGGTTCTTAGATTCAGTGCAGGCTGGGGGAGTTAGGGACTGGGATCCAGCATGTTTGAAAAGCCCACTGTGCCTTTGCATTACCAGCACTTGACAAACTGTCCCTAAAGGTCAATATTATTTTGAAACACACAACACCCACTTTCAACATAACAGTTAGTCAGACCCAGTACAGCGAGACTTATGATCCGAAATCACACAGGCACTTTCTAAAATTTGACCCTTGAGTAATGCTCTAAACTTCAGCTCTGTTAGTTGTCTATTTAATATCAACGGTGAAACATAAAAGAGTAAGCATGAAAAGCCTCCAAGGCAGAACATTGTGGAAAATCATAAATTCTCAAAATGGTCTGGCACACAGAAGAAAAACATACATACGTGGTTTAGTGTCAAAGGGAGGGAGCTAGAAACCCCGCTTAAACATGTGCATTCCCACAGGAGCACTCTGCAGATCTGAGATTTGCCAGAGCAACAGCACCCAGTTCTGCCCTTCGGTTTGTGCAGATGTGTGTACAGCATTAGCTGAAGGCAGGGTATTCAGATCAACAGTCCTGCCAAAGAAGGTCTTGTCTTTATTAGTTTTGGTGTTTTGTTGTTTGGGTTTTTTTTCCCCCCAGCCATCTGGGTGGTCTGAGAATCAGACCCGAAATACCTAGGATCCCTCGAACCACATGTTCTAATCCCAGCAGAGTTGACTCAGTCCTTCATCCTTCCAGGGTAAATTGACTTCTCTGCTCTTTATTGCGTGGGGGGAACTTTTGGATGAGATTTGAAAATTTCCACTCTGTATGGACATTGAAAATCTGACATTTTTCTTCCAGTATCACAAGCCAACATTCCTGCTATTAGTTTTTATCTCTCAGCACCTTGTGTTATTTGCTGCCCATGGCCACTGTGTAGCTGGGAACTCAGATTAACAAGCACCTGAGAAGTGGTGTGTCGCAGGCTTCATTTCACAAGCCAATGGGATGGATGGGTTTTGTCCATTTATCTCCACACACCCTGGAAGGATTTCAGAGAAACACAGTGAAAATGAGGAGGCTGAGCAGATTGATATTTGAGTATATGCTGCAGGCTGAAGCCCAGCCAGTTCATTAGTATGGAGAGGGAGGAAGGATATGACAACATGCAGCAAGTATCTAGAGGGACGTGTTACACAAAGAGGTGTGCTAGGACCAGAAGGGTGAAATTCAGGGAGAGAAAAAAAGGGAGGGTGGACTAGTAAGGTGGGCTTTTTATATTGAGAAAGTATTTGTTGCAGAATGGAGTAAAAGTTCAACCAGGAGATACAAGACCAGAAAGGGGAAATCCACACACCCTTGAGCTGCACAAGAGCAAGTGCTACACAGGAGCAAACTGCCGCAATGGGTCTCATTGTCTCTTGTCCTCTTGACCATAAGAAGCTGTTAAGAGGTGAAACACCACCTAGAGAGGGGATTTATTTAGGATTAAGAGAAAAGAGAAGCCTGTGCTCCACATTTAGCTGAGAGAAAACTTGAGAAACAAATTAATAACATGAGAGTTTAAAAGGGCAGGAGATTGGAACACTTAACCATTTTCATAGGATACTGAAAGCAATGGAGAATGGGCAATACTATAGAGATAGCTTCTGAAGACCTGCACTCTTTGTTTAGAAACTCTGTAGAAAGCAGCAGGGGAATAGAGTTCAAATAAATTTTTCCTAAAGCACAAGCTTAACAGTGGATAAGGTGGAAGCATGAAGTCACTTTTAATCTACTATAAAGTGAGGTAAGCAAAGGGATTATCACTTAAGACTTGCTGACATGAAGCTCTGAGAATGACATTTAAAAGCAATGGTGGATTACAGAGTGACATCATATTAAACGAACACATGCCAGAGGTTTACATAAAAGACCTCAGAGATCAGGCTCTTGTTCCCAATACTGAAACCTCCTAGCTGTTTTTATACTTCTGGCAGTGACTAGGCTAAATTAGAGCTGCAGTTTTTCATTCAGTAAGTCGTGATGTCACAGCACTAGCAAGTTGGTGGCCCAGATCTTCGCTAATGGGCACGACTCCATCTGAGCACACCAAGGCCCCTCAAGACAATGTGATGCCACCAGCATTCAGCAACTGAAGATCCAACTCAAATGTTTCTAAGTCTGATCTGTGTCTGATCTGCATAGTACAGTCACTCCGAAATCATGCACCTTCAAGTCGCTCTGGACTTCAGTTTTGAGTTTTTCAAAATATTCTGAAGGCTATTTAACTAAACATACACAATAAAACTATCTGTGGTTTAAGGAACAGCATAGATGTGCAAATCTCTCTCATAATGGAAAAGGCTTTAAAATTGTTAACAAGATTCAAAAGAGAAAGCTGGGGGTTTTTGTGTTTGTCTGGTTGTTATTTTTGGTTGTTTTGTTTTTGGTTGAGTTTTTTTTTTTTTTTCCTCTGGAATAGTTTATCAGATTGGAAGAACCTTCAGAAACATTCTATCCCTGATGAGTGTTTTGGATTATATCTGCCCCATTTTCAGAAGACCTGATCAGCCTGTCCTCCCACTGAGGTCAGGAGATGTTAAGCATGTACCTTCCCAGTTTCTGCACAGGTAGGCAGTCCTATGTACTTCTTTCCTGATATCTCAAAACATGCCACAAGCCTCTTCTGAGGTCACAGACCACCTGACTCTTCTTAGCTCTCAAAACAGGAGAGCGAGTATTGCTGTAACGGCATTTTAGAGATGGGAGAACTGAAACACAGACGGAATTAAAGTAATTTTTCCAGCTCCTAAAACAGGACAGCAGCAGCCCAGTATTTAATCTGTGGCATCCTGGAGGTGGATCAGGTGACCATCAAGTATTAGTTCTGCTAGTTTTACAGTGAGATTGGTATTGATCCTCTCCCAGGTCACCTCCTGTAGGTTACCAAAGAGCCACCTAAAAGCAACACACTCCTGCTAATTACAGACCAGGGAGAGGTCTGAACCAGTCTGCTGGAGGGGACCAGCCTCTGCACACCATTGCATGCTCACACATTCTGATTTTTTTAAAATAAATAAAAGAAGCATGCGGGAAAGAAAAGGACAGAATAAATTGGATATGGGAGCCCCCAAACCTGTTTCCCAAATGAGCAATGTATCTATTTGGTGAAAGTCGTAAAACTTTGCAAAACACATAAGAAGGCCTCTCTGAGCCTCTCCGAGTTTGCTTTGACTCCTGAGGGAGCTCGCTCTATCTCCAAAGCAGCATAGCACCATCAATCATGACCTGCCAAGGATTTTCTACTCTGGTAGCAAAGTAAATATGAAAACACACAGGTTTTATTGACATGTACATTCTGTGGCTCACCCGAGCGGCATCCTTGCTGCAGGAACAACCATTACCTGGGGTCTCATCCTAAACCTCCTGATGGAATCAAAGTTGTAGCCTTGCAGGAGCTGTGTCCCATGGAGAGTAACCAAAGACACTTTATGCATGCCTGACAATGCACAAAGGCAGCCCCACAAGCTCCAGCTCCTCTCCACCATTGACTGAGGACACAAATTCCCTTGTGAGAAGAGGATGACTGAGAGGCCCCAGCAGAATATGGGGAGCACTGGCAGAGAAGCCTTGGCAGGAGCACGGTCAGGGCCACAGGGACATTTGGGAAATTTCACCACAAAACTCCCAACACCCCTTCACTGAGTGTGTTGGAAGTGATTTTTCACAGCATTTCTATCTGACAAAATCAAAGGGGGTTTTGTGTGGGGGGTTTATTTTTTAAATAGGAACGGCAAGAGGCACATGTGTAACAATAGCTAATTCCAACTCTAAAGCAAGAGAGACTGGTGTTTCTCAAAGCACAGTTATAAGATGATGATGATGATTATTTTTTTGTATGGCTAAACAACATATTTTCCCTTAACCCCAATTGGCCTCCCTTGGCTGAAACTCACAAAAACAACAAAGGAAAGAGAAAACGAGCCTGAAACAGATATCCAACACGGAAAATCTTGAGTTCAACATTAAATCTGGCAAATTTGTAAACACTTAGACATAGTCTTTTTACGATTAAATGTTTAACAGTCACCTTGCCCACCTGTGATTTACCCTGTCTGAACAGCCCAGGAACATTGGAACTGGTCCTGAAAAGGTATTCAGTAATTTTTAACATAGCAAAAAGAAAGCAAACTTCAACAAGGAGGGGTAATAGGATCAGATAAAGAAAAAAAGTGTAGGCTGAGTATCAGGAAAAATCTGTAATACGTTAAGATCTCAGGGAAATGGAGGAAGATCCATGATTAAACCAGATAAAATCCTTACCAGAGGGAAATTAAGGGCAACTCCACATTGTCATGGAGATGGAGCCTTCTCTATGTTTAGGTCTTTGGACAATTCATCCTCATGAAAGCCATGGAATTTGTGACTATTGGCTCAGGAGGGTTTTTTAACTATTTTTATCTGCAGACAGAAGAACAACAACAACATTTTGTTAATAAATAATGTCAGAACTGCATCCTGAAACACCACCAGGATGTCGGTAGGAAAACAAGGCTGCTTTTGTTGTTACACTGCATAATGCCTGATGGGGTTTAACCACAGTTTAGGAGCTACTGTTAAAAAGCTTCTTGCTGAGTCAAGCCTAGGCATGCTGTTTACAAGGGTTAGCCCTGAAGGCTCTTGCATTGGCAGAGATTTTTAAGCTGAGCTAAGGAGTTTTTAGTTATTTTTGTTGTGCTTTAAGAAAAAAAAAAAAAGTTGTGAGTAGCTAAGCACACCTAAATGTGAGGAACTATCAATAACCACCTGCCATGTCTGTCAGCAGCTTTCATCTCTAGTCAAAGACTTGATCTTGCAAAACTGATGCTGAGTCTCCTTGGTTTAAAGCAGATAGAGGTATTGCAGAGACCAGGCCCTACTGAAGGAGTGTGCTAAAATACAAAATATCTCCTTTTTAGAAAAGGATCTGTTCTAACTTATGAAGTGAATTTGTTTGATTCAGCTTTGAACCTGCTGAAACACCCTGGCTGGTGGCTTCTACTCCAGTAGCACTGATCTGTGCTCTGTTTACAACCAGCATTGCAGGGTGAAATTCTGACAGATCAATAAGAGCTGCATGTAGAAAATGCATGTAACACACACCACTGCCCTGCCACAGAACCTGGGCCACCCTGTAACTGCATTATCATGATGGGCTACAAAATGAGTTAGAATCTCCAAATTTATTTTCCTGGCATTTCCTAGCTTTTGAGTGCTGCAGTTTGCAACCTTAATGGTAAGCAGATGTTGCTTTGTGGAAGTAGGGCCCTCATGAAGTTTACATGTACCGATACAATTTATTTGTTATGCTGTCATTCTAAAGTCCTGGAATAGATTTCATCCTACATTCAATTTTAATCCATTCTGGATTACATGCTTTTGCAGTGTCTACTGGGCTCCAATCGTGCTTCTTCCTCCATCCTCCATATGACCACAAGCTCACAAGCATCAGAACCCAGAACGAGGCCTTGAACCCACAGTATTCCTGTTGGTTTGCACTGCTAGTAGCTCAAGGATCATCATCAAAAGATTGTCAAGGTCTTTTTTTCTAGAAAAGCCAAGCAAGCACCATGGTTCTGTCAATTGTTCGTCATGTCAAAACAAAAGATGTCAAAAGGTGAAAGATATATATATATATATAAAAAAAAAAGGATATTACCAAATAAGTAAAAATAACAGGATGTACAGGAAAGTAAGTTGTTCTAATGACTGGAGAGACACTGAAAGACCCCCAAAAAGCCATCTAGATGTATGCTTCAAGGAAATACCAATGTGATCTTCTTCTGGACATATATTAATAAATGCTTGGTGATTTGGAAGAAGACTCAAGTCCTGAAAATTGTCATTAACAAACAAGGAAATCACTGTTTAACGAGGAAATCACTGAGATGTAAAGACAGTGAGCAGAAATGCAGCAAATCTTTCAGGACCCTGCCTTGGCATGTGGGTCTTCTGTTACTTAAGTCTTCCATATTCCCATCCATATTCTTGAGCAAAGGGTCCTCCAGGTGGTCCTGCTTAAGAGAGCCTTGCACATCACTTCCCTCCAGTTAGGATGAAATAACATATATTCTCATTAGCCCAAGTGCAGTGACGAAGGGGAATGCATTGCCATGTCACATCGAGTAATCAGGGTACAAACCTTTGACATAATGCAGCAGGCAAATAATAAGACCCAGTAGTTAGCAACAAATGAGACTACACTTAATTTGCTGTGCAATGTTCATGTAATTAGTTGAATGTGGTACCAGCAAGACAGCAGACAGCTAGAATATGGGCTTGATGAACTGGGGACTCTCTGTCAGGCACCAATCACATTAATCATAAAGCCAAAAGTCAGTGACACAATTTTTCCTTCCAAACATTTGCCATAGTTTTCTGGAGTGAAAATATGCATGTGTCTTTTTTGAGTTGTTTAAACAGAAAAACAGATTTCTGCACCATGAAGTACAAATTTCTGAGGCTCGACTGTGCTCACAGAGTCTACCGAGCCTACCAAACAAGAGCCACACAACCACTAAGTATATTCCAGCCCAGCTCCACCACCATCTTCTGGATGGTTTTACATTGAATTACCCTCCAGAGATGAGGGTGAACACTGTGTTATGACTTCCAGAGCAGAGACTGGAGAAGATGAAAACAAAAGAGAATTAAAATAAAACTAGAGGAAGAAAGGGCAAGAGAAATTAAGATGTTTGCAGATTAAAAGAGAAAAAATGATTGAGAGACCAACTCCACCGCTGGTGAGAATCTTCCCAGTGTGGTTGTGCCCACAGTTCAGGGCACTTGGAAGTGGCATTCCCTTAACCCTAAAAAACCCACACAACCAAGAAACAGCTGATTGCTCAGCTTTGGTGTTTCACCAACCACAGCATCTTTCAGTGCAATGCCTGGGTAGTTTCATAGATGACTATGTTTCCTCTTCTAAGACCAACAACCAAGTTTACTCTCCAGTACTTCATAAGTCTTTTTTGTGAGAGATGTTTCTGGGAAGATTAAGGATCCGTAAGAAGAAGAGCAATATGTATTTGTCAACAACTCTACCTAAATAATAAACAGGACACTCTTGATACACTGATAGACAAAAGTGGTCATTGCTAAGGCAGCAGGTTATTAACACTGGCACAGATGAACTGCAATCTGCTAGCACTGCACACTTAGCCAGGGTTGATCAGTTGGACAACACAAATATGATAAAATACCGTCTGCTGTCACCAGGTGATTTGATTCACAGGTACAAGGCACCAGCTGGCAAGCTCTCGGCTGCATTTTGGAGAAGACTTTGCTTTGTGACCCCACCAAAGAAACTGCTGAGAAGGTCCAAGGCAGACACAGCGCACTCAGTCCTTCTCACAAGGAGCAATGGGGAAGCACTGAGTGGGGGGACACGAATAACCTGTGCCAAACATCAAAGCATGTGCCATCCTTTCTTCTAACCACTGTTTTTAATATTGCCCCTTTTAGCAGTCAGTATGTGCTTTATTAGCCAGAGCTCTGGTTTATTAACTATCTCCTAATACTTTCTTTTTCTTAAATTATCTTTCTTTTTGCCACAATTTTTGCATGTACTTGCATGCAAGATCAGAACTATTTCAGTCATCCCCCCTTAGCACCCTCAGTTTCCATGTTAGCAACCTGCTCTGTCTTTGCACACAGCAGGGAAGTGTCTGCTCTGCCCCTTTAAACATCCAGTCAAACTGACTGCCAGCCAAAGAGACAATGACTTGTCTTCTAGTAGGATCCAGGGGAATGCCCTATCGTTTTTCCCCACAGCATTTTGGAAGCAGAATAAAGTCCTGGTAGCTGTGGGACTCCACAGATCTCCTGGCTGCCTCTGTCTGTATTACTTGCCTCCCAGGGACAGCTTCACCTCCTCACACCTATCCATAAAAAGCACAGATCTACAAAAAGCCCCTGCAAAGCTGTGTGAGGACTGACCCCAGATGGACAGTGAGGCCGCAACAGGGCTCCAGGGCATCAAATGAGTGTACTTTGAGTGATCAGCTCTATTTGTTCTTGCAAAATGTTTCTGACCCTTACAGGTTTCCTTACACCAAGTGCCCCAGGCCCTGTCTCTCAGCTCAGCTGAAGGATTTCAGAGTAGCCATCAGGCTGTTTCTCATTTCTCACAAGGATCGTGCATTTCAGGGACAAGGAGAAACTTTTCCAGACACACAGTCACCACAGCCTCTTCTCACATGTTCCCTGGCTCCATTTCCCTGCCTTGATCAAAGCTTAAAGCAGATAAACCTAGATCTCTCTATAAACATGTTTTCCAAGGCATCAAGGACTATTGAGCTGTCATGGCCTGGACAAGATTAACCATGATCCCTCCTCTCAGAATGCAGCCCCTGAGTGGCACTTGTGCTCATTGCCCATCAATTTCCCCAAGGTAGGGGACTTCTCGTGAGGAGGGTCCTGCTCCTCTGGAGTGGACACAAGCACCCAGGTGAGGACCTGCCTCTACACCACATTTTATAAAACACCGCCCAGCCTGCCTGGGCTGTCACCTGGTGAAAAAAGCCAAACTGAGTTATAGCCTTTCTCTACCATGCCCCCAACTGCTGAGCAGGGAGGAATGGTACACCCAAGGGCCCCAAACGGAGTAAGCAGTGCTGGCTGTGCGCCAAGATGGGGTCAGAAATGACCCAGGCATGGCAGCATGATGTGAAAAACAGCAGGGGTACAAAACCATAAGTCAAGCCTGTGTCCAGGACCTCAGCTGGGCAACAACGCAGACGCCCTGTGCTCCCATCCCACTGGTATAGGGCATTCCTTGGGTGAGGACAGTGGGGTAGAGGGCAGCCGTAGGGGTCAGACTGCCAGGAGGACAGTGAGTCTCTGGGACTTTTGCAGTGGGGTTTGGCACACAGCGGGCAGCTGACGTTCTAGCAAGGTATGGGAGCAGAGGTGCAAGACTTACCCGTGGATAGCGTGGATAGAGTGAGGCTCGTAATGGTATCGTCCTTCCTGGTGGCGCATGTCAATTGGCAAAGGAGCGTGGAAGGCTGGAAAAATGTGCTGCGGCACTGTGGAGGGGAATAGAAGAAGAAGAAGAAAAAAAAAGGGACTTCAAAAACTTTTCCTTTCCTTTTAAAACAATTTCAAAGGCACTAAATCTCCATGAATTTCAGAGCAAGAGCAGTGCAAGACAAGGGGTCCTCATGATATCAGCGCTATCATACACCAGAGAAGTGGAATGAATAAATAATCAAAGTCATGCGGAGAAATCCTACATCTTCGACATAAAAGATCTCCAACAGGGTTTTTGACAAAGACAAGCAGCTAAGCGCTCTTTGAACTTCAGGAGATTATAGGAAGCACCAAGGAAAACTAGACTTGCAACGCAAATCAGACTCAACAGAGCCTGGCGGGATCCAGACCTGTGTCGTCCCTCATGCCTGGAGTGGCAGCAAACACCTTTCCTGAAGGTCTGTACACATGGGTTGGAAATATTTACCTAAAAATGTAACAGTGAAAGCAGCGCTAATGCAGACTGTCTAGGCAGTCAGAAGAGGCTCAAAAGTGTCTACTGCCAGGTTCTGAGAGAGAAGCCCAAATTGCTCTCACTTGTAATCACTTGAGGCCCTATTTTTTATTCATTTGAGAAGCTTGTTTCATCTTTGATGGAAAGATAAAGTGGTCTCAAAAGGCAGAGAACACCTACATTGACTTATTAAATCTACAGGTTTTAATATTTATTATTGACCCCAAAAGTTAACAGCGAGAATATTTGAGTGAGTTGAGCTGATGGAAAATTCATCAGGTTATTTCTCCGCGCCACCCCCGACAACTCTGCCTGGCCGCCTGGGCCTTTCCTGCTAAAAATCCAGAAGCTAAAGAAATACAATTAGCAGAGCCTCGATAACGATACCATACAGTCCCCCTCTGATACGGCTCATCACATCCATAACGATGCCGCTTCCTAGATTTATACCGGCTACCTGATTAAGGATAAAGGCTGGTTGTTCTCTGCAAACAGTCAGAAATTCTTCATTAAAGACTACTTGATATCATCGCAGATCTTCCCATTCCCTCTTTGGCGTCTTGGCCTTTCTATCTAATGGGAGACTAAAAGCAAAACAAACTCCAACCTCCTAAAGTGAGCATTTCCAAGCCCAGTCTGCGCTCAGTATTTCACTGTGACTTGCCTCTGTGACAGGTAGCATCTCTCTGTAGAGTTGGGGAGGACCATCCAAAACCAAAGTGTCAAGGCTTGGGCCAAGTCTCTCGCTGATGTTCAGCAAACTCCAGTAAACAACAAACTCTCTTTCTATGGAAGACTGAAAGTTCAGCCTTTCGCATCTGCAACTCTGGCTGCAGCAGCGCTATGCTGCCCGTGTTCGCTGAGGCTGGGATCCGTGTGGGTTCATCGTGCCGAGCTGGCGTGAAATCCCCGCAGACGTCTTTCCCGGCATATCAGCAGGAGGATCTGAGGCTCCTACTCCCATTGCAACGTACGATCCCCAAGCACGGCGCGGCACAGGCGCGTCAGCCAGGCTGCTGGGAGAGGTGAGAGACTACACAAAAACAACCCTCCTGCCAACTCTGCTGAAAGGCGTTAAGCTAAGGTAGTCGGGTGGAAAGTATTTAAGGCTCTGCAGCAGGCTCGCTCTCCGTGCTCCAGCGAAGGGCTGGCACCGCACACTACCTGATACACTGGGAGCATTTTTGCAGCTCGTCTAATGTCAGAAGACAGTAGGGTAACTGTTAACTGCCTTCCCCCCTTCTGCTCCCCTCCCCTTCTCTCCCAAAAGCAGCTCAGGGACAGAATAAACTTGCACCTTTTAGGATTTGCTTTGGCAGGAGGAAGATGCAACCTTTAACCATCCTGGGTAGGGACAATCTGTTACACAAGGACACTTGTAAGGAGTCTTCATTTTAAGAGACAGCCAGTGTTTTTCCAGGTCAGAAATGCAGCAGAGATCAGCCCTCACATCCCATCTCCTGCTCACGCAGCACCACACAGCCTCTGTTCTGCCCAAACAACTGCCAGACACCTAAAGCTGCTGTCCTCCTTTCTGTAGACATTGCTGTCCCCTGGCCACAATCCCCTCACAACCCACGGCTGCTGTGGGGACCAGAGGGTGTGGGGCAAGGAAGTTTTACATCATCACGTACCAATCGTGGTCACAAATCAACTGTCCCTGCACAGACATCTGATGCCTGACAAAAGAAGCATCTCTTCTACCCTGAGTCCCTTGACTGGGCTTCCTGCAGCTCTCACGTTGTTTTTACACCACAAAAATAAATCCAAAGGAACAGAGAGTCTCCTTAGGTCTTAGAATCAACCTACACAGCCCAGCTGGTGGCATCCCTACATGTAAAGTTTTGCAGCCTCCCAAAATAGAGTGGCCATTCTGCTTGTGAAAGGCAGGGCCAGGGCTAGGTTAACCCCTAAACTGCAGGAAAGTGTGAGTTAACATGGGCTGAAGCTGGCTTGGCCATCATGGTAGTGTTCTAATAGTAGAGTCATTCCCTTGGGCAAATTCCTTGGACCAGTTTCATTCAGTAAAAATGATGAAACCATTAAGAACAATAGGTCAGTCTGAATTGCTTAAAACCCAGGACAGTTATGATTTCTTTTGTAACTGCATTTCAAAGCAATTGGTTGCTGAGGTATTATTGGTGCTAGAAGAGTCTTTCCTTGTCACTCAGGAGGGCTAGGAAAAAGAAAACATGGGGTGTTTGCTGTCTGGCCTCTTTTTGTAGTTATCTGTTGGTATAAAAATGACATCTGAAGAGAATTTCTCCCTCTTCACACCTCTGATTATTAATGGGAGAAAAATTTCCACGAGCTTCTTCCCTCCCCAGTGGGAAGGCATCATTGGGTTTGGTTTTTTTAGCGTGTCAGCCTCTTTGGATGATGTAAGGGTCAGCAATATGTCTGCCTTGGGCACCTGTTTCACTCTTCTGCTCTCATTTCCAATCCTGCCACGTGCTCTGTGCTTTTCTGCCACCAAGGGCGAGGGGAAGGGTTGTTTTCAGCGATGTTCCTTTGCAACATCCTGCTTTAAGTCTTATCCTCTGCTTGTTTCCCTGCCCGGGAGCACCAGCCAAGCCTGCGGGCTCGAGCGGCTGGTGCTGTTCCTTTTTATTCTCTTCCAGGTGCTTGGTCAGAAATAATGAATGGTTTTATAGGCAATCAACTACCAATTCATAAACGTCAGCCCAGCTCTGCTTCTTGTTCCCACCCCTCCTGAAGAGGACAGCGAGCTGGCAGCAGGACAGCAACACACGCTGTTAACAAAGATGGATGTTTTACACATACGAGTTAAAAAGACAATTATATTCAATTACTTCAAGTAAGTCACGGTGATGCATTCCTGAATAGCCACGAGAGGGGCAATATGATGATTAGGCCAATGAATTTGCCAACTTTAATCTAATCAAGGCAATCTTTTGTTTAGCATTATCTGCTTTGCAGTGGCAGAGGATTTACCAAACCCAAGCAGCCTTCGCAGATTTAACCCCAAACCTGCCCAGTTAGTGCTAATAATGATGATTGTTTCACGCAGAGGGAAGAAGGCTTCAGTAGAAGGCCTGGGGAAAGCTTTCTGCCAGGAAAAAGATTTGGACCAGGCCGAGCTATGTGGTACAATACACCAGGGTGCCAGGGCACAACATGGCACCTCCAAAAGTTCCCTACCCCTGGAACAACAGATAAACGTTTTCTTCGGCTCTTGCAGAAGGGAGAACCAAAAGAACAAATCAAAGTAGCCCCCAAGAGGCAGGGAATGGTGGGAAAACAGGGTGTTTCGTGCAGAAATACCCACGGCTTCTCATCCCACCGGTGGCAGGCAGGTCCCAGGGTGAAGGAGCAAGGCAACTGGGAGGCCCCACCTTCCACCCAGACGTTGTTCTGCTCGTGCAGGAATGCGTCTGCTTTGCCGCGCCATTTGATAAGGGGAAAGACGCTGTTACCTGTCCCCACTTGTCGGAGCTGATTTTCTGGCCAAGGTTTATGAACAAGACACGGACCTCCCACTGCTGTATTCTCAGCCTTGTCTATTCAAAGGCCAGCCAGCCCTCCGGCTTCAAAGAGAAAAGATATGAGGCAGAAGTGCGGGCTTAAAGGGGATGTCCCTTTGCCGAAAATCCCAGGAATCAGGGAGGGAGGCATCAGAAACAGGCATTTTTTGAGGATGATGCAGGCTTTTGATTATCTCCACAGATAAACCTGTGCTTCAAGAGGAACGCAGGCTGCGTGTATGGGTTTGTATAGCAAGCAAAGGAGCCGTTTTGACATCGCTCACAGCAGCAACTCTTTTTGAGCCCAAAAGAAGAATTAAGAAGGGTCAAATAAGCTTTTTCTATTCCAAATACTTCAGCCTACACGAGTGATCACTGAAAAAAAAGCCCAAGCAAGCAGCAAAAGAAAAGAAATCGGACCCCATGTCGCTGAATCGGGATTCATTTGCAGTTCACTTGAAGAGAAACAATTTGGAAAGCCCTTGGGAAAGCACTTAAAGGACATCTTCTGTTCCCACTTGCAGCTGGAGTTCTGCAGCAAGACTAGCAGAAGAGATGCACCAAGAAGCCCCTCATGCCTCCTCCTCTGTACCATTCCAAAACATACTGCTAAAACATTCCAAAACATAACAGACATGAGTTATGCAGGCTGCCAGGTGGGCTAAAAAAAATGTGGTTTTCCTATGGATGCCCAACAATCTTTTGTGGGGAAAAAACAGCCCAGACTGTGAGTGGGCTTCTTTGCCATAGAAATAGAGCCTAAATGTTTTTCATTCAACAGGGAAAGTCATTTGTTGAGGAAAAATGAAGAGGAGAAAAAAGAAAAAGGAAAAGAAAAGAAGATCGCTCTTTGGATTATTCAGTACCTGTGGTGCTTTTCCCAGGAAATTTGCAGAAACACCCATTAAAAAAATAACATCTTATAAAGGAGGAAAAACAAATAATGACTTCTTGAGATCCCTTTTGGCTTGGTTTCCAATGGTTTTACTGATGCACAGAAGACAGCTTTCATAAAGGGATCACAAGGTACCTCCTCGCAAAGACTAATAAATCTTCATCTTTCTTTAGGAAGAGAAGCAAACACGCATTTGAAACATAGCCTTTGTTTTTACTCGAGAGGGGTTGGAACTGGGTAATTACTCAAATCTATGCAGTCAAACAAGAGCAGGTTGCCCAGCAAACCTCAACCACAGCAGGCAGAAACTGCAACTTTAAAAGGCTTCAGAGCCCCGGGGTATTCGATTGGTTTGGATTAATGGGAGAAAAACTTCTCCAGACAACAGCTCACGCACTCCTGTCACCATGGTGTCATTAGCAGCTGTGCACAAGTAATCCATGCAAGAAAAAAAAAGGGAAAGGGATGTCCTAAAAGATACTGAAATGAGTGCTGAAGAGCACTTTTGCAGCAGCAGCCCTGTGCTGTTGTAGGCCACATTCCTCTTACTGAAGGTGGTGGACGCTGCTGGTTGACACAGCAGCTCACAACTGTTGTGGTTTTTTCCCCCAGATCCAGCTTCTTTGAGAAGAAAAATAACTACACTAAACCTCTAAGACAGAGAGGAGGCATTTGCTAGTTTTCCTCATCTCCAGGGTAGAAGGCCCTTCTTGCTGCTCACGTTTTCTCCTGAATGTTCAAATCTCACTCTCTTCTCAAGGACAAGGTTAAAGATATAACAAACGTGAAAGGTCCTTCACTCAGTCATCACCCGGGGAAGTCCAAAGCATCAAGTTAGAAATAAACTGCAGGTGGCATATGTTTTCTTGTTCCACTTTTTGAAGTCCCAGTTTTACTCACGCACAGCACACAGTTTGAATGGATGCATTTTGGCAACTATGGTGGCAAACATCAGGTTTGTTTTGAAACAGCAAAGAGGGGCTTGTGCTTTGCTCTCTGGTCTTTCTATAGTGATTTTCATCATGTCAGAGCTCTCCTGGGCTCAATGGGCTTAGGAGCATCCCTGGATAGGCTCAGCATTCAAGCAGGCGAAGCAAACTCAGCTCTGGGTCACTCAGTGTGTGTGTGGCTGCTTGACTCCCTTTGATAGTCCCTCCTGGGCGTTTCAGTGTTGTACTTGGATGGCTGCCCCTCCAGCAAAGTGCTGCAGGGCTGCAGGCTTGTAGGTGTCGGCAAGAGAGATGTTTTAGTGTTTGTGTGACGTCCTCGGAATAATGATCTCGCTGTTTAAGTGAGTTGAGCGAATGAATAAGCACAAGAAAAACATCTTTGCTGAAAGCGCAGCCAAAGTTAATGCAGCATTAATAATGGCCTGGGTGAATTATTGGAAGAGATAATAGGCCTGGGGTCAGGGAAGGTCTGAGACAAAGGATGGGGAAAATTGGGTCACAGAAACATGACAGAGCAGATCATGCTGATGTGCCTGTGGGATTCTCCTCAGATGAAGTCATGTACCACCAAGCAGAATATTAAGGGCTTTGTAGGGAAAGCCATTCCCAGAACCACCACTCAGATCGATACAGGGAGGAGGAGCAGACGTACAAGGCTACAGTAGCTGTCTCCTAGTCCCCCATGAGCCCGTTTGAGTGTTTCACTTTAATGTTGTTTTGATACTTTGTAAAATTCACCAACTATGCATCAACCTCGAAAAGGAATAATTATGTGGTTGCTAATTACACCAATCTGTGTATTTTCTAAGCAGAGAGGGGTGTTTGGGGGAGTATCTGCCTTCCCCAAATGGCAGCACTATGTATTTCACAAAAAAAACCCATCTCAGGTGCTTCAGCAACTTCACATTTCTATCTCCAAAACTGCCACGGCCCAGCCGTGGAGCCATGGCTTCACCTCCCACCCTAACAGCTGCGTGCCCTCACGACGCTAAACTACCAGCTAACCTCGCTTTGTCAGAGTTGCCTTTCTTTAAAAAGGAGATAATAATACCTCCCTACCTCAGAGGTTTGGTTAATGTTTATACAGCACTTTAAAAATGATGTGGTAATTAAGTGCTCAGTATTATTATATCAACGTGTATAATGATTCCAACAGACAGCACTATAAACAGGGCTGCACCGTGCGTGCTTTTCTTTTGTTTGGCTTGTTAGCATTTGGTTTGGTTTTCATACAGCATACTTCAATTATTATTGGTTAATTATTGCGTTGTTTTATTACCTGCTTGGTGGCTTTGACAAAAATAAAAGAGGAACTACACAGGTAAAATTCTAGTAAATATTCATTTGGGTCCACTAGGAACATTGCAGCCAGGATAAATGGGAGGACTTAAACAGCAAGGATAAATGGGAGGCAGGCTCCCATCAGCTCACCTATGAGAGACCCCTCTCTCATCCTGAGTATTACAGGTCATTTTGAAATATATCCAGCCAGCTGTTCCCACCCAGAGGGACACAAAACCAGTTTTCTCTTCTTCTAATATGCCTAATGAAGAAAGATGGTGGTAGCCTGATTTACAAAACTATTTGTTTTTCCAGACAATGAGTGTCAGGATGCTGGAGAAGGCAACATGCTTAGTTTAACTGTGGGTTTGGTACTGCAAGCCAAGCTCCACATTCAGGTAAGCAGTGAAGAAAATGCAACTAAATTCTGCTGGATGAATGGCTCAGGTAACGGTAAATATATCGTAGGAGTGTTAGAAGGAAAAAGAGTCTCACTGGGATGCAGGTAAGCAAAAAGTAAACAAGAAATAACAAAACCACATTGCTCTTCAGCTATAAAATCAGCAACACAAGCCTTGAAACAAACTTCATACTCGAGGAAACTGAAGTGCAGCAAAGAGCAGAGGACAATGCCAAGAAAGCTCATCCCTCCACTTGCCTTGTCTCCAGCAGCACTGCCAGAGCCCCCTGCACACACCCACTGCCACGGAAAGCCCCAGGAGCTGTTTGATTCCCTGACAGGCAGTAGCCAGACTGCATGTGTGGCTGCTCAACTCCCTGTGGGGACACAAGAGTTTGAATGCTCACGTGGATGTAGCACTTAGTTCACGCAGAATAAAACTCATTCCTGGGGTTATCTGAGTAGTCATTATCTGAGAAGTCTGAGTTATCTGAGAAGTCATTATAAAAGCCACGAGACACAGCAAATATATCCATCAGGCACTGCAAGTACAAGGTTGCCCCTGATCAGCATACCAGAGGGAACCTCCTTGATAGCCATCACAACAGCCCTCCATCCTCTTGGAGATGGCCCAGAGTTTATTCCCTTACAAAGTTTATTCTACTGCTTCAGCATAAGTGGAAGAGCAAAGACTTTTGAAGATGCTGAGGACTACCATGACACAGCTCTCATCTAGGACACAGGCTCTGCTGGCACATAGCAGGCAGAAACATGGCAAGGCAGTCAAGGCAGACATTTCAGCCCAACTCCTGTTTTTGCATTTAGGCAGCGCTGCTGAGCTGCAGGCTGTGTCCAGAAGCTGAGCAGGCAGGCAGGCATCTGCAGAGTGAACTGGCTCTTGCAGCTGGGACGGGGTGAGATTAGATCAGCCAGCTCCTCCCGCAGCCCCGTGGCTGACTCAAGGCAACACTGAAGGAATTTACCCATAAATTTTCTCCCCACACCAAGAGGGAAGCAGTGAGCTTAAATGAACTCAGATCCTAATGAAAGTAGAATATTTCTGTTCATCCCGATGTCTAATGCATCCTGAAGCTCCCGGCAGCTCTCCTCAGCTCACTCCTGTGCATTGCCTGACCTTTGATAAGAGCATTAAACCTCTCAGTCTTTTCCTAGGCAAAAGATATGGAACAATTACAGTGAGGCTAAAAACAGCCCTTCCCCCTACATGGAAAATTTAGATGAAAAGTATTCAATGATATTTTCTGTAAGTACATGGAATTGCCATTAAGGAACCAAACACTGAAATACCTCAGTTGCCATTTACTATCTCTGAAACACCACATGAGGGGCTTTCTGCCACCAAAAGGCTGGGACAGTTGTCCCGTGGTGCCAGCCCAGTTGCTCCTAGAAGGAACACAAAGATGCCAGGAAATCCCCTGACGTGCTCCCATGCAGTAGCTGGTTTTGCAACACGCTTCAGGTGTGACCAAAAAGAGGGCATTTTGCTTCTTAGTGAGAAAACTGGAATTTTCTGGAGCCTGGGGACAACCTGCATGGAAAGTTCTGAATTTTCCCTTGTAAAATAGCTTGTACTCAAAACTTTAAAAAACCTCAAAATGGTGCTGTGAGGAGAATATATTCATGTCTGCAGAAGCATTTTCAGACATTCTGAGGGTGTCTGTGAATAAAGGCTATGCATTATTTATTAATTATTCTACAAGAATTCCTGAGGTCTTTGGGTTACTGATATGTGGCAGCCTTAAGGGGACAAATCATTATTTTTATACCTCTGGGAAGGGTAAATAACATGAAAGCAGAGCTCTCCTGCAGCCAGGGGAAACCCCATGAGCATGAGCAAGTCCTGCAGTGGGATGCCCGAACCGCAAAGCTCTGATGGCTTTCCAAAGAGCAATAATTAAAAACATCTCTTGATCGGCTTTGCTGACACCAGTCATCCTCTTCAGTCCTAAACAGCCTGAGTTGGGAAAAGGTTAAAAGTAGAGCAGTTTTCTATCAGAAAACATTTTCCAGGAGCCTGCAGCTATTCTCAAAAGCATCATGGAAGAGATCAAGATGTTTTATGATCTATTATATTGTAGAGAACAAGAAGAACGTGGAAGTGATGAACTTGAAACACCTCGACTTTATTACAACAATATCTGCCGACATGGGAAGTTTCTGAAAGAGATTGTTGAGAATTTTTGCTTCCTGGGAAATTAGTAAGAAAATAAAATTGCCTCTTTCTGCTAAGTAAAGGTTCAATTCTTTTGGGGGATGCAATGAAATTTGAAACATCAGCAGCACAATGGCACATGGAAACTTGCTCCATTCACACATTGCTGCTGGAGAATTTGCTCAGGTTTTGGGCTCTGAGCTGCACTGCACAGGGCTGCTGTCAAGGCCTTTCTGCTTCTATCCCAGGCTTATCACTACATGCTATACAGGCACGGTAAGCCCGCTGGAAGAATAAGCCACCAAAGCTGAGATGGACAACAGAATGGAAATCCAAGCTGGGATCTGCCAGTCTGGTCCCGATGAGGAGTCTCTGCCTCCACTCTGAGGACTTTCAGAGCAAGATTTTCCCACCAGTGACATCTTTTTGTTAGATGGACGAGGAGCTGGGATCACTGAATGGCAGAAAATACATCCAAAAAGCCTAATACAGCTCTTTAATTCCACAGGTCTTGAGCATCAAATGTTGAGAGTCTTCAAATCACTTAATTGCCAGGCTCTCTCGGGCCAAGATGTATTTTGAGGACGCTGCCAATATGACGGTTATTAACAAACAAAGAGGCCACAAGCCCCGACTGCACCGAGATCCTTGTTACTTTTCTACTCATGTGCCGCCTCCCAACAGGAAGTACTTAATAAGAATAATAATATCCCAAAAGGCCAACCTACGGCAGTGCAATTAAAAAGCTTTTCTGTCTCACTTTGAGGGGAGGGGAGTGAAAAAAGAAGAGGGGGAAATTAAAATCAGACAGGAAATTCCACTAGAACAAGCTGGCTTATGTCCTAATAACACAGAATTGTGCCAACTACTCCAGAAAAGAGAGGAGGGAAAGAAAAGGAGGGGAAAAAAAAAAAAAAAAGCAAGAAAAAGAAAAGCAGCCCTCTAGACTGACTCAGATCTGAGGCTACATTGTGGTTTGACTGTGGCTGCAGCTCTGAAGGGAGAGAGGCAGCACAAGCGAATAAAGGCTGCTTGCTTTTTGAGCAAGTTGCTGTTCTATAGCGTAACTCTGGTATGAAAGCGTGGCCACTGCCACTTTGTCAAGAAAAGACACAGGGTGATAAGCTCGAAGGGCCAGATGGATCTTGGGGCTTGTTCTCCCAACAGCTGCTGACACAGAAGGAAGAAAAAGAAAAGGAAAAAAACTACTAATTCAACCGGCAAGGAAGAAATCCTGGCACACGAGGGGCAGGAGCAGGGCGGTGGGGGCAGACCAGATGGTGGTTCAGCTTGTGACTGCCTGGATGGGCAGTAGGAGAAAAATCAGTATGTCAACAACTTACAGATCTCTTCTCAAAAAAGATACATTCAGAGAAGAAAAAATGTCTACAAGCTTAAGGGGAGAAGTTTTCTCCAAGTTGTTATCACTCTGCTTTCCTGGAAGTCAGTGGCATCCTGGATTCAGCAACCACCTGTATCTCCAGCTGATGCTGTAATATCAAAAACAAACCAAAAAGATGTGTCAAGGGAATTTGTCTCTGATTGCACTGGGACCAGGCCAACACATGGCAAACTCTCTCATTCCCTTGTGTGTTTCTCATCAAAGCTCATTTCACTGTGGGAGCCACATTGCTCAAAGCAGCTGGTGAAAAGGGACTGCGTGAACCTCAGCTGATTTCTGAGTGCTCAGAGTACTCACCAATATCTCCAACATGCCCTGCCTTTCTTCCCTGGTCCTCAATACCCAGCTGTAAGAGACCTGAGCCCTCAAGATATCTCTTTTTCTTTGTACCCCAAGGGGAGAGAAATGCATCCCTTGTGGTAGGGACCGTGGGGAGCAGAGAATAGGAGCGTGAGTCTATAAGCAGCTGAACGTGCTGCTCAATATGGCTTAGATGCTCCTGGAGCCTGATTTTACATCTGAGCAAACCTCTCCTTGGCCCTCAAACCTGCAACTGCTTCAGGTTATGATACAAAGCTAAATTGTAATTTGCTGTTAGATGGAGGCATTGTGGAAGAAAGCACTAATTGGCATTTATGACAAGGAGGCAGTTGCAGCAGTAGAGGACATGGATGCCCTCCATCGCACTGAACACTACTAAAGGCCTCTGCTGGTGAGATGAGGAGGAATGGGGAACTTCAGTAGCCTCAGAGTGGAGGTAAGGAAACTGCTTGAGCACCAAAGGGTAAAATTAGTGTATGAAAAAGGAAGGAGAGCAGATCAGCTATCACACACAGTGCTCTCTGCATGACATTTGTCATCTGACTGCGATTCTAGCACAGTCCTGACCCTGTGTCTTCCACTCATGCAAATAAAAGCTTGTTGAGGAGCATCATCCCAAGCTGCATGCCTAGGAGCAGGTCTACAGATGGGGATGTCTTTTAGCATTCAAATTGACTCTGCCTCAAGCCCTCAGCCATGCATTCACACCCCTCCCCGGAGGTGGCACTGGCACTCATGCAATCACACACTGATCCAGCTCAGGGAGTTCATCCAGTTGAAAATTAATCACCTAAAATTTTATTGCATGGGTGTTTGGCTGGATCAACTCCCTGAACCAGTTTTCTGTGAGATCACTGTTGCATGAATAAGCAAAGGCCCTTAGAGATTGCTGTTCAGCAAACACTTCCAACCCAGGCTGTCTCTGAAAGTCCTGCCCTCCCTTGACCACTTGTCCCTATGTCAGGACACTCTTTGTTACGGTGGTCAGGCTGGTTCTGTGCGGCTGCAAGGCTGACTGGCCTAAGGAGTGCATCCCATTGGAAGATAACTTATCCTTTCCTACAGCCCAGATTCCTAGGTACTGGTCCTGGGGGCATGGCTGCTTCTAGAGTTGGCCAAACTGCGTGTATGGAGTAGCTGGGCTGACTAGCCATTGCAAACTAAATACAATTCCCCAAATCCATCAGGCAGTGCACCACGAGCTGTCTGTTCAAGGAGCCAGTACAACTTTCAGGAGCTGGAAAGCCGCCTTGCAGTAAGAAAAACTCCCAAGCAGATGCCTGAATGCCATGAAAGCTCAGGTGCTAGTGCCAACAAGAAAGGGCACGCCAGCCCGCCCTGAGCACAGACCTACCTGAACAGTCCCTCGTGACAAGGCTGCCTGCTGCCATCACAGGGACACTCCTACCCCCTAACACTACGGAAACCTTTCTCAATCTTTCAGGACAAGGCTGTGCTTCAAATGCAGCACTGGCATTTCTAGTCTCTCCTATCCAAACCGCAGGAGTGAGTTTGCTTGCTTTATGCATATGCTCCTCCAGGCACTAAACCAAACTGAAATCAAACTGTTCCTATAGGCAATGGCTTGAAAAATTTCCCCTTCATATGAAAGGTCTGTTTATATTATTTGTAAAATTGAACAAATCAAGTCTGGAAAAACCCTATGCAGAGTCTGCTGGGTGTTCTGATCAGACTTCTTTCTAGAAATGGAAGAAAAGATGTCTGCTTTCTACCAGTCATGATAAAATTGCAGGGCTGGGGATTTTTTTTCCTTGCACTTATACCCAGGTGATTAGCATCTTGGTAGCCTTCAAAGAAGAGTTTTGGGAGCTTTTGTGCTTCAGGACATCAGTCCCCAAAGCATTCCTAGTCCATAAAGACTAAGAGGATACTGCTTGAGCTGGCTTTTAACCAAGCATACGGCAGCTTGCTGCTCTTAACTAAGCAGAAGGTCTGACAAGGAGAGGGGTGAGGAAGTTATCTGTTTTACCCAGCTGTGGTTTTGGAGCAGGCTAATAACTCCCATGTATCATCCTGCCTTGGTATAAAAATTTTCCGACTGGTGTTAAAAATGGTCCTAGCACAGTTTGCAGTGGATTCTCTGGGCAGCTCATGCAAAGCACTGGTTGTTAGCATGCTGCTTGTGTAATGAGGGTGCTTAAGACTGTAAGGGGTCTCTGGAAGGTCCTAAAGAGTGATTGCAGTTCAGGAGACTCACCCATCTGGCAACACACTGATTTATGGCCTGCTCAGTTAATAGCCCTGCTTAACACAGGAGTTTGTCGAGATTAAGTAATTGCCTGAAACAAAAAGTTTATTATCTTTAAGTCTATGCTGATGAATGACTGGGTGTTGGAAGAATCATGTGAAAGATCATCTGTGATTCCCTCCCACTTTAAGGGTGGAAAAAAAAAAAAAAAAGAAAAATAATAAGGTCTTAAAAGACAAGCTTTTTCAAAAGGAGTTTGAAAGCTCTCCACATATACCAAAACACGGTTGCGAGCAGTTGGAAGCAGGAAGGTTTCACATCTCTGGTGCCATCTAATAAATAGCTCAAGTAATAACATTGTTCTGTGATGCATTTTTTCCCCAAGAACTGCAAATATTTTATAAACATTAATTAATATCACCCTTTGAGAGATAACTGATCCTGTCACGCAATAACAAGATTAGGAATAAATCGAGATGCAAAGCCTGTTTCATTTCCATACTTCACATAAGTGGCCTTTCCCATCGTAGAAAAACCCGGACATTTTCCTGTCTAGAAAACACTGCAGATAACTGTAAAGTTAAAAGACACTGCTTGCTAAATTCTGCTACAATTATTACTCATCTTCATTTCCAGATGCTTCAGCAAGGTTAATCAGCTTGATTAAGGTCACACACTTAATGCTGCCTCATGGAACAGTGATCTAGAATGCACCAGAGCACAAGGCTTTGTGACTCTCCCTAGCTCACTGACAGGCTGAGACACCTGCCTGCTGAGCATCCCTCACAGTGGAGCTTCTGCTAGGAGATCACACAATGCAAACCTCTCCCCTCCTTCATCCTGTTTCCTTTCCACCTCTGAATTTGCTCAGAGCTGGAACATGAATGCAAGAGTCTGGACATGAAGGAAACAGGACTGACAAGAAATCCCCGTCTGCATTGCAATCACTAAGTAACATTCCCACAGTCCCAGATGTCAGACACACTGTCCCTCCTCACAATCACTTCAAGGCCTTCCTGCAATAAAATAGGACTTGGCTCCAGCTTTTCTCAGTGCTTCTCATATTACCTTTTAATCCAAATACATATGGTTCAGGGAACACTGAGAGACTTGCATGAAAAGATGTACAACAAGAGAATGGAAACCCTGGTAAAAAAAAAAAAGGATTAGATCTGCAAGACTCCCTCAGCCCCAAACATGTTCCCCCCCACCAACTCCCCAGCATATTAATCAAGAGCCTGATGAGATTCCTTTTGAAATCCCCCAAAAGATTTCTGTAGACTTCAGTGGTGTTTGGATCAGGCTACAAACTCAGAATAAATCATAAACTGGCTACATCTGCCAAGTTTATTTCTTTTCCAGGTTTCAGAACAAATCCATTTTACTGCTGGGAAAAAAGCAGAATAAAATAACTGACAAGAGTTCAGATATCCTGTATCACTCCCTGTATTAATTCAGTCAGTCAATCTATCCCATAACTTTGAGAAGTGAATCAGATTGCTTCAGCCAGGTTAAACCACAAAAACTGCTGTTGCATTTGTGTGCATGTTACTTTTTAAAGACAACCTTTGCAACCCCCTTTCTCTTGGGTCTAAAGTTAAACTTCTCTTGGGAACTGAAATTAAGTATGGCCTTAAAACTAAACTAGAATAAACTAAATGACATCCGCACTGAAACAATCTAATTGATCACCACAACACTCCCCATTGCCCCAGTTAATTTTGGAGATGGTCTCTTATTAAAAAGCATCTCATCTGAAAGGATGTACAAAAATGAAAGGAGTTAAAAACGTGACACCACTCCAAAGAGTTCTGTGACAGCACGAGTATCTTTAATGACACAGTGACTCTCAAACAGGTTTCTACAGCCTTGTGTTTTGGGATGGTTTTAGTAATTTGAGTAATGCATTGCTTTTCTTTCTTTGGTAAAAGATACCAAAAAAACAACCCTCTATTCACCACTGACAGCAAATTCCCCATTTGTAAAAGACCACATTTAACTTCCAAGTAGGGTGACTTGGCACCATGACCCTCTGTTAGCATCTGTCCTCAGTGAGCAGAAAAAGGAGCTGTTTCCCCACTCTCAATTCAGAGCCTGGTTGATGAGTGTTGATAGCTTCAAGCTGACTTGAGAGACCTGCAAGATGGGGAGCTTCCTATGGCAAACAGCTTCAGACATAATTTTGTGTTTTATTTATTCATTCATCATCTGCTGAAAGCAACATTAGTGCTGGCTTTGAGTTGGAAAGCCACTGCCCGGTGGATGTAGCAACATATTGGACTTTTCTCTAATTTTCAGTGTAATTTAGCAGAAACCAAACAACTGCAATGTTGCAACACCTGCAGAGCAGTATGGGATAGGAAAAGCAGTCAAACATCCTGGTTTGAGAGGCCTGGGGAAGAACCGTTGGATTTGCCCTGACTCACTGCTTGGGGCTCATTGTGCCCTTTCAGGATGGGATGTACCATCCACTGCTCATGTACTGAGCCCCCGAACTAGGGCAGCAGCAGAAACAGGCATATTAAGTTCTTCAGAAATGCAATACTGGCAGATCAAAACATCTGTGAACACTGTGTTTTACTGACAACACACTTCTAACTTTGAAACAGGTACTGCTATCAGGCTATTAGTACAAGTACTTTACTTTGAAGTGTGTACTGTAATTCTTGCAATTTTACTCCTGGCTCTGGTATTCGTTTGGCTCTGGTTGCTTCTATAATTTATCTTCCCATTGCAAAATTCAGACTGTAATGTGCCCGTCCAGAGTGGTACGGGTACACGCACCTTCTTGTGCTCCCCTTTTATCTTGCATGATATTTTCAATAAGAGACTTTAAAGGAAGGGAAAAAAAAAAAGGGTTTTCAATCCTGGTGATGTTAGATCTCAGTTTTTCCCATGAGAAAATCACTTAGCACTTCTCTGACTTCAGGTGACTCACTGCTGTTACCCTGCTGAGGCTCCCGTACTCCCCTTGCGGTGTTTAACCCAGGCACATAACTCAGCCCAATGTGGTAGGTGTGTTGGCATTTGCTACTAGGCTTCCTGGGCTGTCACCTGGATGTGATGGGTGAGACAAAAGATTATGTGATGATTTCTGTTTACCATGCAGTTATGATAAGCTGACATTTGCCTCTAGCTGTTGGGTTTGATAACACAAACATGGCCTACATGAGTGCTTGTCCTCAAGTCGGTGACAGCCTCATTGAGAACCAGTTTTGGAGGAACTTTTCCACTTATCTTCCTGAAAACTTCAAGTGCATCTCTAATACGTGTGAGCAAGGCTGTATTGACAGCTGAGGAAGCTGCAGAGCCTTAATCTCTGCACTCACATCATCACATGTCACATCACCTGCTCCAACCCACCGGCAGTGGTCAGTGCTCCCACAGAGGCTCAGGTTCCTGATCTACAATCTGAGGACAATTTCCTTCAGTTAGCTCCACAGAGGCAGGTATTGATATGAACTGGACGTGTCCCTAGAACAGGACACCCACTTCCAAGGAGCACCATTGGCATCCTCAGTTGAGCAGCAAAGCTCCAGTGGCAGATGCCTTTGAGCACCTGAGTGAGCATTTTCCCATTACCAACCCTGATTTCACAACTCTTCACTCATAGGAAAACATGCCTGCATGTGCTTAAAAGAAGGGATCTGGGTCAGGGACTGGAGAGACAAAGAAAAGAAGATTGTTCCTCAAGGACCAAGAGCGCCAGGTAGTCACCAGCACTTTGGCACATCTCTGGGGCTACCGAGGAAGTGGAATGAAAGAGAAGGCCTGGACAAAACAGTGTTGGCATTTTGCTCATTCTCAAAGCCACTACTATTGAGGCAATGGCACATCTAACCACACTGATGGGTTCACAGGACCCATTTCTCTAGGAATTAGCTGATACTACAGATCCTGCCATGTTTATTTATTAAAAGATGGAATAAAAGAAGGAAGAAGAACAGCAGGGGAAGCCATGATGTGAAGAAAGAAGGAGTGAACCTATTGCAGAAGCTTTTCTAAATTATTAATTGAACTACAAGGGCCACAAATAGCTCTGACTATGTTTAATTATTCACATGCTTTCCTGGGAGATTTTCAGTTATTTGGTTGGCCAGCAAACGAGTCTGTGGACACAATGATTTTCCAGATTACTGGTTTTTCTCCGTTTCTCAGGGCATATTCTTGTTTTATCTTCCTCTCCACTTTCGCTCCTCTAGTACCAACACAAGCCACATCCATAGCCCAAAAGAGTTACCAAACACAGCTTGGCCAGTACATAGAAGTGCTAATTATTATGACTAAAGTGTTGTGACCACAGCTACCAGCTGGGAAGGAACCTCTGGAGTACAATCCAATTCACAGGCACCCCTGTCACCTCTTCTGGCAAACACCATGGGGTTGACATACGACTGGGAAATGCAGGCAGACTGGTTAATACACTTTCCTCTGACTCAAATGACTACACGATCACATGAAATAAATCTGTTACCAGTTGGGCAAATAAGAGACATTTTATGCTTCATTGTCAAATAATGCTTTCCTGTCAAATCAATGTTGACCTTCATGTTTTGGGTTTTTTTTTTATCAGCATCTAGTCCCAAGAAATCTCTAATTTATTAGTTGTAAGTCCAGTTTTGTTACACTTACTTATGCCTGAATACCACAGCTTGCAAGCAGTTCCACTGAATTAACAGAGCTCCAGCTGGGGCTGGGTAGCAGAATTGGGCTTTGGAAAGCAGGTCTCGTTCAGGAAAGTGGTGGTGCACACCCTTGTGTCCATCACAACACAGTTACATCTTCACCACAGCACAGCTGTCTTAAAGTCTGAACTTTCAAGCTATATTATGCAAGCATCTGAGCCTGATCAGGCACAGGCTGTGAGAAAGGCAGGACCAGGTTTCTTTCCACCTGTGTCAGGCATGTCACACTGCACTCCAGCCCTCTACCCAGAGTCAGGAGGAAAGGGCAACTCTACTGCCTACACCAGGACACCCGAGACTGAACCCATCGCAGCTGAGAGTATATTTAGGCTGCCAAAGGGGAACAAGAGCAGTGAAATATCACCACTAGTGAATGTCAGGACTGCTCCCCCAGCATACTATGTAAAGTTCTGTGACTTTAGCTCCCAGAGGAAACAAAAAGCCCGTTTTTATCACCTCACCTCATCCTGGGTCTATAGAGAAGTGAAAGGCGAACACAGTGACTGCTAATATCTTTAGCCACGTTTACTGAAACCTTTTGACACCAAGGCTATTTTTATTAGCTAAGTGCACTATGCCCATATCAGAATGCAAGTTTTATTGCTTACAGTTCAGCCTTGCAAAAAGCCTTTTCCAATCACTATCTGTGGCAATGATAAGCCTTAATGACAGGGAGAGGTTACAGTACCTCCTTGCACAGCCTGACACTTAGAGCAGCTACAGATATCCCACGCATTGCTCACCTCCCTGAGCCTCCACTCCCCTGCAGAGCTCTCTGTGCACCAATGCTGTGTTTGCAAACACACCACTTGGCCAGTTAGCTGGACATGCCAAAGGCATACACACAAAACAGGAATGAAACACAGGTCTAGAGTTGGGTTGGCTTTCCAAAACAGTGCAATAAGCAGATTTTACTAGTTAAAATTGAATGGTGCATTCGGAGTTCACCTCCTCCAGCCTCCTGATCAGCAACTGCAGTACCCAAGGACCTCTATGCAGCTCCACCAGGTCAGACAAGGCTCATGGTGTCCCATCCCCAACAGTGTTCATCTCACAGAGAAGATCTCAAGGCCAGAAAATGTACACAACACTGCAGAGTACTTCTTACAGGCAATTTCCATTCTCAGATCCTGAGACAGAGATGTACCTTTGTATTTAATAACCTTTGAGAGGTTTCCCTTTGAAGCTTTGCCTCAGTTTGACCAGCAGCAAAGTAGAAAAAGAACAATTTTCCTTATTTTTACAAAAATCTCCTAGCAACTATATCAGTGCTCACAAATGGCTTCAAAGAAGCTTGGATAGAAATCCATGAATATGTATGGAAATATCTTAATTTTTAAGTTTTCTTTTAATTACAAGGGATTCCCTACCTATTTTTTTTTCCTCTGGCACTGCTCTCTCTTCCAAACCAGCAAACTGCATCCCAAGTGAATAACAGTAGTTTAAAGTGATACAATCTTAGTGCCTAACACCCTCAGAGCATCGCATGCAACACCAACATTGAGAAACCAGGAATGGGAACAGATGCAGTCAGACCTCTCACGGTGGGAGTTCAGAGGCAAATAATTCAACCTTTCATCACTCTCTAATCCCAGGAAAGATATCAAGGTTAAACTACTGAGAAAAATACAGCGAATGTTAAGCAACATGGATTTCACTTTGGAAAGGCATAATTAGCCTGCTAGCCATGGTCACCTTTCTCTCTTTACAAGATGCATAACCCAAGTAAGTGCATTTGCCATCTGCAGGGTTTGGTGTCAGTCGCTCTCTCTATAATTGGTTCTTTATTGTGAGTTACCACGAAAGGCTTCAGGCAGTCCCTGCAGACCTTGACCTTGATCTGGGTTAAGATACTTTGACCCATGATCCTTTATAATAAATGATATCCCCCTCACCCTTTAAAGAATGCTGCCTTCAACAATATGGGCCTGCCCTCAGGAAATGGGAAAGGAATTTTCCTGTAAAGGCAGATTAAGGAAATTCCATGCAAATTTCATGCATTTTGAATAATCTTCTGAACTGTGACGAACCAGCTTCCCCTCACAGGGATCCTGCTCCAAATTGTTGTAGTTTGAAGACAAATTTAGCTGTCTCTTTCTTGGCAGTGAAGTACACGGTTTTTCTTGGAATTAGCATATTGGGTGAACATGGTGCTCAGTGCAGCTCAACCCTCAGGCTTGTCAGCCCAGCAGACAGAAAGCACCACCTGGGCATATGCACACTCATGTGCAAGGATGGCTGCAGTTTAAAGTTTACACACAGCCTGATATTGCTCATTGAGTTGGGATGAGCTTCTATCCAGGGGTCAAAGGAAGGGTTGGAAGGGACTGTAGAGATCATCCATCCCAACACCCCTGCTAAAGCAGGTTCACCTTGATCAGATCACACAAGAATGTGTTCAGGTGGGTTTGGAAAACTAGTAAAGAGACTCCACACCCTCCCTAGGCAGCCTGTGCCAGGGCTCCCTCACCCTCATAGTAAAGAAGTTTCTCCTCACGTGCAAGTCGAACTGCCCGTGTTCCAGTTTGTGTCCATTACCCCTTCTCCTGTTACTGGGCACTACAGGAAAAAGACTGGCCCCGTCCTCATGATGTCTGCCCTTTAGGTATTTATAAGTGTTGTTAAGGTCTCCTCTCAATCATTTTTTTCTCTCCAGACTGAACAGCCTCAGCTCTCACAGCTTTCCTCATATGAGAGATGATCCTGTCCCCATCTTGGTAGCCTTGTGCCAGTAGCCCCCATCCTTGACCCGCTGGTTAACAATGAGACAGTGAAACCTTCCCTCTTGATCCTGGTTTTCTTTCTCTGTTTGTGGTAGTTCATGATACTCTTGTTTGGGACAGGACAGTGCTCAGCAGTTGCATGATCCGCACTGATAGCTCCTGGATTGGAGGAAGCCACACACTGGTTGTCCTCTCCCAGGCACTCTTCTCCAGGGCAGCTCTGAATGTCCCGCTCTCAGTATTCTCCCTTTGTTTCACTTCTGGCCTCTTTACTATCTCCCTAAACACAATGACAAAGGGTATCCCATTTTTCCACCTCTGGCCCTAGAGGGAGACCAGCTCGTTCCTTAGGGGCTTCCCAGCTCTGAGCATGTCAGCAGTTGCCAATACTCCCATGGAACCCCATCTCCATCTCTTAGGCACATCACTGTTGCAAAAAGGCATGTATCCATGACCCTCTAGCATCCCAAAGCATTCCTTCTCTCAGTGCACCATCCCTCCCAACACCTTCCCCCTGTGGGTCAAGGCTGTGCCTCCCCCAGGACTTCTGAGGCTCACTCTGTGGGTGCTGAACCTTCAGCCAAAATCCTCACCAAGGTATGGTCATGTCACATCCTCCTGTTCACCAGAGTCAAATCAGGAAGCAAGAAAGAAACACCACCAACTTGTAAAGTTTTAGTTTCCTAAAGAATGTGATCCATATAAAGGGATATGGTTGTGTTAGCTGGAAAACAAGCTTTTTTTTTTTCCCCAGAGTAGTATGTGATGATAGAAAATCTCGTTGGAATATAAGAATGTTTAAGCATTACATGTTATTTTAAATATTTAAAATTATAAACGTAATTTAAATTATACATTTAATTTAATATAAATTATACATATTTAAAATGGTAAAAATTCTCATCTTCCTCTATCAGTTTATATTAAATTATTTTCCTGAGACTCATGAAAATATCAGATGAGGAAACATTTTACAAAGAGAAAGCCTTACAAGTCTTTTACATGCAGCAATGTTAATGAGACCGTTGCCACAAGGCATGAAAGCACAGGAGAACAGTGTTGTAGTGTATATGTCAGCCCTCATACATGCTTTCAACAGGGGAAGCAAGTAAAATCTTTTGCCAGGCTCCTGAAATGGCATGATGTTAGAACAAACTCCTGCTCAGCTTTACTTACTGGAAAATGAAAAAAAAACAAACATGAAAGCAATTACCAATTGTCATCGCTGAAGCTTAAACCAGGCGATGTTCAAAAGTGATGCTATTTTCATAGCGACCAACATCACAAGAAAAGATAGAGGGTCAGTCATTCAGAAAAGGATGGCATTACTTGGCTCTGAGAAAATCATTTATGATACTAAGGTTTTCTCTTAAAGGAAGAAGTTTTGCCCGAGTGTATCGCAGTTAACAGCAAAGCAACCAACAGCACGCTAGCAGCCTGACGTAAAGTCTATTGAAATCAATGGGAGTCTTTCCACCGACTTCATTGGGGTTTGGATCAAATCCTCCAGGAGAATAAGCCATTCTGCAATATCCATTATTACAGACTGCTTTGTCCTGGTAATTAGATGCCGGGAGAGAGCAGGGCGATTGTTTAAGGCACTGATCACTCACCCATGGAGACCCACGCTCAGAGCCTGGGTGGGTGGGACTCAAAGAGGGGGTGCAGATTCCCACTGGCGCCCGCCCGCATTCCCAGCCTCGCTGCCACCAGGTGGGAAGGACAGGCAAAGGCCAGGGAAGGCAGAATTTGGTGCTGAGCTCGTAGAGGTGTATTGAGAGCCTGCTCCAAATATCCCTGGCTCCTGCCCTTCCTCTGACTCTTCCATCTTTCCCCACGCACAGTCACACATGCAAAATATTTTCAGGGAAGAAATGGATAAGCCAGCAGGTCGTGGGGCTGCACAAAGCACCTCTGTACGGCCCCAGGCATTTTGCAGTGTGCTGAGCGTCATTGGTGTTACTAACTACGCAAGGAACACGTCTCTGTGTTTGCAGCTTCTTTCTAAGGTAAAACATACTGCTCCTTGGAGAATACATCTGACGGAGGGACTGCAAGTCTCTTGCAACCAAAATACAAACAGAAAAGACAAGCCATGCAAAAAGGACTCCCATCATGAAGTTATATATTTGGCTCACTATGAATATGAGAGTACGTACTATTAAGCAGCCAACAGAAAAGACAGTATAGTATGAATTCACAGAGGAGATCAGCAAATCACCAGTACTTATCAGCACTGGTTCGTTTTCTAAGATGTATCCTGCACCCATTCCTTGGAAAGAAACTAAAAACAAAAGAAAGAACCCTAAATCCAAGAACCTCAAAACCCCAACAAAACCCTACCTTAGTTTACAGAAACCCACCATAAACCAAGCAGCACCCAGTCACTCAATCCTTTTGAAAGTCACAAGTAGAAGCCCTTTATCTTACAGGGCGACAATCACATCACCTGAACCCTGTAGTTCTCAACATAAAGAATCTCCCTATAAAGACAATGCAGAAAGAGGAAAGATGAGAGGATCAGACTGGGTAGTCTGGCTCTCCTGCCAAAGGGAGGCTTCCTCTCTCCTTTGACTATCCAAAGAGGTCTGAAGAGACCCATTTTCTACTTCAAGCACTTAAAAGGAAGGAGCTTTAGGTCCAGTGATCTCAACTCTGCTCCTATGATACAAACCTATGCTCATCAGTTTGCAAATAAAACCCCAACACAACCAAAGGAGGTTTGGCAAGTTGTGTCTGGGATGAAGACAGATCTGCAGGTTGCTAGTTCACAGTCTCTTCCCATGCAAGATCTGCAAGCCGCCAAATAACACAGAGAAGACATAGGCTAAGAGGATCAAAGGTGTTTCCTTGCACAGGGCAAAGCTAAGCTGTGGCACTCCTTGCACTAAAAGAACAGACTGTTTTAGAAAAAACGACTACAAATTCATGGAAGAAAAATCCCGTGATGCCACCTGTAATTCAGACAGTCCTTGAACTGGAAGAATTGCAAGGCTGTGAAAACACTGCCAGGAAGCTGCTTGCACACCTGCCCAGCAACTGGGTGCTCATCCCTTTCCAGAGTGGGGCCAGAGGTAGACAGACCTTGACCCCGACCTAAGCTGCTGCTGCTGCTCCTGTGTTTCATGGAGTCCCATCCCTGGCATGGCACGACAGATGTGTGGAAGCAGTGGACAGGCTGGGATGCAGCCAGCTGGGCTACTGGCAATGACTGCTTGAATCAAGTCTTTCTTACCTCCAGTGTCTTTTGTCCAGCTAAACATAATAGCTACCCACAGCTGCCCTTGTTTCTATCAATGGGTGAAAAAAATAGGTGAGAAACATTATCTGGTGCCTGCAGAGGCTGGGACTCTTTATGTATTTTGCTTGACACTGGGTAAACTTTTGCTCACTCAAGAATGTTGGAAACCCCCAAATCCTGGCCCTAAGACAACTCTTGGTCTAGGAACTCGCCATTTTGTACCAACAGTAAGAGGCTCTGCTTTTTGTCAAAGTATCTGATGGCTTCAGAAGTCTCCCCACCTCAAACCTAAAGCAGTTATTGTGCACCATGCTCCAACTATGACATCTGGTTCTCCCTCTCCTGCTGCTGGGCCTTGAAATCCCAGTACACAAAGTCTCGTCTTCACATCTTCAGATGTCACAGGATTTACAAAGAGAGGATGGAAGCTGCCTACAAGAACAATTAAATCAACAGAATGTGTTTGGATGAGCTTTGGTCATATCAGCATGAAAATCCCCCTGCCAGCAGCAGACTAACATGGATCTGACAAGGGAAAACTGGAGGCTAGTGTTGAGCAGCGCTGCAGGAGTGAGCCCCATGCAGCCAAAATTGCGGCCTCCCTCCCAACGCTGCTCCGACATCTTAGAGATCTGCAAAAGCTATTTGCAGTGAGAGGCTTTCTTGTAAAACATAAATGAATACCAGCTGCCCAGACAGTCTCAGAGCCCAGCCTCCCTCCTTGGATGGGCTGCGATCCCCAAGGGAAGCTGGCTGGGCTGGCGGGATGCACCTTGTCTGTCTGTCCATCCTGGGGAGACGTGGGGAGTAGCATGGTGAAAAGGCAGCAGTGTTTTCCTCCTGAAGTGTCAGTTGGTAAACAAACTAAGTGCTTTTCACCCTCAGAAGGGGAAAAAAAGAGTAAAAGAGCTTTTAATCTTGTTTTGTTTTTAAAAAAATATACTTATTTTTAACCTGAAAACAAATCCCATTTTATTTTACCAAAGAAGGATGTTCGAGTCTTCCTCACTGGTGCAGAGATCCACCTCAGATGCATCTGTCCATTACTACTCTTCAAGCACAGGCACATTCCTGCCCTGACACCAAGCTCCAGCGGGATCTGCCTCTGCATATCCCAGGGCTCTCGCTGGCTTGCTGGGCCTGTTGCTTTTTTTTTTCAATTTACCTTAGAAATAATATTTCCTGGCAACATATTAATGCCCTTTTCAATGCTCAGAAAAAAAATCCAAACAGCAGCATAGACCAGAAGCCAACTGCCTGAGCAATGAGAGCGGTACCTGCTTTGTACCTGAATATTTATAACCTGTTAATATTGTCATTAATGTTTGGGTTTATTTTACCTCTGTGTTTTATCTGTTTAAATACTTACTTGGCCATCCCTACTATAAAATAACAGGGACTCTTCTTGCACTGACACAACAGACCCAACTTTGATTTGTGCATATGGACAAACACAAACATAGAAAAGACAACACTCTGCTCCTGCTGCTCATCAAGACTTTCAGAGTTCCAGTACAGAGGGACATCAGGCTTTCCAAGCTCCTGACTGGTGCTGAGCAAGGTCCATCCATGTCAAGGACAGCACCTCAGACCCCAGTAGCTCTGGGAACTGGGCTGACCTGCCATGCAAGTGCATGGCAGTGACCGTGCAAGGGCAATGCTGAGCTGCTGGTTTTAAGAATTTGCCTGCTGTGAATTTTAACCTCCAAAATTATTTGCAGGTGTAAACAGCAGCACATAGCCTTCTACCACCCATGTTGTGAGAGAGCTGAATCCTAACGGCACCTGAAGGTTTTTTTGCATCGGTAGAAAGCAGGGCAGGACTGAGGCAGCTCTGAATGGTTGGCTGAAATTACCAGCCACAAGCTAACCCGAGCAAGTGTTGCTCTGGGCAGAGCATGGCAGTGTGTAGTTTGGAGCCGAGTATGAGCTCAAGGTGCCGCTGACAGCCAAGCTGTTGGCCTCAGGGAAAGCAGGAGGCGGTCAGCGGGCTGCTGGCTGTGGCTGCTGAGAGCCCCAGAGAAGCTGCAGGGCTGCGAGCCACTTCCATCCCCTCGCTACAGAGACCTATACAACTCGCTTCACTTGTGCCCTCAAAGCATGGTGAACTTGAGGTATCAGGAATGCTAATCGCTGCTCAGCTGAACATTTCCCTGTAATAACCTTTAATGACTCTGTAATTACTCTTTAAACCATTGACTTTGCAATCATTTTTTAATTCCCCTTTGCCACATCTCTCCCTGTGCTACCAAGCTGGAAGGCTGAACTGTAAGTGAGTATTAGCCTGCTAAGGCGAGGGTTGTACCATTACAACCACACTTAATGCAGGGGCTTTGAAAGAGTTGGGAGGGCAGGGGGAGGGGAGAGGGGAAACAAAAAGCACAGCAAGATTTTCCCCAAATTGGTTTCCTTCAAAACAAAGCCCTACCACTTCTCTAAGCTGCTTTAGGGAAAGTTTGGGAAAAAAAGCAGGGATCCCTTGGTGACTTGCCCCACTAACTCTGCAAATACAGACTCACGCACTGCAAGTGATGACTTTCAGCTGAAACAAAAATTAGAAGCTACATAGTGATAATTCAGAGAGAAGGCAAGGCCCTCTGTGAATGAACACGACTGAATCTACCCCGTTGAAAACCAGTATTTTGTCAGAGGGGGTTACAGAAGCAGTAAAAGAAACTTGAGTGTCCAAGACTCAGCGTGAAGCCAGCACAAAGCAGGCAGGGACAGGCAGTTTCTTTTCAAGCCTTCGCCCCCAGGAACAATGGCCCTATTGCAACCACCCTTTGCTTTTCTTCCCGTGATTAACATGCAGCCCATGCGGGAAGAATGGGAATTTATTCTGCAGTTGAGATTCCAGAGGTGCTATCGGGTCAGGTGGCTAATCGTTAAATCAAACTGCTGTCATCTTCATTCAGGTCCTGTCACCCGGGGCCACGTTATTACTTGGGTTTATGCAAAATAAACAGCTTTGCTAAACATTCCTCTAAAAGAGGGTCAAATAAAGAAGGGAAGGAGGAGATACACCACCGGCATCAAGCAGATCCCGTGTTCCCTCCTACCCCTGCTCCCGCTCTGTCCTGATTAGAAGGGGATGGGGGAAGGAAGGGTTTCTTCATGTTTTTAGGCTTTTGTTTTTATCAGCAGGCTAGTTTTCTCTTTTATAATTCCACTCAAGGCTCCTTAGTGAGTACTGTTAACTTATTCTTGTCTGGGTCTGGCTAATTCAGTTTCTTTCTTGAACAACATAGACTTACAATTCTGTATTTTCTATAGGTGAACTCAGCCATAAGAAATCTCTTATAACTCTTTCATAAAAGACAATCTCTCAGAGGTTTCCTTCAAGACACATATAGAGATGCTTAATGCAAGGCGCTCAAAAGGAATGTTAATTGTGGCACTGCACACACACATTTCTGGATCAGGGATTTGAAAATCCTGGGCTTGCTGCTTTAACAGGTAGCTGAAAAGAGAAAGTCTGCTGAAGTGTTCACAGTTGCTACTGGGCCAAGGCCTTTGGGAGGGAGCAGATGTACTGGCTGGTAATGCTGTGTCAGAGGGAAAACAGGGTGGGATTTTACAGAAAGAAGAGAAACAGTGTCTCCTGCCTCTCTTGCATCACTTCACCTCTAGTTTTCAAGTTTTCTAGGATATTCAACTGCACCAGGTACTGACTCATCCCAGTCCCTCTTATCACAGAGCACCACAGTCAAAGACCTTTCACAGAGACTGTCCCATCACCACACTGATGTGATGCAAAAGACAGGAATCCTGCACGGTAGCCTTATATCCCCATAACAGTCAGATATCACGTACAACTGTGATTGCTATAGTGCAGAAATACTGTCCTAAGGATAACCCTTTTAAAGAAAGGCTGTCTGCTTGTTCCTGTTCCTCCAGACCGTCAGCAGTAAAAAAAAAAAAAAAAAACCCAAACCAAAACAAAAAAAAACCCAATAAACCAAAACCCAACAAAAAAAAAAAAATATCCCACCCTCATGATTAACATTCATCTGCCTTGAAAGAAACTTTCTAAAATATGTTTTTGTTCTCTGTGGCTTGTCGATCCCAGGCAAAAAGTCAAAGCTGGGATTAAAACCAAAGGGCTGCAGCCAGGAGACTGTCACTTCTGGTTTCTCTTCCCCCAAAGGATTAAAAAGTTACTTTTAATTAATGTTGTTTCAAGATGTCAAGCCTGGCGCAGCTGCCCCTAGCAGCATTTCCAAAGGCTGGTAAGACAAGCACGCTCAGGCTCTTCCCACACTTCGCTCAATCTGCCTTCTGTGGCACACGCTCAGCCCTGAACTGGTGCACATCAGCCATATCTGTGAAGCTGGGGCAGCGATGCCCACATGTGTGCCCGTCATGGGTCTGGCTTGGGTGGGTAAACATAGGTAAACTCCAGCTTTGAAATGCACTCACTCAGGCTGAGACGCCCATGCACAGGTCGAGCTCTGGCAACTACTGCAAAAATATTTTCACTGCCTGCACTCCCCTGGGGAAAGTATTGATCGTTTTCGAGTGCTGAAAGCCTGTTTCATGTATGAAGAAATCCCCTCCTAGCCTAAACATCAAAACATCTAAGCGTGAGTCCAGCTTTGCAGAATTATGCTGGGTTATTCCTGGACTGTACACAAACTGGATGCTAAACACACCAGGGTGTATGACTAACACATGTCGCTTCCTTCCTGCATGCTCTGGCAGAGAGTTCAATTGAAACAGGACTGTCTGAAAAATCCTGCCCTAAAAGGTCAGACACAGAGAGTGTCTCGGTCCTTCTGGAGTTTCACAGAGAATCTGGTATGAAGGAAAATTATGGCAAGCAAAAAACTGAAGCAGAAATTTGACCACAGCCCTGACCTCTGATTGAAAATGCTTCATTGCTAGTTCAACCACAGGCAGACAGACATTATTTAATCCAACTTTTTCACTCCTCTCGCTGCATGGAGCTCCCTTGCTCTTTTGCTGCTCCTCGGGGGTATGAAACATTTTTTATCCACCCACGATAGCCAAGGTACATACGCCACAACCACCAAGTATGAATTTATTCAAGGTGTGCTTAGAACTTGGCAGGGCTAATAAAATGTGAAACAGTTTCAGATGCCTTGGAACATTTTAAAATCACATGTCCAAGGAATCATATATTGGTTCAGGCATTTGGAGAAGGGGACGTCTCCAAATGTGCTGGGGAGCTCCCTAAACAAAGACTCAGGTGAAGTGGAAAAACTGGATGAGGCTCCCCACCCCCCAAAATGTCAGTGAGACCCAAATCTTGAACTACACTTTGTACTAAGTGAAAATTCAGAGAGTGGTGGATGGAGAAGTCCCACAGCTTGCTCTGCAGGCAGCTGGCCTGCAGCCACAGAAGGGTCTGGGAGCTCTGCCTGGCCACAGCCAGACCAACGCCGAGTCAGGGAGCTTTGAGAGGAATGCCAAAATGCTGGTGTGTCTGAGCCCAGACTGCCTCCATCCCTTCTGTAAGTGACACAAGAGCACTGCTGGCGCTTCACAGATAAAAAGGTGAATAATTTGGTCACCTTTCACCTTTGTGTAACCTCCCTGTCAGATGGACCGACAGTGAGAGCTATTGGAGCAGCCAATTTCCCATCCTCCACCAGCGGAAAGCGGAGGGGCTGAATCTCACCCAGTGCTCACGAGAGCCAGGAGTTAAAGCCAGCCAGAGAGCAGGAAGGCTGAGAGGCACCAGCATGAGACTGGCAGCCGGAAAACAGGAGAGACTTGAGTCTCTGTGAGTAGAGGCCAGTGCAAAGTTTCTCCCATTAAAAACTTTCACAATATTACAGTTTTTCTCTATTTTTCAGGGCTTGTAGATCATGAGCAATAAGCTGTGGAAAATGTCTCACATACAAGCCCATCCATTTGCTGGCAACTTACAGGAGGCAATCAGGAAAAAAATGCTGACAATTAAAGCAAGTAAGCAACCAAGCTCCTTCATTGCTTTCAGAGAGATGGCACAAGATAACTTACCTCAGTGCATACTATGGAAAGCAACATTCACCAGCTTGGGATCATCTCACTCCACTAAGCAGGAGGATTGAAGCCATGTGACCACAGTTAAAAAACCAAGGCGGAGGCAGGTGGGGGGTGCAGAGAGAGAGACAGAGAGAGAGCGGTCCCATTCATCTATAGATTGTTGAGGGTCGACATAATGAGTTCTGCAAACTGGACCAAGCAGCTCTGCAAGGCATTATTGCTAGTAAATAAATCACTTAGCAGGAGAAGAAAATGCATGTATAAATCTTCTGTGCTGGTAGCAGACATGTTTCACTAGCAGCTACCTCCTGAATAACATGCCAAGAAAGCCAATAGAGAGAGTTTGTGAATGCATGTCCAAAGCTTCTTAGCAAACTGTCATATTGATCTAGCACAGCCTAAGGAAGCCTAAGAAGACTCAAGGAGTTTGGGCAAACGCTTGTATTAGTGTTCCCTTCCTCTTAAGAGTTTGCTGAGACGGCACTTCAGTGTTTCCCAAGTAGTGCACCTCCGACCCTGGCAATCCATCAAGTGAATGCAAATTGCAGACCAGACAAAACCAGGCAAACAGCAATGCTGCTTAATAATAATGTACTCCCAAAGAGAAGGACTTCCTCTACAATGATTGCTGTGTACACATTTAAACTAAACACCCAAACTTCTTATTAGCCTCATCATGATTTGTGTTTTTGTTCGCTTTGAAATGCTCCAAAGTAAATGGTACAAGTTTACTCAAGGCTAACCTCAAACAGTAGGCTTTCTGAACTGTGCAAACGAACAAAAGTTGGGCTATATATAGATAGACCACGTTTATTATAAGTCCCTTTTGAAAACCAACACCCAGCAAAGTAGAGCTAAGGAGCACATTTAAAAAGAAAATAATCTCGGTAATCGCCACTTTCTTTGCATTCGGCCTGACTGGCCCTAATTTGGTGGGGATTGTCCAGGACAATGCCATAGGGCAGCTTCCCTGAAGGTCCATCTCCAACCATGTAATTAGCTGGAGTCAGCTCAAGTCAGAAGAGAGGTTTTTCTTCTGATCTGATAAAGATGTTTCTGCTGCCAATATTATTTCTCAGAGCCTTTGACACTCGGGGGAAAGGGAAAAAAAAAAAAAAAAAAGAAAAAGGGCTGCAGAGTGCTTATTTATTCATTGCATGTTAAACACTGAAAGTGGTCCCAAGAGCACGGGGTAGCCCAAAATATCACAGACCCAGGGCTGCCCTTCTGCGAAAGCACTTTTGATGCAGCTCTTTTAAGAAATGTAGTTATCACGGGGCATTTGTTTAAAACTCCTGTTAATGGGTCGGGCAGACCTATATTGAGAAGCTCACTAAATTATATTTAACCTTGTTAATTTAGCTCAAGAATTAATGACTATATTCTAATGAGCTTTCCATTTGTTGCTTTTCGCTTGGATTTGTAAAGCCTCTTCTGTGCAATGGAAGTTTTCCTATCTGTTGTAATGGGAACATTCCCAAAGCATCTAAGTGCTCAGATTTGGCTTGACTTGGACCATTGCTACTACATTTTTTTAGCTTAGAAAAGAAAAACACTGCCACACACACGCCAGATTTGTCATGGGTTCATGGGAAATGTGAATGCACAGGAGAACAGAGTGTGTGCTGGCTGACACAGACTGGCAGTGCTGCCTGTTGTTGGAGGGGATCAAAATCACTTTTCAGTGGAGTCGGGCCAAACCCATCTATGAGTCACTGCCTTCGAAGACCCGTTGCAAAATGTGTGTAGAAGTCCTCTAAGGCTACTGAGGCTGGGGCTGCAAGAGCAAGTTGCCTCTTGTAAAAAAATCACACATCCCTCCAGAATGCATTAAAAAATCAACCAGTAGATCAATTAATAAGCAAACAAACAAACAAAGTCTGGTTTCCCTCCCCCTCTTCTCAGCCCCTTGGAGCTTTTGAAATCTTCAGTAGTGAGCACTGATACTACAGTAATAAGGTACATTCAGTTGCCTGTAAAGTGGTGCCTGCGGGCACCTACACACATAAAGGGACAAAAATACCAGCTCTGATTCAGAATGAGACTGATACACAGCAGCCACAGAACTGTTACCTTATGGTGTCACACAAAAACATGACGATGTACTCCACTGAAGCCTCTGTTTAAGGACAGTCTATGTATGATTGCTCCATTCTGACTCTCGATCATACAAACTCACTATAGGCATCACTGGAGCCAGACATCATAACATTACTGCAGAAGCTTGCCAGAACCAAGATCAAAACCAGAATTTGGCTGTGTAAGATGATTAGAGCCGATTCCTAAGGAGCTGGGCCAAAAGCATCAGAGCTAATTATGAAATAACAGGGCTTTGCCCAAGCAGATCCTAGTGGTGGGTTTCCACATCATTTCTGCTCATCTTACCATCATGAATAGGGAAACTGGCAACCCACTGGTGACTTTGAGAAGCAAACATTACACTAGGAATAAACTATGACCAAAATGGCCATTATCGCTCAAGCACACAACTGAGCAGAAGGAAGAAACGCAAAGGCCTTGCAAATCAGCCCATACATCAGTCAGCCCCAATGTCATGGAGCTTCCTTGGGATCTAGCCACCAGTCTGGTCTGCTCTGGAAACCACCCCAGCACATAATCTGGACCCGCAGTAGTGAGCAAGTTGTTATATTCTAAGTGGGAATGGGCCAACATTTTTCTGGCCTTGACTTAATGGGTGTAAATGTGTTTACATGTCTTTGCTGCTGCTGCTTCTGCTAATATGTCTGAATACCACAGTTCCCAAGCAGGAAGCCATTGATGACTGGGTGTGTGAAAAATATAAAATAGTCTGTTTATGGCACACCACTCAGTTTTACTAGGAGCACAGCATCCAAACTGTCTTTGAGGCAAGCCACACTCCAAATCTGTACGATCTTCACAGCAGGTTGAAGAGGGTGTAACAGAGCCTCACCACACTCACAGAAATATTTCAAGAGCATTTTAAGAGATTTTCGAAGTCCAACTTGAGACTGTGCTGTTTTCAGACAGCTTGTGCCTCAAGCTGGTGAAACGTTCAGTGTACCTGCTTCAAGCTAGATAACCTATAATCATAGAATCAGAGAATGATTTGTGTTGGAGGAACCTTCAAAGATCATCTAATCCAATACCCCTGCCATAGGGACACTTTTCACTAGATCACATTGATGAAAGCCCAGTGCAACCTGATTTCAAACACTTCCAATGATGGAGAATTCATAACTTTTCCGGGCAACCTGTTCCAGTGCTCAACACCTTCCTCATCAAAAAATTCTTCCTAATGTCCAATCTAAATTTATTCTCTTTCAGTCTAAAACTGCTACACCTTGTCCTTGGTAAAATGCCTTTATCCATCCTTCTTATAAACCTTCTTGAAGTATTGAAGAGTCACAATAGGATCTTTCCAGAACCCTCTCTTCTGCAGGCTGATTAACCCCAACTGTCTCAGTCTTTCTTCACAGGAGAGGTGTTCCAGCTCCGGTCAACTTTTGTGGCCCTCCTCTCTGTTCTCTTGTGCTGGATACCCCAGAGCTGGTCAGAGTAGTCTCAGTGGGGTCTCTCAAGGGAGGAGTGGAAGGGAAGAATCATCTCTCTCAATATGCTGGCCACATTTCTTTTACAGACTAGGATGTAGTTGGCTTTCTGGGATGCTCTCAATCTCTTCATCCCCCAGCATGTATTGATACTGGGGTTTTGGCCCAACCCAAGTGCAGGGTAGAATCGCAGAATCACAGAATAGTACGGGTTGGAAGGGGCCTCTAGAGGACATCTAGTCCAGTCTCTCTAGGACCCTGCACTTGGCCTTGTTGAACCTCATAAGGTTCACATGGGATCACTTCTCCAGCCTGTCCAGGTCCCTCTGGATGGCAACCTGTCCCTCAGGTGTGTCAACTGCACCACTCATCTTAGTGTCATCTGCAAACTTGCTGAGGGTGCACAGGATCCCACCATCTTTGTTACTAAGATATTAAATAGTAATGAGCCCAGTAGGGACCCTTAAGGTAAACCCACTCAAGGGTAATACTACTGCTACTACTAACGTATTCAAATTAACAGTTCTGTTAATTTTGTTGATGTTCCTCACTGAAAAGCCTCTACTGCAGAACTACTGCAGATGTCCATCAATGCTCAATCCCGGCACAGCCATTTGGACTGGGAGGCATTCAATAAACCGGTATTTCATTTTCATTTCTCTTTTTGACTGAAGTAGTCGTAGAACCATCAAAGCATCTCAAAATGGAGTCTCTAACATGCCTGCTGAACAAATTCACTTCCTGCTTCTCATTCCATTCTCATCCAATGGCCATGCTGACTCACTGACTGTATGTATGAGTTCTTCACTTTTACTAAAGGTCGTTTAGAGCCAAGACAGGTAAGAATACCTCTATCTAATGCATCCCTGATGCCTCCTTGAGAAGCCACAGCTGACGGTGCTCATGGACTATGTAGGACCAGCTGTTACTTTTCTTTGGTAGCTCATATGGCAGAGGTGAAAAGTGCAGGTTTGATCAAAGTAGGGACAGAGGCCAAGGATGCAATTTACATTAGAGAGTTTATCCCTGCTTACCTTGGGCTCATTGGAAAAACCCTCTCTGTACAGTTAAACATTCTGGGCTTGAAGGGACTTCACAAGTTTTCTATGAGGGAGATTAAAATGTTTGCACAAATTACAAATTAAATTCAATCTCTTCCCGCATCTCAAAGTTTTAATTTTTGCAAACATTCTAACGCATGGCTGCACTTAAGACTCAAACAAATTACATCTACAATACAAATTACAGTGCATTCTTTAAGAGTTAGTCTCTTTTTCAACTCAAACAAACTAGCTGTTCTGTAACTAGGAGTCAAACTCCTCCTTTTCCTCTCTGTCTCCTCTTGCTTTGTTTTAAGTCAGTGCCTAGAAGTAATTTTTGTGCAGAACTACCACAAAACTTTCCTGTACATCAGGGAAACCAAAGTCATAAATTGAATTCAAAACAAAGAAATAAATAAACAAAAGGAATCACCAAAGAGAAATTAAACAACATTAATGTTGAGTTTGGGAAGGACAGGACCTCAGCATGGTATAGCAAAAGAAACTGGGGCATGAGAGCTATGACAGTGCTGTAAGGCCCTAACAACCCAGGGAAGAGTAAAATGTCCTTCTGATGACTGATTCACCTCTCTGAGTGGACACTTCCACACCAGCACCAACCTACTGCACCTTCCAGTGAAGCTTAGGTCCGAGCCACCAACTGACCACACTTGGGTATATGCAGATATATGTAAAACCACAGCTCAATTATGTCCTCACTGCTACCAATTATGACCGCATTCTATAAGACATTCTTTCAGCTAACCATAAGGGAACCACCATTGTGCTTGATGCTTTGCTGTTTCTTGCAGGGCATCCCTCTAAGCAGAGCATGGGCAGATCCCTTTCCAGATGCTTTGCTGGGGTTTTAGGGGCTGAAGGTAAGTAGCCGCTAACAAGGGCTTTGCTATGAGTGGCTTCCTGGGCTCCCCAGAGAGATGTCTAGGAGCGTGGGCAATGCCATGGTAACTTAACAGAGGTGGGCAACTACTCCAAGGGACCACCCTCCCTACCTCTACCCCAAAACTCTTCTAGAGTAACAAGTGATAACACTGTGGTATTGAGTGCTAGAGATTTGCCCCAGAGACTAGTGAAATCTACAGTGGGGCAAGAGATGGGATGATCTTCAGAAAATTGACTAATATAAAAGTCCCATTTGTATTAGGAATATATGAACAATGACTGAGCATCAGGAGTTACAGCTGAGTAAGGATTTCTTGTTTGTCTCAGAACTGCTAATGGCTAAAGAAGAAAATCTCCGCTCACTTCACAATGCAAATTGTAGCTTACGAGAGCACATAACTCATTATACCTTTCAAAACACACGCAGTGTATTTCTGCCAGCTCCTGATACTATGTTAAAGTGTATTTAGTTCCAAACTATCATTCTCTGGACCCCTACTACAGGGCATGAATAGACAAAGCATGTAATTAGGGTCAAATTTCTATCTGATGGCCACTGAAAATATTTTGTTTGTTTTGGAGTGGGGGGTAGGGAGGAAGAGTTTGGTTCAAAAACAATGTTTATTTTGAGCAGCCTGGGTGGAACTGCAAAGCATTTCAAGAGTAAAGAATATTTTCTTTGTTAAAATCTTTAAGCAAGCTTTGTGGCAGTGAACTGATGATAGGGTAACATTCCTCAATGCTAATTATAAGCAATGTATTAAATTTCATTCAATAGTAAAGTAGCACAGAAACACAATGAAAAAGCTACTGCGCAGCTAAAATACCCCGAGTTGTTAATGAAAAGTAGCTGAAATAACATACTGGTTTGTCCAAATCTGCAAACATAAAAGATTCATTTGTATCAGATTGGTGCATGGAAAGAAAAAAAGATGACGACAATACTATTTCTGTGAAATGCTAAATGATTAAAAGCAATAAAGATTTCTGTACAGCTGGGAGAAACTTCTTAAGGGCTCAGCTCTTACCAAACATACTGCATGAGCTCCGATAAAGAGTCTCACTATATAAGGAAAAAAAAGAGCCCCTGACAGCAAAGATTCTACTAAGAACGTATATACACAAACTCTTGGGAATTAGAAAGTCCCTAAATATGCACCACTAGTTAAGTTAAGTCAAACAATGGGCTCAGTCTCTGGGCTAAAAGTTACCTTTATTGTTACTTTAAAAGCACAGCAATTTGTAACAAGAAAATACTGACCTCTGAGAGGTGAATGCAAACAAAGATAAAGAGGCAGTCCTGGCCTCTGGAAACCCAGGAGCTCAGAGGGATGTTCAGGGGATAAGTATTTCAGAGAAAAGTACAAAGACACAGCCACTCATCTCACCCACAAATCAGTTTCTGAATAAATGTTGCTGGGTTGTCTCAGAGGCATGCTGATTTCTAGCTACTGCTTAATGGGACTACTTGTTACTACTCAACAGGAATACTTATAACACAATTTTACCCCTTGAGACTTGAACTATTCAAGTTTAGATGGATTTCAAGATGCAGTTTTTCATGTTCTTTGTCCTTAGTATGCCACTCCAGATTGGTACCCAAAATCCATTGATACAGAAGGCACTACCATGCAAATAAAATCGGTTCTGCCAAACTGAGACAGCTTTCTGGATGATTATATATTAATAATAAAAAGTTGTATTCATGTACAGCGATAGGACTGTACTCCACAATTGCTCAAACCTCACAAAATCTCAGCAAGAAAATTCTTTTTATTCCCTTTGTCTGATAGAGAAATAGCAAGAATTTTTCCTTCCCAAATATGCCTGAAAGGTCTTTCCCACTTGCCTTGGTAATTGGTAACACAGTCAAAATCATACCCTATATTCCTATAGTTCTATTACCATGTTACAAGTAGGTCCAAGTCCAATGTTTGCTGAAGTCCAGAGCTCTAAACTGGTATAGTAACAACTTTCCAAGACACTGCAAAAGTGTGTAAGCACAAAGCTGTGACCTGCTGTCAAATCAGGAGATAAATTCAGGACTCCTAGCACTTGTCAGTCAATCTCTTCTCACTACCAAGCAACTCCAGATCTTATATAAGAAAGCCTTTTTTGTTTGCTTGTTTTGTAATAAGGAAGGATGAAGATGCCATTGCAGTAGCTCATGAATAGCAGGAATGGTGAGCAGCTGGCACACAGGCTGCTGATGCAGTCAAGAGCCCTGTTGAGCACTGGCTCATGCCCAGTAGGAAAACAGAGGTGAAACGGGAGGTTTCCACACAGCCAGAGGAGCAGAGTGCTTGCATAGGTCATCTCACACAGACCAAAGTCTAGCATGAGTCTCCCATGCTGGAGGTCACAACCTGGCCCAGTTGATTCAGAAGCTCAGACATCAGCTCTCCCTACACTGTCCCACCATGTCTTCAGCATCTCTGGTTCCTCTCACTAAACACACTCTAACTCTTCAACATGAACTGCTGTGACCATGTAACTCTGCTAGCCGTGTTAATAGAATCATAGGATGGTATGGGTTGGAAGGGATCTTTAGAGATCATCTAGTCCAACCTCCCCACAGAAGCAGGTCCACCTAGATCAGGTCGCACAGGAACGTGTCCTTCTCAGGCTGTTGGCCACACCAGCTGCAGCCCATCAGCTAAGCGGGGACAGCAGTATGACTATAACCCCGTTAGAAGTGGATGTGCATTAGTTGTAAAGTAATAGCTGCTTCACTGGATCTTGGATTAGGGAGGCCACAATGTGTCTAATTACACAGTGAACCACAGCATGTGTAAACGTGGCTCCTAAAAGATCAAAGTCACGTTTTCCTAGTCCCTTCTATGAATCTGGACCATTTTCCCTCTGCAGCTGCCAAAATGTTAACTGTTGACAAACTAGCCAAAGTGCTACCCAAGCATCTTTCAAGAGCTGACTGTGTACATCTGAACAGATACATACCTTGTTAATGTGCTATATTTCAAGCTAGAGAAAACAATGCATGTTGAGAGACTATAAACCACAAATACAAATGATTCAGGTCACCTATGATGAATACAGCCAGTGTTACATGAAACATGACACATAGGCTCTCTCTTCTTGAAAAAAGGAAAAGTAGAAAAGAAGAGATACAGGAGAGCTCTACCTTCCTATCTGTTCCTGTCCTCTGAAAGCTGATGGAGCCAAGGAGACTTTTAAGAATATTTTTTCCTTACTGTTCTGCACATACAATACTTTCTCCTCCCAAAAGACACCACCTGTCCTGCAGGAACATCAAAAAGAAACGGAGTTTGAATCCAGATTAGTCTCTAAATCCGGGATTAGTCTGATGGCTAAACTAGAGAAAAGGGATTGATTTGGGAAGCAGAGGATCTGAGCCAGGGTCTTTTGCCTAGTTGTCCATTTTTCTATGTTTGTGAGATGAAATTACGTGAAATGAGACTTTTCTGACAGGAGTCTGGTTTCCCCTAAATCAGAAACTCAGAAGCTTGATGCAAGGCAAAACTCCCTCCTCTTCCTCCCCAAAACAGAGATCTCAGATTTGTTGAGCTGCTGAAACCAAAGCATTTGATTAATTCTGCTGACTTAAAGTTCAGCAGTGAATTTAAGCCCCTTGTTGAAGTGGAGGTCAAGTAGGATTCGGTTCTGTGTGCTTTGCTTGATTCCATACACTTTTCTGAATAAAGGAGCAATTTATAATTTTGATAAGTTTCCAGCTTCCAAGTACATCCAGAAAGGTGCAAGTGGAAAAAAAAAACAACCAGTTTATAAATTACTATTATAGAAGGAATATTCGACAAGCAATGCTCTCTGTATATTCATTAGCCCATGTCTACTTTGGAAACTAAATCTTGAGAGATTTTATAATTCATGCCTTCGTGCTCATCAAACCCTTTTTTTATAGCAATCACTTTTGTGACATATTTCTCCCCTCCCTTCATTTGAAGTAAGCAGAGTTATGGAACAGTCACACTACAAAAATACCTGCAAAGTATCAGCTGCCCAGGAAAAGACCTAGATATAATATGACTGCTGATTTCTGAACTGCTATGCATGCTGTGTATGCCTGGAAACATAACAAATGTGCACGGCTTGGCTTGTAGCACCTAATTTGCAATAATATTGAAGTCCTCCACAATAACTCATTTACTCTTATAATAAATATATAAAAAAAGACAAATTGCTACATCGAACATACATTTTCTTCACTGCAAGTAGCTGCTACCCCAGGGAGAAAGCCCTGTGCTGCTAACTAATAGTAAATCCTTTGGAAAATCATGTGTCATAATGATGGACAACCAGGGAAAGGGTATTAAATAGATTTAGAGGTTAGATACTCTAACAAGAACAAAAGAGGCCTTTTGCAAGCTAGTACCAATCAGAGCTGGCTCATTGGTACGATTAACACCAAGTCCAAAGAAAGTTTCTATTACAAGATAAGACAAGAGGGAGAATTTAGCCCAAAGCCATTCTAGGAAGATCAGTTTGGGACAGGTCATGTCCCCAAAATATCAGGTAACTTTTTGGTTCTCAGGAGATATCATGGTCTCTTAAAAGTACATTTAGGCAGGAGTGATTTTACTCCATCTTTTCTTTTATCTTTTAGCATATCATTATCCAAAGCACATCTGAGCCACAATGCATTATAATTATATGATCACAACAAAAAAAAAAATTGAATGGTCTGAAAAGCACATCTGATAGAGAAAAGGTGCATTATCTAGAAGCTGAGCCAATACAAGATAACAACATTACTTTGCTTCACCTTTAGCAAACTGCTCGTGCATAAATTTACCCACCAGAGTAATTTCTTGTCAGGAGTGAGATCTAACTACCAGTCTTCTGCAGAGTTGTACAATGGAATGATCATGTCCAGATCTGAACTTCAGATCCACTCAGGATTTTGGCCCGAACAGATATCCACCCATGCTTTCTAATTAGATTTGATACACTAGGAGGTGTGGGAACCTCAATCCATCATAAATGTCTCGAGTTTATTCCATACAAAAGTAAGGAACAGCCCAATCTTGACAGAAACAAAGTGAGAGAGTCTTTTAATTTGTACTTTTGTGGACTCCCTGGTATCTTTCATATCTGCAGAACACCCAGTTGTTCCCTGGCTGGTTCCAAGTTTCTTTCTCCAGAACATTTTCTATGGTTTCTGATACATCGGCCCTTAGTGATTTATCGTTATTTTGCATTCATTATCAGTTTACTATTTTAACCAATACACCATAAATCAAGAAGAAGAATGTTAGGTGGGACTTCATAGTGTAGCTTTCATTCATTACCTGCAAAGATTATAGCCATTTCATAAAAACCAATATCAGAGAGAGACGCTTATTGGCAAGGACCAGTGAAATTCATTTCATGCTTCAAAAGTTTGTGATTGGTCTGGTAAGAAAAAGCCCTCAATTGTTGGAAATTGTTTTTTCTTTTAAACCACCAAATGTCCAAGACTGAGCTATGTCAATTGTATGCTGCACCTTCTATTCAAATGCAATAGAGACTATTCCATATCTGTCCTTGTAAAACCCACTGTGCTTACTATTCATGAACTGCTAGAGAGATACATAAACCTCAGATGTCCAATACATTACACTTGCTGCTCCAGAGAGCTGTGGCACTCAGAAACCAGACTCTGGGAAAGTCAGTTGAGTGCATGGTGTATAGCCTCACACTCCCACAGTGAAGAGTCATAAGGGGAATGACACAAGGGCTGTCCGTTTGGAAGGCAACTCAAGATCAAAGCCAAAAACCTCCCCCACATGATTTTGTGGAGAGAACTGAATGAACTGGGCCAAATTCCCTTCGTTAGTATTTGTTATTTCTGCATATCTGCTGTCCTGCTTCATTCTGGTCTCCTCTCTAAACTGCTAAGAGATTTCTCAGGCTAGTCCAAGCCTACTTTTAGAGGTCTCCTCTCTCCATTCGTGTGTCACTGGATCTCAGAACACCACGAGCTCTATAAATCACCACAGTGTCCTGAAATAATGGCCTGTCAGCAATGTCCACTCTTAATTGAGCCAGATCTTGTGCCTATCTTGTTTCTCCCTGTCAGAAGACTGTTTTCTAGAGTCCAGTCCAACTCTGAATATCATCTGACTTGAAGCTCTTCTGCAAGGAAGTCTCCCTTGCTCCCTCACAGTACAGGTGTACTGGGAGGTCTCATTAGTAGCATGTTGGGGAAGTACTTGGAGAACTGACATGCACAACTTTTGAAGTTCCTTTCCTATTTTCTTCTTTTCCAGAGAGAATAGACTCAGCGGCCTCCTCCTTAGCGTCCTCTCCACATCCAGACTCTCAGGAGTGTGCATCAAACTTGGGTTGCACAGAAAGCACAAACAAACACTGCTAATTTACACTTTAAGAGGCAGAAGAGAAACCTTTCCCTTCGACTTACCATTTGTTACTCAAATGCCTTTCACCTTGTCACAGTTACTGGGAGAAAGCTGCTGAACTGGAGCCGTAGAGCTCCTGCACAAGGCTTCTTGAAGTCGTGTATGGACTGAACATCAAGTGGACGGCTGTGCACAAAGGTGTGGTTACCATGAATCATTTATTACTCCAGCTAAAGCTTTAGGAACAACATTCACTTAATGTAAAAGATAACTTGACTCTGGGAATACTGCTGTCACACTGGCTGCATATTTTACAAGGGGAAAAGATTCCTTTAGGTCTGTTTGTTGCATTAACCCTTTCAAGCCTGCATTTTTACTGCAAGGACAGTTTGATCTTTTATTTTCCTTGCAAGCAGAGAATAACAAACAGCACCCTGAGTTTTTATTTACGTTTCTACATAGTACACTCAACCATTTGAAAAGACTTAGGGGCCTGAAAAAATGTTGGAAAAGAAAGCTCTCACCGAAGACAGGAGCAGCATATCTTTATTTATGTGTGTACCCAGTTGTGCAGCTACCTTTAAAACATTTGAACAACACTGCACGATTATAAATAACAACACCAGAAAACAGCATGTTCTGTCCTCTGCAGATCACGAGAACATAACCTCCGTCAGAATTTATTTAAGGGCAAAGCAGGAAAAATTTCCCTTATTCAACAAGAGCTATTAAATTAATGATTCTCTGAGGTGCTCAGGAATATTTCCTTAATCTCTCTCAGTTAGTGGTTTGACGTTGAGGAGAAACTTGTGCTCCAGTCAGAACCCCAACATGGCACAGGGCTACATATGACACCTTCCCAGTGGCAGACCACTGCCAAACACACAGAATTTACACTTTACTGTACAAAGAGCAACCAGGTAACTTCAATCTGAATGACCTTCATTTTAGACTAAGAAGAACATGAGAGAAAACTCCATCTGTATGTCTCTTTCTGGCAGTCTGCACTGAGATTAACTCTGAATTGTTACCTATCTCTGTGAAGAGCAAAGAGCTTACAAATTGAAACACATAATAAACGTAGTACAACAAGCAATGTAAATGATGCCTGTTCTGCCTTTAGCTGCAATTTGGTAGCTCTCCAAAAGGCCAGTTGTCACAATCCCTTTGAAAAGCTGGGATATTTACTTGTACTTCTTTGGTCCATAGAAATAGTACAAAAAATGTGTGAGAGAGGTCCCTTTTGCAGCTTTTCAGGACTGCTTCGAGGGATAGGCAGAAACACAGAAGCACCAAAACCAGAATTCATTAAGTTTGTGCAAACAGAAGAGCCCGAGCTTGGCTTTTAAAGACGGTTTAAATACTCTTTAAATCGGGTTTAAATACTCTTTAAGTATTTAATCCTGTTTTCTAACATTCAACAGTTCTTACTGTCCAAGCTCCTGCTTCCCCAGAGGAGGCATCTTATGGGAGGCACATATGGTCAGTGGGGAACAGGCACACTGTGGTCACAGCCTGCCACTGAGGCCGAGAGCTGCTGGCAAAGCCAATGAAGCTGCCTCTGCCTGCCCCTGCCAAGAGTGAGTTCCTGAGGTGGCACAGCCAGGAGTCCTCAAAATGTCAGCACTTACTCTTGTCTGAGGGCTCTGGATTAACGAGGGGCAAGAGGGTCACCTGCCTTCAACTTTCCCAATACTTGACACACCTTCTGAACATAAAAACAGGGTCCCTTCCAACCCCTATGATTCTGTGCGGCTTTTCATAAATATATATATATAAAAACTCATAATTATTCTACTTATATATATGGTTATATCTATATATACACATATTACATATATGTAAGATTCATGCCACCAGCTTGTAAAGAAGGACTGAAAAACACACAGCTGTTTGCTTCTGCTGGCAAGAACATGATTTTCTCCCCTATGCCAATCTCTCCCCGCAAACAGAAACCTTTTTCTCAGGCACAAACCTGCCAGCCAGCTAGACCCTAAGGGAGAGTCCCTTTAGAAACCTCTTTGTAATGTCTAATTGTTGAACATTGCTAAATACTCATCTCTCCTGTGGGGCTACTTGTCATACACTGAAACGCGCGGGCTCGGGCGGGGGGAAACTGGAGCTGCACGTTTGCTCTGCTGCCCCATTGCACACTGATAAGCAACACTGGTAAGCCAATTTGCTTAAGACTAAGGAGGAGAAGACCCATGATGAAGGTACTTCTTCATTGGCAGAGTCCCTCCCCTCCCCCTGCAGCCACACTGAACTCATTCCACACATCTATAATGAATCAGGCTCCAACTCATTAATAAAAAATGACAAGCCATCGTCTCATTGAATCTTCCACACCAGAACGGCATGCAGATAAACCCCCCAACTCTCTCTCCTCAATTCCTCTGTGGCTCAGCAGCTAATGAGACTATGAGATGGACAGGACAAAGTAAGCTGCAATTGCACAGAACTTAACTTGAGAGAGAAGGGGAAATAACCTTTTCATTACAGTCATGAGACTTTCATTTTAATGCCTTTTCCTTTTTTTTCCATTTCTGTTTTTTTTATTCCCCTCTATACTAACAAAAAGATAGAATCAAAGGCCTTGATAGTGCCACCACCCAGGTCATTAAAAGTTGTAGAAGTGTCAGGAGACACAAAGGAGTTAAGCTTTGCCAGAGTAATGAGCTGTTCCGTGCTTCAGATCCCAAGCCAAAGTGTTAGCAAAAATCAAATATTGGGGAGGTAAGATAAAATAAACAGCCTAATGAGATTCACAGACATTGAACACTCCCTGAGGAATTTGCTGGTCACTTTAAGTCACAGATACTCAAATCATGCCTCCTAACCTCTTCTCCATCTCTGACCCGCTGCTATGGTGCTCACAAAGCCACGAACCAAACGTTCGGTGTTTCCAAGCGAGATGAGAAGTAATAAAGGGAGATCAACACATGGAAACGGTAAAAACAAATTGCATTGTCTACACGATATTAATAACTGCATCCAGCCACATCCTTATTTAATAACTCTGAGTTATACAGTGGAGGAAATACAAATTACCGTCACAATTTCACATATATACAGCACCAACTTTATTCTGCATAGCATCCTTCATGGAAGCTGCAGTCCAAAACGTTTTACACAATTAGAGAGATAAATAACAGCAGAGAGAGGAGGAGAGAACCAGTCTCAGGGTGTTGGGAAGGGAAAGTTTCCAGCTGAGACGGGGAAGGGGAGACGTGACAGACGGGGATGATGAGAAACAAGGGGACACAAGAGATGGCCCCTGGAGATTGCCATGGAGGGGATGTGATGTGTTCCTGCATCAAATCTCCATTTCTAACACCCGGCCCCAAGCTGCCGCTTTCCCCTTCTGTTTAACTTTGGTTTTAATCCCTTTAATTCGCACACGATGGAGACCTCTGTTACAGTGCTGTAGGTCTGTGGTTCAGACCCCGCGGGTGGTTGCAAAGGAAACAGAAATATCATCTTTGGGCATAGTGGAACTGGGGGTTTCTATTAAGAAAACAAAGAAATTTCACTTTGGAAAACGAGGGCAAAAAAGATGTTTTGTCATATTAGACAAATGAGAAGAGTGATTCAAGAGCTCCAAAAGAAATGCAAAAGTTTGGGCTGTTCAGACTCTCGAGTATACATTAATACAGGCTTTAATTACATAATCACACACCGTTTTTGCCCCTAGTGCCTTCGTCTTGACCTTAAGGGAACGTTTCAGACTAGGGCGGACATCTGAGAAGGTAAATAAGGGAAGACAGTCATTACAGTGATACAAGCAGGAGGTGCAGTGCTGCACAAGCCATTAGAAGTAAAATATAGATAAGTATTGGTGGGCAGCTGGGATTTTTAGCTCTAGGGTGATATATAACATTAGATCATAGTTATTTGTAATGTAATAGTGCTGGCTAAAGCTCCAGTTAAAACCATCTCTTTCCCCCCACTCTTTGCATGTGATGTGAAGAAACGAACCTGGCCCAAAAAGTCAGTAGTCTCAGCAGATGACAAAACAGAAGTGAGCAATGGAGTGGAGTAAAATCGTGATAATGCTGAAGTAATGAGAATTAGTGCTTAAAAGCCGTGGTTAAAACATGCCAGCCTCTCCCTCATTCCCAAGACCCTGGATCCCAGCTCGGCAACACTACTGCTCGTTTGGGCCAGGCCAAATCTATGGATGATTCAACAGGAAGACCAGAATCTGTCAGCATCCCAAACATCTTCAGCCAGCCCACCCCTACAGCAGGAATAATGAAGTCAGTTTTACAAACAAAAGTTGTGCATCTGCCAGTTCCAATTGCAGTTTGCACATTCCTACACCACAACCAGACAACGGGTGGGGGGAGGAGGGGGGGGAAGGAGAGGGGGAAAGAGCATCATGTTGTCCTGAGGTCAAGTACTCTTTTCTCTCTTTCCCTTGTGTGTTGTAGACAGAGTAAAATTATGTTTGCTTTCTGGAAAATATTTATTTGTTTGAATTAAAAGAAAAAAAAAAGTTAAAGCCTAGATCCTTCACATTGAAATAAATAAAAAAAACCCTGCTGAGAATTAAGATCATCTCTTCAGGGGCTTTTTTCTTCTTTTTTTTGACTGGAGACTTATGTTTCTTGAGTGTGCAAAAATGCTGAGTTGACGGTGTGAACTGCCCACGAAACTCCCTGTGGACTACTCCCCCTCAAATAAAAAAAAAACGAATAAGGAGCATGTGCTTTCCCACAAAACAAAAGGATGCCTTCCAAATGGAGAGGTTAGGCACTTAAATGCAGGCCAGATAACAATCCTATTCTAATTTCACACACTTAAACACAACAGGGTGTCCTTTCACAGATGTTTAAAAATAAGGGGCTATAAACTAGGATGGCACACCATCCAAAGGGCCAGTCTGGCTTCTACCTGGCTTTACTAGGGTTTGTTTTTTTTTTTCACCTGCAATTGCTATTTGCAGTCAAAAGTGATATCAGTAAATAGATGTCTCCTGAATTATGCCTTAATGAATGACCGTGGGCAGGCAGCTGTGGATGAGTTCCTAACCTCAGAGCCCAGGACCAGATATCTGCCTCCCCAAACCCAGAGGACAAACCAAGGTTTCAGGTCAAAGTGATGGGGCACAGGGATGCTGGTGTCCAGAATATAGAATCCTGTCTAGGTTACAAACAATATTAAAATTAAATTACATTCACTCATTTGTATATTAAAAAAATACACATATGTACTTTTTGCTGAAATAAGTTACTTGTGTCCACAGTGTTGTAAAGCCACTGCATCTATAGGTGTTTAACTTTCTGAGTTCTCTGTACCGTAAGAGAATGTCACTCTCATTGCACCAAGATGAAAACAGGAACATGAGGCATGAGGATTTCTGAAGCCCTTAGTGCTAATTTAACTTACACTTCTCTTCTTTCTTCCCCCTTCCTTTATGTTACTCAGGATTTACTCTCCTTCTTTTCAAACAGCAAGAGAGTTGAACCATTGCTGCACACTTTAAACAAAATCCCAGCCATAATAACTCATTCAAAACAACTGGAGTAGTTTGTGACAGATCATATCTGTTGAATCCTAGAGTCCAGTGCTCTAATAAATAAACAGACAGATTGACGAATAAATAAATCACCTTTCTCTAAGCCTGAGCAGTTTGTACTGTTTCTGCAGGTGACTGGGATTGTGAGGTAAGTCCATGCCACTGTAAACATGGAGGTGCAGGCAGGGCTGCTCCTCCACTGCTGGAGCCTCATGGCCAGCCCCAGGAGGAACAAGGGATGGAGTAGGTACCCCACATATATCAACAATGAGGTTGGAGAGCCACTGACATGCAAATGACACCAAGAGGAACTTCTGCACCTCATCTTGTGATGGGTGAAGGACCACACAAAGCTGGTGGAGAAAGAGGAAAAGGCAGATCAGCCAGGGAGGACTTAATCTGAGGCCGTGCATCTCCACCTAGCTCTGCTCCCCAGTGCCAGCAGGAGTAGAAATGATGCCCAGGGGACACCACAGAGCTAGGCAGCCCAACACTGCCATCAAATGTATTGAGCACTGAAACAGCACACGGCTCACTGCCTGGCATTATGGAGGCTGGTGCTCCCCAAAGCCAGAAAAGACTTTCAGAAGTTGAAACACTGTCCATCCAGCTGCCCAGGCTTACTGACTTGGAACAGTTTATTACTTTTGTCTTGACAATTAGAACTGATGATGTACATCAAAGGTATGCCAAAAGCAGTGTGAGGATTGGGAAGGCAAAACCACAGTCCTTTCATGCATGAGACAGCAGACCCATAGTGTAGTAAAGATGTCCAGTGAGGGAAAGAGGGAAATAGGTTTGTGGCCAGCTAATCTTTTTCAGGCAATTTCAACCCCCACCTCAAATCTCACACTAGTAACACAAGGAGAGGAAAAAAAAAAAAAAAAGAAAGAAAAAACAGAGCTGCATTTTGTACACAGATTCCTGGGTTTCAGCCTCTTGGACTCGCTCATTTAATAAAATCAAGTTATCTGAATCTTAATGTGTTGTATGGCGGGAATTCAAAGCTTCTTCTTTACCCACTAAACTTGATCTGAGGCTTAACTTGACAATGCTGATAAAAACGTTGCGCTGCATTATTCAAGCCCCTTCCCTCTCCTTCCTCCTGCCTTTGCCTGGCAAGCAGCAGCCGCTGCTAGTGCAAAGTTTTGAGCAGGGAGCAGAGAGACCAGCCCTGTATAAATACCTGCAATAAATAAAAGATAAACAAGATATGTCACACGGTGACATCTGCCGCTTCTCTTCCTCCTCCTCCTCCCTGTGCTGGCCTCTCAGTACAGCAGCCGCTTGCAGGGGGACTGGAGAGGGAGCTGACAGGCTCTGCAGCTGGAAGCCACCATGCTGGGGTTTTGGCTGCAGCTGCATTAAATGAACCACTTGGATAAGGACAGAAAACACCCCAGCACTAAAAAATATCTAAGAGCTGAAATTCTGATGATGAGCGTCAGGAGATCAGTGGTTTACAATGTGAGCAACATTCCTTCAGCTACTCATCATCATCGTAATCATCATTATAAATCTTGGCAACCAGCAAAAAACATCCATTGTTTCCATCTCTCATTTCTTTCCCCTCCAGATCTGCAGACTTAGTGACGAGGATATTTTGTTGTGGTTTCATACTCAGTGGTTTATCCAGGCTACATAGGAGACCACCTCTGATGAAGACACTTTACTGCAGCAGTACCATACGAACAGTTGTGCTTAATGGCCAAATAGGGAGAACTAGCAACTTTGATTTCTTGCTTTCCATGCCATCAAAGGGGCTGAAACTCACAGTTTCCAGGTTCTTCCCCTGATGCCACGACCTTAACCTCTCCAGCCTCTAGTTTGCTCACTTGTACACCACCACCAGTGTGCCCCAAATGGGTTTATGTGGTTTCAGCAAAGCTTCTGTGCTCAGTTGCACAGAAGTAGTAACTCATCTAAGGCCCTTCTGCTACATGTTATTCCAAAAGGCAAAGAATTAAGCCCCAAAGAAAATCAAGTCACATTTACACTTTCCCTGCATCTAGTCAGGGATCCACAAAGATTTCAGGTCCCTTAAAGAAGAATAAACCATGAAAAAATACATATACACACACACACTTGTGCATACTCAGGATTTTTGCAGGAAGAAGCTTTCCTCATGGTGAGCACTACTGTCCTGACACAATTGGCTCATCACAATATCTGACCCTGAGTCTGTGAAGCTGAGACAATGCCACATTTCTGTTAAATAAGGCAATACCACAAGAGATACACAAAAAATACATGCCGTGCTGTCAGGTAGCAACACTCAGCATACACTTGGACTTGCAGAGCAGTTATGGGAAAGGCCTACAAAAGCAAAGGTATCACCAGAATCTGCATCAAAACACAACTCTTGATACAATCCGAGAAGCAGTGAAAGTCTCAAGAACAGCATTGACCCACTGAAAGGCCATTCATTTGTTCGCCTTCTCTGAATGATACATTTCTCTGCACAACTCTAGAAGTGACAGGACATCCCTGTAGTCACTTTTAGCAGCTTAAAGAGTCTCTCTACCACAACCATTATGTTCTTGTAACTAATACTCCACACAGCTGCCAATTCGATCCTTATTAAAATGAACTTTGTGTGTTCTTTTCTCATAGGAACACTGGTGTCTGGGAACCAAACGAGATTTGGGAGGCTCTGTGGCTTGGGGCAAAGGAGCTCTTTTTTTTTTTTTTTTTTTTTTTAAGAGCTCTGCCAAGTCAGGACTGTGAATGGTTTTCCCCGCTTATAGCCTCCGGATCTTTATTATGCTTGGGCTGCAACATATACCCAGCTCCACCCCCACCAGACCAAAGTTGCTACTTTACCTCTGAGTCAGAGCAGGCAGAAACGCGTATCTGTCGCTCCATACCTGGCCTGGCATAAACTTTCCTTCTGTTCAAAGGCTGGTGATAGGCAAAGGATGGGATACGAGACTTCTGGAGTCAGGAAGAGAAGCTGGTTTGCTTGGTCTGTACGCTCTCCAGTCTGCATCGTGGACATGAAAGCAAGCCCTGAAAATGAGGATGTCCAGGGCTAAGGGCCCACTCTTTACACCATTGACTGCTGTTTGCTCTTCAACCTTCTTGGTGCAAATGTATCGCTTTCATCTTTTGCTTGGGGGAGCTGCTCATCTCTACGGATAGCTGCAAAGTGGCCAGGACAAGCTGTCTTTGGTTTGGGTAGCAAACTAAAGCATAATACTTCAGCCTCTGGACAGGCTAATTCTGTCTAGGGGTAGTGTGGATTTTGCAGTCTGGACTGATGAGGTTCAAGCGCTTCTGCTATCTGCACAATAGGTTTAAATGCTGAACTCTGAGAACTGTATTACCTAGTGGTTGCTTAGTCATTAGATTTTTCCTTTTAACTCATGTTCCTCTGGCCCAGATCTTGCCTGAAGCCCTGGGTTCTCTGGTCAGAAAATCTAGCTGCAGCTGTTGTGTCTGTCACCTACAGTGGGTTCCAGAGTCCTCGCCAGGATGGAGCACGGGAAAGGGATGTGTCTGCACTACAGAGCCCTGACCAAGACCTGCCTCATTCCCAAACCCAGCAGTGCTGGGATGTCTGGATGTTTGGCTCCAAGCCATCCCCTTTATTAAATACAATTACAAACAGGAGCTTTTAACCACCAGTTGAAGTTTGTACTTGTTAGATCAGGAAAAAAATATACATATTGAAATACAGTTCTCCTGATCTGACATGTACAAACATTATCTATGCACCCAAACACACGCACTTATACATATATTAACCTACAACAGATACTGCCTTCCCCCATGGTTCAGACCCTGAAACCTGAGGATTTCCCCCTCGAGTCATGTTTTATTTGGTCTAAAAAACCATGGAGACAATCAGTTGCAATAAATGCATCCTGTAGAGCCTGGAGAAGGGAAGGGAAAAAATTCAAGTATTGTGTATTTGTCAATACGCTCCTCAAAGCTGGCTGAGGAATGAGAAGCATGTGTCATCCCCAAGGCACTTCTGGCCAGACTTGGATGCTCTTATTCCTGAAAAACATCATCCTGTACTGGGAACACTCCTGCGAAATCAATACAGGTATTCAGACAGTAATTAGTCAGAGTAAAGAGATCAGAGTTTCCTCCTCTATAAACACTAGCCAATTAATTTTCACAATGTCCCTAAGAGACAGGCAAATATGATGACCATTATCTAAAATACATGACAAGAATGTTGCTATTATTAAACCCAGACCTTGAAAAAGAATGGGGAAAACCCCACCAAGGAGATACACATCAACATTAGACTACCCTTACCGTTTAGGTATTCTCTTAACAAAACTCACAGATGAACAGTTGCTTTATCAGTGTCATAACCTTAAATTCTGTACCAAAAATTTGTGCACTCTGATAACACAGATGGATATTCTTTGCAGTCTTCAGCATCCTCCTCTCCTACCCACTTTCCCTTGAGCACTTCCTGTGAAAGAGGACTGGCAGTACATTGGAACAGACCTTGAAAGACTTTGAAAGCCTGTTGTGGTGCTCACATGCTACGTAAAAGCCACATAAAAGAGAGCAGCAGTACCTCTGTGGCAAGGCTTGGCATATCTCTGCGTACTGAATCAACATAATTATTTAGAATCCAACACTCCCTATGTAATTTCTTTATCTTGCTATTATGTTGCAAAGAATGAAAACCATGATCATCCATGCACTCTCCCTCCTGAGCTGTTTTTCTGAAGCTAAAAAATTCCTGGTTGTGACAGAGGCAATCTGCAAATTGGAAACTGAGCCTTGGAAAAAGCACAGTCAGAAGCAAAAGTAGCTGTTCAAATACAACACTGTCTGAAGTCTCAATTGGAAATCGAGGTGGTCAGCTGTAATGTACCCTCACCAGCGCTCACAAATGTAAGAGATTTTGACAGGCGGCTCCTCGGGGGAACCGTTTGCCATAAGAAATTAGTGTGGACAAGAGTTCAGGAAAAGTCATAAGAGACCTGAGCATCTGTAAGGATAACAGCATTGACAAACAATAAATAATCAAGTTAAAGGATGAGCTTAGGAAAGGGAGAAGTCTAAACCCTCCACTGCTTCTGAGGTAAGGTCCTGTGCATCTCTTTTCTTTAGGAGGTAGCTCAATATATGAAGTTAAACTGATGAACCATACCTTCCTAAGCTTTAGAAGAACCAGGAAAATGAGGAAATTGCATCCTGTGAATTTACGGGGAGAAGCCTAAAAGGAAATCACTGTTCAAAACAGATAAAACAAATAAATAAAGCAGAGATCTCACATTGGCAACTGGAAAGCTCCTTTACAGTCATCTGCCTCCGATCATTCTCTCATAATCAGTGAACAGAGGTCTAACTCTTATCAAAATGAATTTGTTATTTATTAAGAATAAATAACAAATTGAATAGAATAATTGGCAAGTTACGTGTTTGTAATTGCAATGAAAAGCTCATGAGGCAACTCCTCCGGGGCAAACCAATTGGATTTTTCCTTGTAAAAATAACTAATTGTACGTGTGTAAATGCCAACCATTTACCTACACTCTTTGTGTCAAGAACTGTGTACATCAACAGTGAACTCTTTGCAGGACGGGTTTCTACACAGCAAATGCGATCTATGCAATCTCCCATGGAAATCAAATGAACACAGTAATGAAAACAGTTTCACTTGTGCATAATATGGCATACAGATGCTCCTTATACAACATGAAGAGCCGTTACAGCATAACTCATCTACGATGATAATCGCTCCTTTCTTAAGGCCTGGAATCCTGAACAGAAGTGCACATGTAATTGCACGCCTGCTTTTGCATATGCAACTGCTGTCGCTGCAAGCATAAATTAAATATGTATATTGCTACATAAAAACCTAGTCATTTACAGATGTGAATTTCTGTCCAACTCTTTCCAGCTCCTCCTTGACTATTTGACTGGACTTCTGGCTTGGTGCTAACAGAGCCCCCTTTTACACTCTCCATTTATTTACTGCATTCCCAGCACGTAAGGAAAAAGAAACACTCAATGGCAAGCAATGCTACAAAATTGCTAAGATGAAGAGTAAAATCAGTCAAAATCTTACAGCATTTATTTTTTACATCAATATCCTCATTCTTGTACTCAGATTTAACTTTAAGGACATGTTTCAATGTCATTGAATTCATCAGAGACAACAACAAAGTGCACTGAAAGCAGAGTACTGATGCTTACAGGGTATGGGATACAACTTGGTTGACAAAGCACTTGGAGCCCTGCAGACCAGAAAGCCTGTGAACCAGAAAGCTCCAGTTTCAGCTCAAATATGTTGTATCTGGGCAGCCTCCAAGGGATGAAATGGGGTGAACTTTGGAGAAAATGGGACTGGTAAATAGGAAAACAAACTCCACCTTAAGGAACTCCACTAACAACAAAAACATTCCTCCATGACAAACGGATGAAGCTTTTTGCTCCCATTTTAAGGCTGAAACGGACTTTCAGACTGGTTCCTCTTTTAAGTCTTCCTGGTCCTAGCAAGAGACATCAACTACATCTACAGCACAGGGCAGAACTGGTGGCCAGCACACATGTGTGCACAGACACACACACAGAGCTTTAGCAAGACATTTCCAGTAGAGAAAGATAAGCAGAATCAATCCCTTGCTCTTTGACATAGTGCAGAAGATGTGCAAAATACTGCATATTTACTTGGATTTAAAAAAATACCTATTGGATGTACTGTCTAAAGAGGAAGGGAGAAGAACAAAGCTGCCCATGCCTTTTAAGCAAAAGAATGTTGAGGAATGATGTTAAACAAAATTTGCTGATACGTCCTTGCCAAAACTGCAATAAATGATAAATCCACTGCAGAGAATAAAATTACTACTTGCAGGGGAGAAATGGAGGGATCCATACTCCAAATTCCACTAGAAGCTTTTGAAATCCCACCCTTAAATAGCACAGTCTGGTGCCAAACTTCACAAATCTGCTAGTAACCACTTGCAAAATTACCCTAGAATCAAACCAGCAACAAGTTTTGCTACCCATGGGTGTTGATTGTAACCATATGAAATTAACATAAGTAAGAAAAACAACAAAGATTACACAAATGTTTAGGTTTTGATTTCTTATCGCTCTCCCTTAACCAGTGTTGTGGGAGCTTAAACACCTCTAAACTTTCCAATATTAATTTCCAAGAAGCTTCTACAAGGTCAGGATGTCCTTCCAGCATTCGCCAGGTCTGAAATTTCACAGAAACCAGTTCTCTTGAGGAAATATTTCTAACAACAATATTGGTAGATGGACTTACGAGAGTCCTTGGTTTTCTTCATGGATTTACCAAAATAAGCTTTAACAAAAAGCAGCTTTTCTACTTCCCCCCTCTTATTTATGTGCAGAACATGAATACTTCTCTACCTCAAAGGACTTGATTTTCTACATCACTTTGAAATCCTCAAAAGCTACTATAAAACCAGTTATCTTGACTGAGATCGGGACAGGAAAAAGGGTATAGAATCATAGAAGGAACCCTGCAGCGTGAATTTGATAGGACCATGTGTGTGACCTCCCCAGTACTGCACAGGATTTAGTGTCTCGGGGCATCACTCTCAAAGAAGTCAGAGTGGATGCCTGTCAGCAGCACTAAATTGTTTGGGTTGGATTTTTATAAAGTAACAATGGGAAGCGAAAGAAATTAATTGCAGCAAAGCAATCAGATTAAAAATCATTTGCAACTACAGTAACATTTTAACAACTTCAGAATAAGGGAAACTCACTTTGTAGCTTAACTGGATCAGTTCCATCTGTTATTTTAAGGGGTGAAGCCCGAACTGAGAAATCTGTGTGTCACAGAGGCCGGCAGATTTGTGAACTCTATCAGGAGCTGCTTAACAGTTGGTCTTAATCGTTTTCCAAGGCACAAAGCCGAGATCAAGATGAATCTGTTTCCCACATTGTTTCCTCCCAACAGGATTGGATTTCAGATTTGCCTGGATTAGAGTAAAGCCACCGGAATTCCCCACCTGGACATTAAGAAGGTTGGAGGCCTTGATTTCAAAGACAAGTGGTATGCAGTAATTCCAGCCTGGCCCCACGGGACAACTTTCATTTCTAATCAGTGAATTGTCTTTGCTTTCTGCAAAACATTATTTCTTTTTTTTTTAAGAGGAGGAGGGCGATTTTATTACATCTTCCCCTTTATCATTTTCTTTCTGAGCCAGCATATTTTTAGCCTAAATACTAATGAATTAAAAGCAGAATCATTAGTTCACCTCTCCTAGAGAAATTAATAACAGGGCTGAGATTTTGAAATCCCTTACTGTTCTTGTGCCTCACTCTGAATTTGTTCATATGGTACTTTTTCACACAATCATCTTTGGCTCAGTGTCTGTGTTGTTCTGTGCTTTATTCTGACTGCACGTTGCAAAGGCTGTGACCAGGACCTGAATCATCTACACAGTTACCCTACAAGTGTATTTACCCAAAGGCACAGACCTATTTCATCTTGAAAGTCAGAGAGGATGAGGAATGAAGTTTCTCAAAAGCCTCCTTGACTGAAGAGAATAATGGGGCTCCTTCTCTTGCAAAGCCAAAAATGTTGTGTCATGCAGAAATTTCTGCGCAGAATGCTTTTCCTCTCCAAATGATGGGCTCAGACTGGACTAGCCACGTGACTTCAAATTTGCAAAGCTCTGCAAGTGTCCTCAGCCCCCTTGCAGGGGTATGAGTCCTGGTGCCTTTGTCCCACAGCCTGTGCCACCCTGTTGAAGTCCTGAACACAGAAAGATGCACTGGTCAAAACAACAACAAAAAAAAAGAGGCTAAAAAGAAAATAAAAGAATGAGCAGGGAAATATTGTTTTCCTGTGTAAGTCTGTGCTGGCCTGGGGAATGGGTTTTCGCTGCAGGAGGAGTCCTTCTGCTGATACAAACTGCGTTTTCCACTGGAGTAGTTTGTTGACCCGGATGAGGCTGGAGAGGCCTCTCTGACATAACACAAATGCCAAGATCTGACTAACAGGAGATTTTTTTTTCAACAGTACAGAGGAAAGAGGGTTGCACCAAACCAACAGCACCAAAACTGTACTTCTGACACCATCCACAGGGATGGGCTGGACCCCTGACATGACCACATACTATGGGAGGCAAGGACACGGTCTGGAAAAGTCCAAGTGTTTGTCTTGGCAAACTCCAGCCAAAGTCAACGTTTTATCTGTGGAGCCTGAGGTTCCATTAGCTCCTGAAGACAGTTTAACCTGCCGAACATTTTCCTGTTACTTGTTCTGGGCAGTCAGGTTCAACTCATTTTAATGGACTTCGTAGGAAGAGCTTTGATTTTGACCCCTGCAAAGAAGCACTTCTGATGAGAGAAAAAGAAACAAAGACAATAACAGCGTTTGCATCACCCGCACAGCTGGGAGGAGGATTGAAACATTATCAACTTGAATCTGGAGGATGGAGATGGTTACACAAGTCATCTCAGATGAGTCCAGATAAAATCTTTTAATTTCCCTCTGCCGAAGGCCAGGTGCTGCTGGCACCCTGACAGACAGAGGCAGCAGGGCTTGGGATGGCTGATGGAGATACCACTTCCACAGCTGCCCCTGCTTTGCCTTGAATCAAGTTATCTGATATCAATCCACTCCTGGGGCTTGGCAGTTTAGAACAGGCATTTAAGCCACCACCCAGCTCCATTTGCCTTAACCATCACTCTCTCAAGTGCAGTACTTCAGGATGCTAATGACAGACAAACTGCTCCAGAAGCTGTGCAGCAGTGCAAAGCTAGCACAAGCCAGCCACAGTCTACTCATCAGCTTACCCAAGCCAACCTAACCAGAGCTTTCATTTACCTTAACTATTGGGAAGAAGAGGGAGAGCAGAAGTATCAAGATGTAGACAATCCCCCCATATTTGCTCTCCACTTGTGATGTTTCAATGTAAGTTTGGCTACTTGCAGGGCAAGGTGTGATGCCTGAAGCTATCCTGAGAAAGCGTACATTTCCTTCATTTGGCTCAAACACAGCAGTTCCCTTTCACATCCATAGGAGCAACGAGCCTTTAAACAACATACAGGACTAGATATTGTTACATACCAGTGGCAAATTGCAATTTGGAGCAAATCTCCCATTCACAGGAAAGAAAAGAGTCACGTCTCTGGATTTAGAACAATAATCAAGAATGAAAACCACCAACCGCTCATTCAGACAAGTCAGGGCTTTGTCTCGTTAGACCTTTGTGAAGTGCCACACAACAGGGTAATGCACCAAAGTGCTGAACATGCAATCAAAATCATTTCATGATTATAAAATAAATAAATCTTCACAACTTTACAACAGGATGATGTTTGAAGGTTTTGTAAGAAGTCATATTTATCTCTCTGACAGCATGTGTTTTCAATACAGACATATTTGGGCCTGCATGTTGCTATTTTAGTGCTAACGTTTACAAGCTTATTTGCTGAAGGCAATTTTGAAAGACATTTTGTCAGTGGCTAAGTCCAGTTCCCACTGAAGTTAACTGGAAGACTTCCACTGTCCTCAGTAGGAAACAGCTCAGATGGTCAGGACTGGATTTGGAGCTGCCAAAACTCACTGAAATGCCACAAGTTGAGGACATAGATCTTGAAACAAAATGGGTAATCCCAGGAAGGGAACACTAAAATAAGAGATAGCAGGAGGATATCCATTAATAAATATGTTAGGACATGGTGTCATGCAAATTCTTCCCTGGATGCACCTCTGTAACAGATTTTTATCCCCTGACACAACTCACTGTTAGCTTTTGCCTCCAAGAGGGTTTGTGGGGCTGTGCACTAGTGTTTGTGCTCACTGAGACTGACTGTGGAAGAAACAGATTGAAAGCGAAAAAATTTGCAGAGAGGAAGGATGTTTTCAGCAGTTCAGAGTGATCTTACTGAAATTATAAGAATTATTCAGATTCCTAAAGTCAAGCACAGACAAAAGTGCCTGGAGAGTCCCAGCTTTACTCTCTTCTTTCAGATAATTATTTTCCTCTAGTTCATCACAACCAAGAAAACTTTGTTTAATAGCTTCTAATATTGCTACTATGACTGTAACTGTACTTCCTCTGTTTGATGGGAAAAAGAGCTTGAAAAAATTCCTTGCAGACAGCTTTTTTTCCTCTTTTTCTTATTATAAAGTCTACATACACTACAAGGGCACAAGGGATGGAAAAAGTATTTAATTAGTATTTCCAGAAATATCCTCGCCTAACCCATAATGAGGTCATGCCAGATCATAATCCTCCTCAAATACAAGAGACAAAGTGATTTCCTTTCATACAACATCCTTTTTTGGGTGCAGCATCGACAGCTTTTGTGTGGTTTCTATGGAAAAATAAAATCAATTCAGTCTGCGTGGGGGAAGTCCAGAAACACCTAATACATCTTCCTATGAGAAGAATGCAGCAGGCCATACCTCAGTGAAGACGTGGTGAGATTTAATACAACCAGGAAGCTTTCTTTTAAAGAAAATAGAAGGGGAAAAAAAAAAAAAAACAACAACCCCAAACCAAAACCACAGCTCCAATCTTCATGTGCCCAACTGAATGCCTTTGAACTGTCTGCTCAAATAATATTTCTCTTAAATCATCCAGGAGTGTGCTTGGGCTACACATCTTTATTTGCTGTTCCTCCCACCTGCAGAAACCAAACCAGGCTTCTGGGTGGACCCTGGCAAACGCAGAGCACTGTGGAGGCTGTCAGCTTTGTGGCCCATAGGTTGGCCAGATCAGTGCTGGTGTTGCCAGGGCTTAGCTTGAACCAAAGAGGTGCTGGCAGCAGAAATAAAGGTCCTGAGTCCAATCTTCTCATTGCAAGGTCACCCCTCCTCCCTTAGTGCTTCCAGCAGACAGAGCACTGCTGCATTTTGAAGGCTTTCCAACAAAAAGACCATCCCTTGTGTGGTCCCTCCTGGGTACAGGGTGGGGAGGCACAGAAGCTCCAAAGCTCGGGAAACTCAGGCCACGTAGCCCATTCCCCTTGTAACAGACTTCACGAGTTTTCTTTAATTTCTCCCAGCAATAAGACAAACAGCTTGTACATGACAGAAATACTAACTTGGAGAAAACCTTCCAGTCTCGTCTTGATGAAGACATCAAGAACTTGAAACCCCACCAGTGTCCCATAGTGGCTTCCTTCAATAATTATTCACCTTTACTGTTACATTCAGACAGGGAGCAAAGCTCAAATGGATGCCCGAGTTCAGCTTGCAGCTGGTGATGGTTCATCAGCTTTTCCCCACAGGAATAAGGGGTCAGAGAGAACAAAGCATTTTCTCTCTTTTAATAATCTGGAATTAAAATAAATCAGAAAGAGGACGTTATTATCTGTCATATTTGCCCTCTTCCGCAAACACAACCATGTGTTATTTCACTACAGAAATCACCAGCCAATACTGATTTACTCACCAGTTTCAGGAAGACAGAGGTTCTCTGCTCCACTCTCCCATCCCCCTGAAGTTTATTGTTGAGTTCTTGGAACATCAAGTACAGAGTGTGAAATAATTTAATGGTGGGGGGATTTTTCACCCTCCTTCTCTATCCCAATATGACTAAATTTATTGATTTTGGATTGCTGTAAATTATAATGTAATTATCCTGCTGCACAAGCAGCTTCCCATTCCAGAAATTAAAAAGCAATTCAGGTAAATGATCTTTAGCTATCATGGTGCATCCCTGCAGAACTCATTAAGTTGGGGGATTAGACGGCACACCAAAACTCTTACAGGGCAGGTGACATTGAAAACCATCATGCCTGAAAATACAGAACTTGGGAAGATAACGGGGACAAAACTGCTGGTGTGGCTTTTTTTTTTCCTCCCCTTCTTTCCTGATGACTTTGAAATGCTATCAACTCATACATCTCCCAGGATTTCTAATGCTCACTTATTGACCCTTGTTAAATATAAACACTCTTCCTTTGAGACGAGAATGCCATTAAGCAGGAAAATTTCGGAAATGAACATCACGCCACCGTCCATAGAACCTCGTTATTTGATCCCGTAGGATCTCAGGTGGAAAAGCAGCTCACACAAGTCAGAGTCAGCAAGTACTGAAGTGGGAGATAGCCAAGTAGTACCGAAGAAAACTAATACCAGATTTCTAGCCAGCTAAGGTTAATTTTCCAGCTTTCCCTAGAGAAAGCTCTGTCTGATAGGATCTTGTAATAGATTTATGTGGAGCCAACTTTGCTTGGTAACAGGGAGAGAGAGCTGCAGTGCTGGTCCCAGTAAGCAGTTCTCAAACATCCCCCCAGCTCTGAGGTGAACTCACTTTCAGCCTGGCCAGGCCACTCTGGTGCCTCTGCCATCATTATTTAAGATGAGAAATCTGAACTTGAAGAGAAGGTGGAGTGGCATAAGGTGCAGATGACCATGAGGACCCCACAGTCAGAGAACAAAGAAGGAAGGAGAAGTGCCAGATCAGAAACCCCTCTGCAACTAGTGGTGAGAACACAGGCTGTACCCCTGCAACCAATGGAGGGAAATGATAGGGCTGAGAGCCACCAGCAGTTCTGAGTGAGTGTGCCCGGATGGGCAAGAGACTGTGTGAAGAGGCAGCCATGGCGCAGGCCGTGCTGGAGAGCCTGTGGGCTGCAGAGACCCACACAGGAAGTGGAGAGGAGCTGCAGCCCTGGGGATGAATGCATATTAAACATGTGAGGGACACTGCATTGGAACAAGGACTGGTGAGGATTCCATCAGCCATGAGAAGAGGGAAGCAGCAGGAGCGATTGGGAAAAGACCGACTGAAACCCCCATTCCCTGCCCCCCTGAGCTGTTCATAGCAGGAGGATGAGATGAAGACATCAGGATTGGGGCTCTGAGCCTGGGAAGAAGGGAGGGGTTGGGGGAAGGTGGTCTTAAAGGGTACAATGATGCTCTTCATCATTGCACCACTCTGTGTTGTTTTCCGTGTGTTTTGGGGTTTTATGTTTTTGGTTGGTGGGAGATTAAATTAATTTCTGTTTTCTTCCCCAAGTTGAGAAGCCTTGTCTGTCTGTTTTTCCTGGGACCATAAGTGGTAATTGAGCCCTCCCTGTCCTTAGGAAGTTCAAAAAGCACTCTCTACTTACAGCTGATCATGGTTTGTTCCTAGACGGGCATAAATCACAACATATCTCTGAAAGATTAATAACTGATTACAACAGTCACAACAGTTATTGCCATAAGTGCCCTATGCCAGCACAGCTGTTCTAAATCCCCCTGTGTTGTCCAATTGTTAAGTTTTGCCTCCTTAGAGGTATCTGCTCCCAATTAATCCAGTTAAGGCATTTTCCAATTGCTGTCATATACTGTTGAGATACTGCAAAGCAGCCACCAACAGGTTTCACACCAAAGTGGGCTGCAGTCATTGGCAGATGAAAGGACACATGAGCACATGGTTTGCACATTATTAAGTCTGTACAATGCTTTGAGGGTGACACGTGCTACATAAATTTCTTGGTATCATTTCCTTCACCAAAGTCTGCAGTGGTCTTCAATGGATTTGGGCTAAACCTACTGCTGCTTTTAGCTACCCATCTATTTTTTTTCCCCTTGTCTCAGTAAATTGGATGTTTCCTCCTCCCTATAGCTGATGAGTCTTCTACACCTCCCGGTTGGCCCTGACAAGCTGCTGCACAGACGTAGGGAGTCTACCTGCCTGTGCAGCCTCTCCCCTCCTCTAATCTGAACACAGCGTCTGCCAGACTTGAAAGATCCCTCTTCCTCCAATCACACTTCTCTAATACAGCCCTTAATTAAAATTGAAGGCAGCTACCACTTTTGAGGATGACAGTGCAGATTCTGTGGAAGTAAGGCAAACACTGCAGAGATTTATAAACCTGTCAGCATGGCCAGGTCACTCAGAAAAGACTACAAAACCTTCAGTTTAAAAATCTCCTATGCTATCATAAATTATAACTTTATCTGCAAGTTCTCCCTGTGAAAGTTCACTAGTTCTGTTATTTCACTTCTAGTAAGTACCGTGTCCTAATTTGGACATTTTTGCAGCATTCAGCTGAATTCTGAAGATATACAACATACCTCAGTGGTGTTTTCTCCCATTAAAAACAATCTATTCACTCAGTCTAATGAAAGCCCAGATCATAATATCTGGCCTCTGTTTCTAGCAGAGGCCGCAGCAATCCCTCTCCCCAACTTGCCAACACACAGTACCACAATTACACCAGGTACTGAGGCAAAGGCATCAGACATCAATACAAATCTCCATCCTTTTTTGGGATGTGCACAGAGTTTCCTAAAGGGAGAGGTTATTTGGTTTTGGCTGAGCATCTGAAACCACTTGCAGGCCACACACAAGTTACCGAGTAAGCAGACGACATCCTCTTCTCAAACCCTTGTGGACACAAACAGATTTTGAAAACATGTACTTCAACCACCTCAGCAAATTGTTTCCCCGGTGCATTGGTGCCGGGAGCTCAGCGCCTGCCCTCCCTCTTCCTCCTCCTCACGGCCCGTTTGCTGCTTACAGCAAGGAGGACATTAGTGCTGAACTGAACCTGCTCCAGTTCTTTTATATAGACTTAGACCATATAATTTGATCGTGACCACAGGCAGCTTTATTGCCTTGATTTATATGAAGCCTTGCAGGGGTTATTTTTTTTTTCCTTCCTTTTTTGGTAAGAAAGCGAGTTTCATAGAAGTCCTTTCCCTGCTCCAGCCTGAGGACAAGCTGTTGGATCTCCAGGGCTTCCCACAAGGGCTGTGGCAGGCCTGGATGCCACCCTCCCTCTCCCCTCGGTCTCAGAGGGGAATACACAAGCCGCAGGAATTTGGCTGAAGCTTCTCCTCCAGCAAAACCTTCCCTGGGCCCGCGCTGCGTCACAGCACTTGACGTGTCCTGCCTGAGAGGAAGCTCTAAGAGATGTCTGAGACAATCGGTGTTGCCGCTCCTCTTACCCACCAGTGTAATATACTGATGGAAACCTCAGTGTCTCCCTCTCTTGCACACTAACCCTCCAGAAACTCTCTCAGGAAAGTCAGCAAAAGGCTTCTTTGATCACTCCATCATTTTCACAATTGGCATAGCAAAAAATCCAGGCACCTCTGCCACAGAGCTAAAGGAGTTATGGCTGTTGGACCAGGCATATTGCTACTAACTGCCTGCACTCCCAGGGCACGCTAAACCTGGGATCTGTATTAGTATTCTCCGGCAAGCATCTGGCAGATATTAAATACCAGTCTCCCTGGAGAACGTTACCTCCTCATGCTTGACTGGGTGAATATAAGTGAGAGCTGTGCTTGTATCTGCTACCTGAAGAGGCTAGATGAAGCCTATCTGAAGCACGCCAAGACCTTGTATCTGTCATTACCATACCAATTTCCTGAATGAAAATCCTGCCTGTCTTTCATTTAATCTGTCCTCTGTCTCATTATGTGACCAGAACATGCTGTACTAACTACAAAGACAGGTCAGTATGTGACTCAAAATCTAATTTCTGTTACTCACCTCAAGGATTCCTGCCATGATGAACATAATGCTTTGGAATAACAATTTAAAAAGTTCACCAATAGTCCTGCCCTGTCACTGGTGTGTGGATTTTGCACTGGGCCATGGGCTAAAAGAAAAGGTTTATCAGAAATACAGTTGTCTCAGCTGGATAACCTCATCTTCACAACAAACACTAACTTTTTTTTCTAGCTTCTCTACCTTTTGTTTTTTCCTGCAACCAGCCAGTTCCTTCTTAAGCTTCTATGAGTGTGTACCTCTTCCACTCAAATACTTAATGGCTTTTTGCTTTACTACTGAGTTCTCCTCTTGAAGATCCTACAAAATGGTGTCTTTTGGCCCAAATCCTACTTTTATAGTCCTTCTGCTCACATCTCTGGACAACATTTGGTCAAAGGTCTTCCAATCCCTCTATACAGCTCAGCTTTCATCTAACATCTTTGGTGCAGGCTACTTCTGCTGCTCTGTAAATCATCTTATCCAAATAAAAACTTTTGACCATAATCCACCATGGTTTCCATAAAGGAGTCTAAACTTCTCTCTGCCATTCTGCGACTGGTGGCACCTTGTGTCTTACCCCATCTAGTAATAATTTTGCAAGACTTTGAAGCAGAAACCATGCCCTCTCCAGTTACAAGTTTACACAGCACTGATCAAATATTACTGACACCACCTTTTGCCTCACTTAGGAGCATAACAATTGCCTAGAAACAGTATTGCAAAATTGCCTGCAGAACTGTAACCAGAAAACTCGCAAGCAACATGAGTCACCACCCACTTCATGTGCACCCAGAGGCAAATCAGGAATGCTGGGCTTGCACATTTGCACCTTTTGTGAGCATCTGGAGAAACATCATTCCTCCTGTGTGGCATCTACAACCATAGCATTCAAGGGCAGAGTGCCTCTTCTGTTCCTGTGCCTTGGTTGGCTGCCAATAGCCTTCAAATTCCCACCATGTCTAAGCATGGTTTGGGCCACAAGCCTTGTCCCTCACAAAACACAAGGTTAAGTGAATCAAATTTGGGAGGACATTTCTATTCTTGCCTCAGGAATTATCTATTGGAAGATATTGAAGTTGGAGAAGAATGGGTTTTCATTTGAGTCACAGAAAGGAAGAATAAACTAAAACCATCTTTGCAGGAGACATTGCAGATACGGGCAGTGAAGAAAGGCCCTTTGGGCTGATACTTAGAGAAGCTCATTTCTATCCTCTCTCAAGTTCTACAGAGGTTAAAGACCTGCTACAACCTGCCATAAAAGGCAAAAACCACATTAATAGGAAATGTGTTCCCCTCCCCCATTCCAAATGTATTTTTTATGAGTAAACATTTCTGTATTAAGACTTACTGTCTTCAAAGATCCCTTTTATGTCCCAAAGGTAACCATTTAAGTGATCTTATAACAGCCGTTACTTATCTTTACAATGGGCAATGCACATGAACTCAGTGTCTGAGACTTTCATTTTGCTATATATTTTTCAGTAACTACATATAAATCCAGCCTGCTTCAAGTGTCAGTGACTCTGCATGGCCAAAAGATAGCCTTGGATCTTATTTCATCTGCTAAGACATTGTTTCAAGTGGAATTAAGAGCAGGGCATTAAATTAAATTTGCAAAACTCTTTTTTTTTTCCCTCCCAACCCTTTTAGCTTGCTTACAGAAGTGATGCAGCATGCACAGAGCTCAGAGAGAGAGAGATGCCAACATTTTTCACACATTCAGCCATCTCATATCTATTTTAAGAGTTACTGCTCCAGCATTTGAAATACAGGACCCTGCAGTAAAAATGTTTTAAGGACGTCTTTTTAACAGCACACAAAGGCTTCTCTGGAGTTTTCCAAAGGGGAAAAAAAACCGCACCAAATAGTAGTATTGCCAGCTCTTCTGCAGCTGATTATAGTATTACAGGGTGCACGTGCCCAGCAGGCTAATGGGAAGGAAAGTTGAAACTAAGGTTTTCTCTGAAGCTGTCATCCGACGTCAGTGATTTTCTTCTTCCACCACCTGGCCCCCAGAACTACACCTTTCCTAAGAGTCTAATTACAAAGGACTTTGCTAAACCCAGAATCTATTGCTTGGGCCAGGGTTTCATTCTGAACCTCTGCATGGTTTCTGTAAATTCATCTAGATCTGTCTAAAACTCTGTCCAGGTGCTTGAACCTTTGAAAACCGTTTGATGAACCTTACCCAGAGATTACATTTGTAGGAAACCTTCTTAAACTGGGAAAATTAATTTTCTCTTGTAGCAACACAAAAGATGTACACAGCTATTAACAACACAATGCTCTCTAACTGAGTTTGCCAGGTAAGATCACCTGAAAAACTTCCTTACTCCAGAGCACAGCGTGACCTCTTGGAATACAAACAATCTATATGTATCCCTGACAGACTTTCTGCTATAGATATTGAAAATATCTTCACTATAAGAACTTAACCTAATCTTCCCTAACCCTGCAAAGCTGTTTTATATGCCCTCTTTGACAGCAGCAGGTTGACACCTCAGACATAAGAACAAGGTCACCCTTGTAACACAGTGCCAGGGGCAGCAGCACCCTCTTGTAGGTGATGGGGAGGGGGGAATGGCAGCCTCTATGCAGTCTGACCTGTTAAGTGCTTCAGTATGAGCAGTGCCATAAACATGCTAACCAGATGCTGATGGATGGGCCTGGAGGCCCAAATAACAACGTAAGTTCATTATATAAACGGAGGAGGAAAGGGAAGTCAAGCAGCTTTTCCAAAATCATGAAGGAAGTTTGAGGCTGGATCAGGAACTGAAACTAATTTTCTCCAGGCTCAGTTCTGTGCCCTCACCATAGGGAGTCACCAAAAAATTGGGTATCTTCACACAAGCAGCCTCTGGGTGTCGGGTCAGATTCCAACAACACATAATAATTTCTCTCGTTAAAAGGGGATGTGCAAAGCAATGCCTAAAGTCCTCACCTTTAGGTTTCTCTGGTTTTATTTTAAAGAGTGGCTGTAAATGCTTCAGAAGTAATATCACCAGCTGTACCTGCAAGCTGACAGGAACAAGATTTAGCTTACTGATACTCACATCAGCCAGCGTGCAAAAGAAGATACTGCTTAGTTCCCCCCATCACTGCTGGTCCACCCGACAAAGAAAAGCCATAAACCAAGATAAGTCACAGATAAAAAAAAAGAGCAGAGAAAAATCATTTTTATGACTCACAAACAAAGAAAAAAAAAAAAACCACTTGGAGAAAATCTCAATGTTTCCCAATACTTTCAACTCAGGGTTGGGAGTGCTGAGCCCATCCATACCATTCTCTCTAGGCTCAGAGTGTCTCATTAGCTGCAGGAGTATCTCAGTTTTCTTTAAACTGTTAAACTAACATTGAAGCAGTGCACATGGAGCCAGGGGCTTACAGGAAGATGAGTCCTCTATTGGATGGTTTGCAGGAATGCTCAGACACTGATCTTTTATAGCAATACAACTCAAGCCATCAAAACTTTTAACTGTTTACTCAGGGATACATCTGTTGCAAGCTGTGATTTTTCTGAAAATCTGTCAGAGTCAGGAGCTGATCCATGTAAGAGAAGAGATGAGAATAGCTTTCTGGCCGAAACAGCACCATTCAATCCCTGCAAATGTTGCTGTATTTTAAAAATCAGATATTAGTGGCAGTAAATATAAATATTTTGCTTGCAATACTCCTGTTCTTATTTACAATTTATTTGCAATTAGAAGCATTTTTGATGGAATACAGACTTTAAAATATCTGTGATTCCAGGAGAGTTATAAAAGGAGAGAAAAACCCCAAGGAGTTAACTAACTGCATAGAATACAGGATTGATTTCAGACAAGTTTGTGTGAAATCTTTTTCATTTGTGTTCATGAATGATCCCACACAATGTTATTTTTTTTTATTTTCATTTTGGACTCAGTCAGCTTATGTGCTCAGTTCTTTCCACCAAAGTTTGCCTGATTTCAACTCAACATCACTACAGGAATTGCAGAACACCCAGTGCAGGCCACTTCCAAACTCTCAAGTTTAACATCATCCTAAAACCGTTGAATGAAGTGAGTATATTCACTTCATTCCTTCAAGAGCTAAACTTACAATCTTGGCTGAGGTTTACTCTCTGTTGTTACCATTAAGATCGGAGAACTTATCCTACTGAGTATGGAACACACACAGAATCCATGGAATATTGATGTATTTCAGAATTCAAGATTCTCACAATTTATGTCCCACTTGGTTTTGGAAAACGTTTTAGCCCCCAAATTATGAGCCTACTGTGCTAGGTACTGCAAAGGCACTGCCAAAACCAAGTTGAGTAAAATTCAGTAAAATCGTATTAGTGCTACTGAATTTTTTCATACCCTTATGCAACTGAAAGGAACGGAACTGACTGCTGCGAAGTGATGTTCTCAAAGACATTATGTGATGTGTAGACACCTTATGTTCAACTCTCCTGAAGGGAAAGAAATAACTACTCTGTTTGGCAGATGGGCAGCAGAATTTGAGTCTTTTGACCACGATTACATGGCATATCATTAAAAGACAAAGGACTTGCTAGTGGATACAGTGACCCAAGAGACCTGTGCCAAGTTCTTGGTAACACCAGGGGTATCCCATGAATGTCATCTATGAACTTCCAAAGTTGCAGAGATAACCAGTTCTTAACATCTCTCTGAAAGAGCTGAACCTGTTACAGCCACTTGGCATTGGAAAATCCCCTGTGCCCTCTGTCAGCAGAATGAGAGCAATGACAACTCCCTGTTTTACCAGGATGTTCATGTGTCGAGGGTGTAAGTGCAAGAGGCTCAAGTATTCAAGAGGCACCATTGGGGCTGACCAAGGTAAGAAAATCCCTCACAGGACCTGGTCTCCCAGAAGCCACCAGACTGCACAGTTCATATTCTCTAAATAAAATAAAATTTAGAAATAATAGGGCAGCAGAATGGGCTGTGTCCTCCCAGGCCTCTGCCCTTCACTTATGACCACACGAAACACTGAAAACAGACCGTCTGGTTTCATGGGCGTGGGGTTAAGGAGAAGACAAGCAATGCCAAGTCCTCCTTTCACTCTTAGCTATAGGGATGCCTCCTCAAGGCCACACAGAAATTCTTTAGGAATTGCCAGGGATACAGTCCCATTTCTTGGTGCTGGTGTTGGATATACAACATTTCTAAGATCATTTTTCTCTGCCACTTGTCTGACCTCAGGAGCAGTCCCACTGCTCCACACAGGCAGCTGTGGAATGCTCTGCCAAACCCTATCAATTATTTAGCGTCAAAAGGAAGACTTAATCTGTGTGATAAAAGAATGGATTTTATCTAATGCTTGTTCCCCTTGAAGTGATTTATACAACTGGCCTCTCCAGTTGCTTCCCTTAACATAATTATTTACTTTTGCATTAACAGCCTTCCTCCACTTGGGTTATTTTTAGGAGCCTTTTCTAGCCTTTAGAATTTTGTAGTTTTTTTTCCCTTGTCTTTTTAGTAGGGATTTTAAGTTGCCCATCTCTCTGAATGGGCTGTTAAAGCACTGTTTTGTCAATTCTGGGACAAAACTGAAGCAGCTCTGGGAAGCAGGTCCTCTGGCTGTCTTGACACCTGGGTGTTGAGTTTGCCTCCAACTTGAGAAGCCACAGCGTGAGATTTCAGTTCAGAGCTGGCAAATCAGGGCTCTCAGCCTGCTCATCGGGCTGTGGACTGATGAAGGTGAATGAAGGGCTTTAAAGCATTAATCTAGTCTCACCTTGGCTCCTTGATTTAACATCACTCTGCAATTTTGGCCAAGTCAGGAAGACTGGGATTTGTCCACCTAACATTAGCCACCTCAAATCAGGCACAAAGTCCTCAAAGGAGCAAAGTAGGCATCTCCACAACTTGATTTATTCCTCTCTAACACAAAAGAATCCCAAAGTAGACACCTAACATTTAGGCGGACAACTTCAGACAAAATGAGTCCAATTCCTTGTCCCTCATGATAATGGCAAGCTCAAATGCAACTGTTTATGGATGGTGTTAGGAGAATTAATTTACAAAACCTATGCAAATTCTCCGATGCTCAGGAAAAAAGCCACCAAAGGTAATAAAAATTCAAACTATGAGGACATGCTGGCAGCAAGAGGAGACAGTCAAGGAAAATATCAGGATAAATATAATCTATTATCATCACTGGATTTTCTTTCTTTAAATGACCAGCCCACAAATAGGTAAGCTTAGCATCAGTTAAAAAGGTTATATTTAGGTACCCTCTGAGAGGCACTTTACTGAAGCCCAAGCTGGACCCACAAAAAAACATATATATCAATATTTCCCAAGATAAACTTTTGGAGCTTAAAAAATAATAGAAAAAGTGGAAGCTATTATTAATGATAATAACCATACACTCACAAAATACAAACGTGTTTCAGGTAGTACTTAATGCTTGGGATCATCAGTGCCAGAACCATTCTGTGAAGAATACCTTTGTTCATTTCAAACCCATAAAGCTTTTCAAATTATCATGCAATGCTGCAGTGTGGTTAGGGATGAAATTACACTGTCTTCAAAGTACTTCAGCGTCTGTAATGGGCTGAAATGGTAGGGACTTCTGGTATTACCATTTTGAAGGTTCTGTATAAAGTCACTAAATGATGGGTGATGCTATGAATCATAGAATCATAGTATCATTTATGTTGGAAAGATCATCAAGTTCCATTGTAAAGTTACTTTGGTGATATGGATTTTAGCTTTGTCTGTCATGGCTACACAATATGAACCAAAAAGTCTGTAAACATTAATAGTTATCCACTCTGAGGCTGCACCTTTGCCCACAGGGCTGGTTACTACACAAAGAAACTCAGTATAGAGTCTCGGGAAAGAGTTTTTCTCTGTGAGAAAAAAATATCCCCAAGTGGCCAGGAAGTCAGACTATCACTTGACTAAACAAAGAAAAGGGTTACCTAACAAAAATGTATTACTGACTACTTTAAAGAAAAGACTAGAGAGACTCAGCCTGGCAAGCCATGGATTGAGGAGAAAGGGCTGGCAGAAAATAAGATGTGCTTTTCTGGCACAGTTTGTGGCAATCTTAACTACTAAAATTCTGTCACACGGAGCTGAAGAAATGAACCTGCTGCTCCCTGAGGACTCTCCACCATGCCCATGCACCAGATACCGCCCACTGAACATAAAAACAGTGCAGTATGGTTTTCACTTCATCCATCTCTACTTGAATCTTTCTAAACAATCCCAAAGAGCAGATGTTAAGTGACCAGCATGATTCAAAGCTGTCAGCTAGCCACAGGTCTTGATATCCTGAGACTGAGAAACAGCCTCAACATTGCAACACTCTGAGCATCTGAGACCTCCAGTTGCCCAAAAATAACCAGGCAACCTGGACGGCTAGAAGGGCTATGGTAGCAGAGAAATCCACTTTAAGAGCCTACATGATTACTTTTATTTAAGACCGATAGAAAAGTTTAGGATACGATTCTTGGTTGCTGTTGCTCTTATAGCAGAGTTGGACTGAAACCCTACCCAAGGTGGGGGCCACTGAGCTGTACATAGTAGACACACAATAGAGATGGTAGTTGTCAAGAGAATTTTACAGTCTAAATTATGGGATTTTCCCATCATTCAGCTTTAATCACTTGCCCCTATCCTTCCTGGAACCAGCCCAGGCTTTTCTGTTAACGGCATATCTCAGTGTTTTAAGTTCTCTAGAGCGAGGCAATACAGGGCAGGGAAGCTAAGAATGTGCTTGTACTGGTTATATTATTTTTCTTGGAAAATGTGAACAACTGAATGAAAAACATCTTTGGAGAAGATCCCTGCCGCTCCAGGGTGGACAGAGGAGATGACTTCATAGGGGCTGTTCTCCTCCTAATTTGTCTCAGCCTCAGGCCACACATACTATATATTTTTTCAGTGTGCTGAGGTCTGCTGGGATGCTGGCATTTCCTCCTCCTCATTTACATGGTCTTCCCATAATCCAGCACTGAGACAAGCTGAACTGCGCAAGGACTCCCTGCCAATGCCACTCAGGGCTTGCTTATAGAAGACCTCTGGAGAGCGAAGGGAGGTGTTCTCTGCCCTTCTCCTCTGCCTATGAAAGGGCTGAGTGTGCTACTTCTGCAGCACTGAGCATTCCCGCCAGCCCATAAATCAAGTGACCCAACTCCATTCCAATCTCTGATCTGCTGCAAAAGAGCCCCATGCTCCATCTTTACAGCATGCACAGGGCAAAGAGCTGCATTTCATCAACCGAAGCCTTAATATCAGAGGAGAGTCGTTACCTCCCGGAAAAAAAAAAGTGTAGCCAGAGTCTTACTGGTTCTGCAGCTTGGTTCCCCCCATGTTTACACCAAATGACTTGTTGAACTTCATTATATACAAAGTATTTCCATAGATCAGAGGCAGGGAGACCTGTGCAGCTAACATAAAATAAATTACCACCCTGTGATAAATGGTTCTATTAGCAATCCAGATTGTTAAACTCAGATACAACAGGATGAAGGGAGCACTGCCCCATTCATTCTCCCTGCGGCAGATACTGAGTTGTAAATAGGTTATTTTGTGTGTAAATAACACATTAAAACTCAGCATTAGCCGTGTCTTTTGATAGAGAGGAAATTGTTCCAAATAAATAATCTCGGACAGGAATGTAAAATAAGCCAGATTTAATAGTGCATGCCTGCTGCAGCCGTGTTAAACATGACTAAAATGATAAACCCCAGAATATACTAATAGTAAACTATGCTCTGACATCAAAGTAATGAGGCTATATTTTTACCCAGCTTTAGAAATGCTAAAATTAGTCTTGACAGAGCCAGACATCAGAAAAATGTTTCAAACATAAACACCATCAATTTGGGAACTTGGTGTTTGTGTCATGCAGAGGGTGGGGTAGAGAGGGAAAGGTGCATTCTGGGCCTTGTTAAAGTCACTCAGCCTTTAGGAGAATTTGGATTTAATTTTTATTACTAGATGAGAAACCCATCTTCCTAAATGCCTCTGCCTTTGAAAGAGGGGCTCATTTAAATTTCTCCTTCGGCCATGTGCCCGAGCTTCCTCATGTGTGCTCATTTGGAGGATGTCACAGTGCTAGAGCCTGGAGGACACAACCCACTCTCTCTCACTCCAAAGTCACTTGCCCTATGCAGCAATATGCACTTTTGCATTCAGCAAAAGACTTTTCTAAACATGAAATGTTATGAGTTGCCCTTCCAGAAGCATAGACAGCAAAAGCAAGAGGCTCTTCTGAAGACTGAGCCTGTCTATAGCTCCTACGTACTGTCATTAAAATCAGTTTTCACCTCTGTCACACATACTCACATGCACCTGCTGGAATAGAAGAAAGAAGCTTTGACTCGTTGGCTGGCATGATTTATGGAAAAGCATAAAAAATCAGGGGAAATTTCCCTGATGTCATTTCTGTGAGACCAATTTCTGAACATCTGATCAATGAGTTACTATAAAAACATGTCTCTAATATGGCAGATTCCATAGACTAAAAATGTAAGATGCAGGTTGTTAGCACAAAAGGGCTCTTCTCCGCTGACAATATCAACAATACTCATGCGTTTTCCTACAGCCATAACTTAATTTGTTCAAGGCTGGAAACATTGAGGACAAATATGCAAACCAAGGGAACTTGAAATGGAGACCTGATATATTATTACCTTAAAATAATACAGCTTAAGTAACAAAATAGCTACTCTTCAAATATTTAACTAATATTCATTCATTGTTTCAATTACTTTAATTGCAAATAAAAGCTTATGAATCTGTTCATTTCTACAAGGGAATAAGAAAACCTTATGATCCGAGAAACATGCTATGTTGGCACTCCATCTGTGTGACTCAGTAGAATAAAGGAGAAGAAATGTGTTGTGAATTACGTTTGTTTGGCTCTGGAGAGCAGCTTGGTGATCTTCAGCACTAGCTGAGTCTTGCTGCCACTTTCTCACATGCTAGTACAAAGAGTAAAACCTCTACAATAAATAAAATCAAGAGTTTGTCTTGGATGAGAATAAAGACTTGTTCATATGGCCCCAAAGCAGGGTGGGGAGGCTCAGAGGCCCTCTCTTTAAAGCTGTTCCCCTCCTCAAGCTGAAATTCATAATTAATCTCTGTGCCTTATTTGCTTTCTTCTGTAAGAATATGAGCATAAATATGGATATTTCTGGCCTGTTATGAGTAATTATGCTAGTTTAGTGAATCAATATGTTATATTAGCATGAACACCACATAAGTACAGTCTCAAGGCTCCCCAGCCCTTTTGTTATCATTGCTAAATCACACCTTGCAGTTAACTGATGTTAGAAGATGACTTTGTATTCATTTTTCTACTTATAAGCATACACACCATGCTGCTCCCTTTCAGGAGCATGTATTATGTCTCGTCAGAATTCAAAGGAAAGTCCTCTGAACCATGAGAACAACGTGCATCACCTGCAGAATCCCAGACTGGTGTGGGATCCCACATTGCTTCACTGCTAGCCATTTCAGGTCATTTATGAGCACTTCTCTTCACAGCATGACATAGATTTTGCTCTTTACATCTCATTACACAATGCTTTCATCACAATTCTCCTGACATCGTCAAAAAGTCCTCCACTTACTTCTCCACTTCCTATTCATAAAAGGGGAAACAATAAGCCTGTAAATCATTCTTTCCAAAGATGTGAGCACACTGCTAAGGGACATATGATACTGGATGCTTAAAAACCAATCAAGCCTCTGGAGATGCCAAATGGATCAATGGACACTCCAGCTCAGGAACATCCTCATTTACATTGCATCTCTGGAAATGCAGTAATTCCTCTGTGGAGGTACTACCAAGGCAAATGCCAAGTTAGGAGAAGGTATATATTCATAACAGCACGTCTGTGGGTTTTGAAGTTTTCCACATGATTCGATTTTGCCAGTGCCAATCAGCCTTTTGGATTTGCCAATCACGGAGATGATGCCTCAAGTGGGCTGCCCAAGTGGATCTTGCAGCCTGTGCTTCCTCAACAGGGATCAAAATCTACTGGGTGAGTGGCCAATTTATGCATGTTGCTATCTCTGCCTTTCCCTTATTTCTGCCACCCAGAAAGCCTTCCTTCTGCCACTTTGCAGAGTGCATATGAGGAAGGTGGCTCAGACACATTCAGCAGCATGAAATCATCTTTCCTTCCACACAACTTTGTGTAAAAGATGTCCCAGCTCTTCCTAAGGAAAGCTTTCCTTTGGCTAACAGAATTTATCAAACACATGAACTAATCTGATAGATTATAATCTTGCAGTTGCTGCCTTATTCTGTACATTCAGTCTTCCTGGGTCAATATCAAAACAAAAGCTGAGTAATAAAGGTGTTGAAAAGGAAGGATAGATAAAGCAGATTTAAGCAATTTGGGCTGGGAACTATCTTTAAAACTCAGGCAACAGAAAAAGCCATTCTCCAGCCGAGTTGCATAAGAAACAGGAGCCCGCAGAGGAGTCCTGCTGCTCCCCTGGGGTGATGAGAAACCACCCTGCAGTGAAGGAAGGGGAGGAGAAGGGTTCATTTTGAGGTAGAGTCTGGCTAGCAATAAGGTATATTTTAAAGACAAAAAAAGTCTGCCTGCAAAGTTTACACAGCTGGGATGTCTCTCGTCACATCCAAGTCGGTGTAACCCCTTCTAAGTTTGTCTCCATATGCCCTGTCCAGAAAAGACTCTCAAGCCCAGGCCCCAGCAAGAGCAGAGTAGTGCCTCTCCAGTGGGCACAGCCTTGCCCATAGCTGGAGGCACCATACAGCATCTTGGCACTAATTTGGAGGTCTAACCAGCACATGTACCACTGAGGGATGTGTTTTCTGGGGCCATATTTTGCCTGCCATAGCAGGTGAGAGGAAGCAGGGCAACATGTCTGCACATACCCTCTGCATACTGGTGATACACCTGCCAAAAGCAACCCCATGCCTATGGGTGTCTACAAGAGCTTCCCAGTTGACTTCATCACCAGCAGGACCAAAATCTTGCCAAAAAACACAGATGGAAAAAGAAATCATGACCTGAGCTATTTCTAACACTAACAGGAAAAACGCAAGTGGGGATGTTTCTTTGCGATCCTTCTTGTGTTGGAGCTGGACAATCCCAAATTCACCACTAACCATGAAATCCAGCAGCAATGATTGAAGACAATGCAGTCTGCTTAGCTCATTAGCATGATGACAGCTGGAACACAACATCCCTCCCTGACCATGATAACAGGATGCTCCCCAACTCCAGCCAGCCTTGCCCACCACTCTAACTCTGTGGAGGAGTGATAGGCACAGTGCTTCCTACTCCACACAGTACTGGTCAGCCAGTGGCAAGCAGTGATTGGATAGCTTCAACTCTCCAACAGCCACCTCTTATCACCCATCCACTCCCTCACCCCAGCGGAGTTTGCTGGAAGCACCAGTAACTCATCATCATGCAGTGATGTTTGGATGGCACACAGTGACACAGCTTCCCATTCCTGTGACCTCTGATGGCCAAGAACCCCAATAAACTCAACACATTCACAGGAGGACAGATGCCACTGTAGTTATTAAATTCTTACAGTCTAATGAAAAACACTCCTGCTGCTTTCAAATTGTGGAAAACATAAAGTACCTCCTTGTGCCACTGCTGCTCCTGCAGCTGTTAAAGGAGTGGGTTTCTTCCCAGTCTCTGTAAAGCCATTCCCCTCCAGAACTGCACTTTTCCCTTCTTTTTTCCCAGCAGCAGTTGAAGCAGAAGTTTCCATCTTAGACATGCATCTTCCAGCTCAGCAACCCTATGAGACATGAAATAAAACCAGATTCTGGTCACCACTCACAAAATAGGCAAATGCAGCTCCATGAAGAAACAGACGATGGAAAATGGAAAGCGACAAAGATATGCTGGGTTTCTAACTCTAGTGGTACAGCTGTCACAGGCAAAAAGAGCATAACCCTGCAAAGGACTAGGTAAAGACATAAAAGGATCAGGACAAAACCACTTTTTTTCTCCATTTGAACTCAGTCTACATAATACAGCTTACAGGTCCAAAGGGTTTTGCAGGATTAAAGGACAGGTAGGATACAAAACCTTAGCATGTATAAAATCCCTTTGTCCATCCTATACATGACCTAGTCCACCATAATAAAAAAATGAGTCTGCTAAAATTTTCCAATAAAAATACAGTTAAAAATACATTTAAGGTGTTTTTTTTTTTCTTTTCCCCAGTTGGTACTTATTCTGTGTCCTGATTCTGAACCAGTGCCCTGACCATAACATTTCAACAGTGCTTATGGATATAGACAGCAGATCTGCCAGAGCTCATCCAGTTCTCACTGATGAGGACTAACATCCAGTGATTTTTCTCTCTCCCAACCAAGTTCTTCTATTCTGACCCATTACAGCTGAAAATCAGCTACAGCTTTATCCCTATTCCAAATGGTGAATTAAGTGCCAGTGAAAGCTCCACAAGACAAGATACACAAAGCACAAATAACCATGAAAAATAACAGCTCCTGAAATTCTTTAGCTTAATCATTTGTTCTGCATGGCTCAAACTTCACTGGTCTCCCAAAAGCATACATATGGGCATCCCAAATTTAACATAAAAAGGTGGCTTCCCTGAAATGAGAAGGCATGCTTCACTTCTGGCTGCAAATACTTTTGTTCCTCTATTTTAACTTTATGTCTTCACAGGACTACTGTTTCCACAGAACCCACACAGTTACCCTGCACTACAGGCCTCAGGCTGGTCTTGGGAAAACCCACTGCTAATTCCTCCTTTCCTTTCTAATTTTAATGCAGATCTGCAATTTTTCACATGCAAATTTTCAGATGCAAATTTTTCAGCTCCTGGGATGCTCTGGAGAATACTGGCTGTTTACCTTACTGGAATTAATGAGATTCCCCCAAAAAAATGCCCGGGAAACCTGAGAACGTCTTCCTTGATTCAGGTAGTTTTACCACCACTGTGCCAGCTCAAACTTACCTCCCTTCACTCTGGAGGATTAACTGACTCCTGAAAAATCTTGCATTAAAAAAAATTAACTCTCCTAAAAACTAAAATTACCCTCATGTGTGGCCTGTAGCTTTTATCATTTAGTCATTCATGACCCTGTTGTAAGCACTTCATTTTATGATTGTGAGGGTTTTTTTCCTCTTCTCACTATTTTGCCATCCTTCAAGCAGTTTTTGTGTGCTGTAATTTCAGGACAGACAAGCCTGAAAGTGAATACCCTCTTTCCTCACTACATAATGAGCTCCATGACTCTGCAGCAGGCACATGGCCCTGTGCTCCTCACACTTGTCTTTGGGGACCCTCCATCCTATACCACTGTTCAAGACAGGCAGTCCTAAAATATTTCCTCCTCTGAACTACTTAAAAACCTTGCTGTAAATAGTCACCCTTGCTGGCACCTCAGATTGACCTGGGACATAATAGCTGTGGTTTTCTGGCCTTGTGACCAGTGCCTGGGCACCAGCAGGATGGTGGCCCAGCAAGTGGCTGTCAGCCTAGGCAGCTTACCCCAGGAGCCTTCAAGCACAACTCACATTAATGGGACAACTAAATGATGGATCTACAGTCACGATTTGCAGCTGTAAACAGTAAAAAGCTTGCACTGGAAATGATGGCACCTGCAATTACAGGCTTTATTGACAACAAAAGGCTTCAGTGAATATTGAGGTGGCTCCTTGAGGTCCTGCCCCAGCATGTGCTAGGCTTGATGGCAAACATGGGATGGGTTCCTGGGGGCCAGGACTTTACAGCAATTTAATCCAGAAATCAGGTTGGGTTACAGACCATGTATGAAATAAATACACTCCAACTGGAGGAGTATTTGACCTAGGTCTGACAGCCTGGGCTTCTGTTCATTAAGCAAATAAACTTCAGAGGCTATATTACTAACCCCCCACCTGTTTCTTCTTATTCCCTCTTTTCAAGGCTTTGCACTTTTGTTTGAAACCAGACACTTGCCCTCACACCCCTCCTAGCCTTACTCTGACCCTCAGGGCACCCTCGTGGTATGGGAGCTTCCTCGGGGAGCTGCAGGCTGCAGCAGACAGGGACCAGGAGGAAGGAATGAGGAGCAGGAATTGTTCTCCTGTGAAACATGCAGGTTAGAGCCATGTTTTTCTCCAGAGAGGTGCCTAAAGCAAGATATCTAAATCCCTGCCACAAATACTTCAGTAGAGACCCAATTTTTCAGATGTGTCTCATTTATCCAACTGGAATTTGACAAGAGATCAGGACTGTATTTGAAAAATGTGACCACTGTAGCTGTCTGCTCTCCTTTCAAATGAATTATGAATTTAAAAATAGTCAGGTGTTTCTAATAAATAGTTATATTAAACAGGTAAATCCTTCTCAAGTACTGGATTAGAGAAAAAATAAAAAGAATGCAGCCACTCTCATCTTACAGGATTTAGGGTAATAAGCCTATAATTATTTTTGCTTTGTAAAGGTGTTTGAGGCAAAGGAGGCTGGATACGAAGTTCTGAGCTTTTCCCCAAGTCATCAGCAGCCAAAAGATATTTCCTATCCACAAGCAGAGCTGATTGTCCCAGCTCAGAAGGACGCAAACATCCTTACTAGATGGATTCTGCCCTGCTCAGCACAGCTGTCCACAGATCGGGACACAGACCAGGGAGCAAAGGAGCACCAACACTGATTTTGTATGCCATCTCCTGAGGTGTTACAGATGATGGCTGAGAGTCAGTGACTAGCACACTCTCCAACTGTGCTTTGGTGCAGCATGCAACCAGGACACAGCACTGGAACTCTGGAGATTTAGGTTCCCATCTTGGCTCTGCTTCAGTCCCCTTGTGTCCCTGGGCAAAAAGCTTAACCTCTCTTGCAGCCAGTTTCTGCAGCCATAAAATAGGAAATAGTACTTTGCCCTATTTGCAAAGTTCTTGGAGATCCTCAGAGGCACGAGGCTATGGATGTATTTTTATTACCAGTATAAGAAGATATATTGATGGAGGCAGTCAATCCACACTATCCAGGAGCACAGCACTCATTTTTTTTAAGCAATACATAGTTTGCTTTCTCTTCAATGCTAAACTTTTTCCACTGCTCCGTGCCACACAGAATTTATAAATTCAATGACAGATTAATCTTAGCAGCAAGCCATTTGGCATGAAAAAGGGTTTCACAGGGAGCCTGTTTTTTCCAGTAAAGAGCATACATTTAGGAGTGACTATATGGAGAAAGACCCTGTGCACTTATTCAAGCACAAGTCTCTGCCCTCTGTCATTACTCAGAATTAGAAACACAGAATGGATTACTCAGATTGTTCCTAAGGTTTGTAGCTTTCTCTGCAGGAGAAGGGTTGGGTAATTGATTTTGACACTAATACTAGCACTATTCATATGCCCTGTAATATAATTCTGCAGCGACACTAAAAAACCAGCCATCTGAGATCTGAACAAGGAAAGTGCTATATGATTTGCCCTAGACAACCCCAGCTATTTTAACAGCTGCGTTGTATATTAAAAGGGAGAAATCCCAACAGAATTAAAAACAACAAAGTCACATTTGCCTTTGAGGGAAAACAAGGAGCCGTAAACTTTCCTAATAAAACACTCCCTCCTGCTAAGTGCTCGAGGAATGGTCAAAAGTGCTGTCCCAAAATGCCTGTCTGTTTTGCAGGGCATCAGCCTGAGTGGGACTGCCAGCAAATTTGGGAATAAATAGGTACTCATCAGCCATGACCCACCCACCCCTTTTCTTGAAAAGCCATGATTTCCTTCTTTGGGATTTTTCTTTCATCAGAAAATCCCCTTCTCCTGCCCCAGACAGAGCAGAAAACATAGATTTCTGCCCTCCACTCAGCTTTTCTGTGAAATGTGAATCGTCAATTTTGGCCACCTCTCCTCAAAGACTAAGTAGGAGCACAGGAGCAAGTCTCTCTGGCAGAGGGGAGATACCACCAGTGATGTTGTGACATGAGTCCAGTCCTCCTGAAGCCACCACGATCAGTGAGTATCACCTTCATGTTCGGTATACCAACAGGGTGGCAGGAAGGGGTTTCCAAATGAGGCTTTGAGCAGCCATTCAGGTTTTGTGAATATTTTGGGTTTAGACCAATATCTATCCCCCGCTTTAAGTCCATCTCTACCTGACCTCCTCATGCACAGCCCCAGCAGTGCCAGCAAAGCATTCCCAAGAGAACATGATGGAGGTGTGATAGCTGCTGCCAGTAACACCACCTCTACCACAGCCCAGCCAGGATGAAGCCCCTTTGCTGCTGCGGCTCCTGGCATGTTGTGGGATAACACAGCTCTTGCCAGATTTGCCCCTCATGCATCCACAGGGAGATGCTTTATCTATGCTGTGCCACATTGCCGCCTGCATAGGTACAATACCACGCTTGACAGCTTTTCCTGGCATGCTGTTTTAGTCAAAATAAACAAAGAGATACTCCCACCATCTCTTCTTTTTTCAGAGGACTGCGTCATACAGCTAAAGCCTTAGGAATACATGATTTGCTTATGAAATTCAGTGTGAGCCAACTGTTTTGAACGTTAGCTTAATGCAGTGGGCTGCTGTGATCCTTTTTGGTCTCCCAGGGTTTGAGCCAAATGATATTCTCAATTACACGGAAGTAGCAGCAGTTAACCCGGTGAAGTCATAGGCTCTATACCACAGCAAAACTTGACCCCTCTATTTTCTTTTATATCAGCAAGAGCTTCAAATTACTAAAATAGGGGTTTTTTTTCTGTACACATGCCACTACTTAAAGTTGGGACTATCCAAACACATTGCCTGTTGCTGAAGAGTCTGTAAGTGTTCACAGAATATCAATCTCAAGTAAAAGAGGCACAACTACTAATTCAGAGCTAATCGATTTTGGAGTCTTCCTGATACAAACTTTCCCATCTTGACATTTCTTAGGAAAGGTGTGCTTGGGCCAACCCACAGAGTGGATTACACATCAAAATTAGAGCTGTACTCTGAGGTGGGCACAATGTACCCCTTCCAAGCTTGAGAAAGCTTCTGTAATGGGTCCCTATCAGTTTCTGGGAGATGTTGTGGTGAGGGAGGAAAAGAAGTAGAGACAAGCCCATCCTGCCAGAAGTGGTGTTAGGAGGTCACAAAGCTGCTCGGGGCTGCTTTCATTTTTCCCTACCTCCTGCGTAGGGAAGAGCAATATTGAGTTGCCAAAGAGAGGAAAGAGCTGGTTTTCAGCAAAGAAGATAGACACAAAAGTTCTTCCCATCTGTCCCCAAAGGTAGGGCTAGAATTGCTAAGAAACATGGGTGTTCATAAGGCTTCACCAAAGAGTTCCAGCCTGTGGCAAAAATTGCATCACTCAAAAAAAATTAAGAGAAAATTAAAAAGAAAAGGAAAAAAAAAAAAAAAGGACAAAAAGACAAAAAGCCCAGAAGAGTTGGCAACACTGCAATAGTTATACAGGTTCTGGAATGTACAAAGACTGAAATCAGAGACTTAGCATCTCTTTTGAACTTCAAAAACAACAAGTCTCTTCAAATCACTCCATTAATTGGCTTTAAATGTTCTGAGTTTAATGAACAAATCTTTCACGTAGGGCATGAAACGGATACGCTTGTAGGTTAACTTCCTGATCAACACCATCTGCCATTTCTATATGGCAACAGCAAACCAAAAGCACGAGGAAGAAGCCACTGTTGCCTTACTGTAAGGGTTCAAAGTACACTCAGGATTGCCTAGTGCTTGGCAGCATTTCTCTGTAATGTGATAGTGTCGGAACATTGCCTCCAACCAGCTCCAGAAAATCCAGGGACATACCAGGCACCAATGGGCACAACTCTGCTCAGGGAGGTATAAAAGGAGACAAAGTATGGAAAAATATGTGGTGGGAGGGAGGCATGAGGGAAAGAGGAATGTTTGCAAGGATGTGGAAAGAGTAGGGGGTTCCTGAAGGTGGAGAAGAAACTGGAAGACAGAGAATAAATAAGACTAGAGTAGGCAAGCTCTTTCTGTAGAATAAGTATAGGAACAAGGCAGGCAATGTTTCATTCTTTAAACATAGCATGGGAAAGAGGAAGATTGAGGCTGCACACAGACTTAGTACCATGGGAGATGGAGATACATAGCCCTGCTATGTAAGAGGAAGACATGGCAAGATGCCTAGCATGGCAGAGATGGGGCAGAGAAGAATGGCGCAAAGGGAAGAGAAACGGAAGATGTTCAGGGAACTTGCAGGGAACCAAAATGGAGAGGTGCAAGGGTGTCTGATGGAAGAAACATGCCTGCAAACCACTCCAAGAAATGCAAGCCTCCAGTGTGCTCTATCATATCGCTCTATGTAGTTGAAGTACCTAGAGACAAGTATACAATTCACTCCAAGTAGGGCCAGGTCTATGACATGAAACAATGTCAGAAACACATCAAAGGGTCACAAGTACTGTTCTTCCTTGCACTGACAATGACTACAGAGGCCTTCTGCTTACAGCAAGCAAGACCAGTCAAGTTAGTGGCAGTAACCAGAAATTATCACCATACACAAGGTCTTTGGATATTCAGCTACCTACTCCAGAACTAGCTTTCACCAGCTGGAAGCTACTTGGACACCTTCTAGCAGCGACCAGGCACTGATCATGCAATGCTAGTGTCGGCCTAGGGGCACCCAGCACTCTAGGACCCCTGATCCTGGGCAAGGGCTGACAGGTATTGTGCCACATTTAAGGGAGACATGCATCTTTCAGGAATGTCAACCAGAGGCTAGGCTATCCTAGGACACTCCATGGCACCACATGACAGTATTAAGGCCACTGAATTGAAACATTAATTTTTGGTTTTCCCCTTTCTGAAGCCATTTCCTTTCTGGGCTGCAGCTTAGAAAGGAGATGATACTGAACCCACATTCCACCCGTTCCTTTGGTTTAGCCCGCTGTTCATATTTTTCATAGACATTAATGACACTTTAATATTGCTGCTTCCTTACAAATAACACTAATTTATAAAATATCAGATAAATTTGAATGGTTTCCACACTCCAAGTATATTTTCAAGTTGCCAACCTTACAACAGAAATTGTCTTTCAGATACTGAGTTGTAAACAATTATAATACATCATCAAAACATATGAGCAGACATAAAAGCTCAAAGCCAGACAGAGATTCGGCACTGGTCCATGCTGAGACATGCAGGCTGGGGTACAGGACTTTTTCTTTTCTCTCTCTGAAGTTATCTTTGTTTCTTACTTTGGAAGAACTGACAAGATGGAAGAGTATAGGCTGGAGGGAAGAGCCTTTTGTAGTGGAACAGGAAAACAAAGTCATGCTTATACTTTTACAAAGTCAATCCTACATGTCTTATCATGAGAAAGTTTTTACCGTGCAAATTCCAACATGTGAAAGAAAACGTCCAAGACGATAATCAAGACACTCCTGCATTCAGATTCTGTGTTAACATGCTGTAAAAGTATGGGTGGATGTCACCAGGTAAACAAAAATTACTCAAAAGTGGTGCATCACCATTTATAACTGGTCCATGAATCTTCACTTGACTTTTGTTTATTTGTTGGGTTTTTCTTTGTTGTAAGGTGAGAAAACTTTGGCAAGAATTGTCTAAGTTTGGGGTTTGATGTAAATCCAAAGAAGCCTTCAATTTCCTGTTACAGAATTTTCTGGTTTTTTGTTTGCTTAGGGTTTTTTCCCTCCAAAAAAGATGAGTATTACCAATATGTACATGCATGTATCTGAAGAAAAAGTATTACTTTCATTCTAGGAAACACCTGAATAGAAAAAGTAAAAAAAAAAAAAAAAAAAAAAAGAAGAAAATTAAGACATTCAAATAAATGCTCATCAAATCTTCATGCTTCAACAAGAGCAGAAACTGTTAATAACTAACATGTCAGATAAAACATTCATGGCGTTTGGCAGATACTCCAGGGTGGGTAATAGCAAAACACTGACTGTATTAAGACAAGGGTGGAGGACCAGCAGTTAAACTGCTTACAACAAAATTAGACTCTAATTCCAAATCACTAATAATTAACCTATTGACTTTTCAGCAGGTTTATGAGTGTAAGGCATTAGGAAGTAAATTTCACATACTACAACTAGAGTAGAAACTCTGATTCCTAACAGAGATGTTCATGCAGTTTCCACAGAGCAAGTTAGTGTCAAAGCAAGAGATTTGACAGATGAAGAGCTGCCTTGAGATTTGAGGGAGCTTTTGAGAAGGCTGAAGTATAAGTTTTGTTGGCTCCTGGTGACTGAAGGAGAATCTTCTCAACAATTCACTTCTTGCTGCAGTAGTTTGGGCACTTTCAACTCTCATGAATGAAATCCCAAATACCAACCACACGCAGTGAAGTTTAATAGGTTTGCTTTATTTAGAGGTAGGATGAGTAATATTATCTTGTAATGACTATTCCATCCAGATGACACTGAATGGCCTGGAAAGCTTGGATAAGAAAATCCTCATTTGGCTCAAGGAGCGAAAACCTTTATTTTTGAGCAATGAAAGATGAAAGACTGCATCCTTGCTCTGTAGCAACTGGGTTCTTTCAGAACATGCTTCATGACAAAATTTTATTTTTAAACATTCCAGTTCACTTCATCAGGCTATTGAATCCTCCCTCCTGAGGCACACATGTAAGTATATGGAAGAGAGAAGCCTGGGAAGAAAACAAGAATGTAATTAAAAACAAAAAAGCAACACTTCAATTGGCTCGTTTTCCTCTGCTGAACACATACACCACACAAGCTGCTATTTGACACTGGGTAGAAACACATATTGTCTTTATAAGACTACGGTTGCCAGATGAAGGCAGGATGCAGACCACATAAAATGGTTGGCAGTTCATAAACGGGAGAATGGAGAAAAAAAAAATCATACAGATGGGAATGGGAAAAGAGTTGCTGTCAACATCATAGAGTGTTTGGAGTTGGAAGGGTTCTATGGAGGACATGAAGCCCACCCTCTCATGAGTAACAGAGCATTTGCAAACCCCAAAACTGTTGAAAGAGCTGAGAGTCGATGTAGTAGGAGAAGACAAAGCTATATGTGACATACTCATAAACCACAACACAGCCCAAGTCTGCAAGGACACAAACACACCAGTGAAGAAAGACTGAAGAGCAGCCAAGAGCCCTTGCAAGGAACTTTAATATGAGGGAGAATTAAATTCATACTCTGAAGAGTGCTCATTTCTGTGAGCTGCAACTCAAGTTACTGGACTGTATATGATTCCAAAAATTAATGGTTAAGTAAGTGGAGAAAGGCTGAGCCCCTCAGTTTTCAGCAGTGCAGATCTATCTTCTACAGAGAACAGAGACTGTATGGCGTGGCTGGCTGTCATTTCAGTGGAAGGGAATAAGTCTTTCAGGAGACAGGCTAAAGTATTCAGGAGGGTATTAAGCTAATGACAAAAGACAAGGATGAAAATGAGCACTCATTTAGGCAGAAATCAAGACGTCAAGATTAAAATTAATCAAAGTACCAAGGGACTCAAAGAGAAGAGATTCCTTAATTGTGTAGACTCCAGTGCTGCGAACCCAAGTAATAAACAAGTGGAATAGCTCGTTTAATACACAAATTAGTTCTGACCAGTATTACTGAATCTGATAGAAACATTCATATGATTGGAGAGCTACAACCATTTTGCATATCAGTGGCTAGAAACCAATGCAGAGTCATGGAGTCTGTCAGTGACAAATGACTGCAAACACAGTAAATAAAGACAATTGCTTTGTAGCAGTGACCTGCTCTCTGTCCCTGAATGGCTTATATACAATAATTATATATTTCAAAGCAACCACATACAAGCCCACACATCTAGAAACCAATTTATTAAAATGATGACTGTTTTAAGAAACACTGACTAGAGACAACTTGAAGTTTATGGTGGGCAAACAGTGGCTGACAAGCTCTATGGAGTTTGCCAGTATCCCAAGAACTAAGGCAAACTGTGTTTGTATAAGCAGAATTTGTGAGGTTATAATGCCTCTGTCTAACACTGAATTGACTGTTACTGGAACACTACATCCAGCTCTGGTGTTCACAAATACGAGCAGAAAGATGAAAACTGCAAAGGCTTCAGTGCTATCCTTGAGAAAAATGAGAGGGCTCCGGAGGCACGCTTGCAGGATGACTCCATCAGTAACATTAATACATATAAAATCAACAAAAATTTGATAGCAGATGCTTTTTCACACAAAGATACGGAATATTAAAAGAATCTATGGTTAAACTGATTAGAGTTACCCAATACCAAAGACTGGGAGCTGGAATTTAGATTGGAAGCAAGGCTCACAGTTGCAGCACAGGATTCAGACTTGTGACATACTCTCTATCACTGCAGAGCTGACATTTAGTTCAGATATTTTTCCAGAAGATCTGCTGTAGTCTAAGACTCATCACTGGACATGGATGAATTTAAGTAGAGGAAAGCTCTCTGATGGTGGTGCATAGAGAAAGTTAGACTAGATCAGCACCTTGATCCTCTGTGATCTTATGCACTAAATATCAATGTGTTACAAATGGTTGATTTGCCATAACTTCACAGATCAAATCATCACATTTAGAGTGACTGAATCTTGCCATGCCCGTCTCTGCTTATAAGCAAAACAAACTTCTAGCTTCTCAACTTTTTGCCTTTGTGATAAGGAATTAATAAGACTACAGTAATAAACATCTCCCAGAACACTGATAAACTCTAAGGTGTTTATGTCCTGCCAATGGCAATGTTGCTGAGCATACATTCCTTTACTATGCAGTTATGTCTACTATGCTACAAGTATTTTGATGACTGAGATATAAAACCGTTCACCAACAGACTATCATGCAATTTTTACTTGGTAAACTACATGAACTGACTTGGTTTCTTGGTATGGTATGGCAAGTAGCTGCCAACATCAAAAGAAAGGAAAGAAATAACATTGTAATTTATTTCATTCTCTTGTTATAAAAATTAAGGGAAAATCCTTCCTCCCAACCCCAGCAGTGTGTCTCCACACCTACAGAAGACTGGAAATAGGAGGAGGGCAGAGATCCTTTACTGTCCTGCAGTATCCGTTTCACATGCAAAACAAGCTAAGCTGACATGCCAGCACATCTCATGTCCACAATACTTACTGGAACAAAACCCAGGCTAGCAATAAACTTTTAGCAAATGTCGGCAGGTTGCTATGGCTCAGAGGAATGGTCTAGGAACCACGTTGTGTTGTATGCAACTGGCCAGTTGAAGCAACTAAAGCAAAAGAACTGTGTTTGGTCATAACCACGCCAGAGGCTGAGCACTGAAAACTGCATTTGCTCTTGTTGGGTCAACCACAGCTATTTAGATGCTATACCAGATTTTGGGGCACAGTGACTGCTGGGGCCAATAAAAAGAAAACACATAAAAAAGATGGGTTTTATTACACCGTTACATAAGACTCAAATCATTAAGGTTAACCTGAGAAGACCCTGTAAATACTTCCTCATTTTCTGTTGTTCCTTAATGCTGTCTAATTAAAGACAAAATGCAAAGGATTAATAAAAATTATTCAAGAAAAAAAAACATTTGTAGAGGCTTCTGTGTATATGAACACAGACGTGTATATATATATATATATACACACGTAGCTTTTTTGTATTGCTAGTAATAGTTATTCTTTACTTTGTAGTTGTTACACATTATTTCTGTTGTATATTCATGGGTATGATAATTATATTCTATCTCTGTATCTTTTTCTGCACACAAGCTTGTTCAGTTCTTCCTAGAGAAAACAGTCAAAAAGTCTTTTACCTCCCATCTACAATTCCTTCCCTACTCTTAAAGTTTCGTCTGAGCTTCTCTGATCACCTCATACCTCCTCAACCATCTTCTAAACCATGTCACAGACACTTTTCTTGCTCTTTCTCCTCATAAACTCAGTCTGCTTTGGTCTGTCTCTAAAAAACAAAATCCCACTTTTGCCCGTAACTCTCATTCCATCTTCCACCTCATTCACAGCTACACTGTATCCAATCTCCTGTACCCACTTGCCCCTGGGATTTCTCTCCACTGAATCTTTCCTACATTTTATTCACAGATTGACCTAGTTCAGATCTGATTCCCTCCAGCCACACTAAAAGCTCAGTCTCCCTCTCAAATATCTTCTGACTGCAGTCTGGTCATGGTTAGAAGGTGGCAAAGGATGCCAAATGCTGTAGAAGTGGATAGCATCCTTGTTTGTTACTCAAGTCTGAAACCTGGGGTGGTCCTCGGGTTCCTCCATTCTCACTGCAAGATTTTGCCTCTAGGCCACCTCTGACTCCTGCACACACTCCTTATGCACAATGTCTATGAGTCTGGTGCTTCCTTGAGCTTCCTGCCACTCACCTACACATCTGAACTCAAAACACCAGCCTCTAAGCCATTCATTTTCATTTACAGCAAGTTCCTTTGCATTGGCTCTAATGAGTACAAAGCTGATTTCACAGCCATTCAGAATGTGGGAGCAAAGAGCATTTTCCTAGCTTGTCACTTTGTTCCTGTCACTTTGCTTTACATCCTTTGATGGCATGCTCTTTTGTTTTGCCTCAACCATTGTCTCCTCTTTCAAAGCCCTTCAAAGTCTACCACACTATGCTTTCAATCTCGCTGGTTTCAGGGAGACTCCAGCAAATGCATATGCACTTTCTTCAAGTAGGGCCTAAACACGTGTTCTTTGAGTCATTTTGGTCATACAGATCAGAGATATCTGACCACTACCAGCCCTGTTCATAAGTAATTTTCACCAATGAAAACTTGAAGATCTGCTCTATTACAGGTCTCCAAGATGAGAATCTGATCCTCTTGGAAAAATCACGAACCAGTGAGCATATCTGTTATGATCCATTAGTCTGATTTTAAGGAAAATCTTAGACTTCTTCAGTTTGCACTGTATTTTTCCTCAAGTAAGGGAACAATAATTTGCATACCTCTTCTACCATAACTCATTTGTCCCTTACTAAAAGAAAGCATATTTCTTATACACCCTTGCTCTCTGCATAACACACAGTGTCAGAGCACCTCAACATTCAAAATTATACACTAGAAATACTGAAATACCTCTCCAAGTTTTCATCCTAGTTGCTGCTATAACCTAGCACTTGATTGAAAAGCAATTAGGTTTTTTCTACTGAAGAAATAAACATATGTTATCTCCTATGTTGACAGTTTTGAGCCCAAACTTTTCTAGAACCTAATTCATGGGGATAAGGGACGTGTCACCAGCTACAGACGCTCATACAATTTCTTGTCTCTGAACCATGCCCACAGTTACCCAACATTTGGTACCAGTTTGTCCTCTAGAGCTTTTTGTAGCCTTGCATGCATTACAAGAGACAGGTCAACACAGTTTCTGCTTAGGTGCCAGTAGCTCCACTGCAAAGTCACATTTTCACAGGTTTATTGCTAACTTATAAAATGTTTATTAGGAAAAGTTAGAGAAAATGCATCTTTTAAAAACAAAACATTGTTGGTCACCCCCAAATCATTAGTGCCATAATGAGAAAACATTAGATACCTTCCCTTAGCACTCTTGTAACTGAAGTCTTTGTTTATGGGGCTATATCCAGGCAAATGCCTTCAGAGAAATGGACCTGAAGCACACACAGGGTTGGCTTTTCATCACTGCACCCCACTGAGATTTTTAGAGCAGAGCACTGTTAGCTGTGAACATTCATTAATGTTTAAGCCTTCCCTTGTGCTGACTAGTGCAATGATACAAAACAGACTCAAAGCCACATGGCTCCCACCCTATCTTTTGATTAGGATCTGGACGCGATCGCTCATACCCTGTGTCCTGGAGAAAACTCCTCCAGCTTTTACCACACCTGTGGCCTTTCAGCTTATAGCCCCTGCAGCTACACAACTGCACTGGCAGCTAAAGGCATATTTCAGGACCGTGAGAATTAGCAATCAAAGGAACCAACCGTCAGTAACTCCAGCACCATATGCAAATCACAGCGCGTGCGAGACCTCAAAGCAAACAACATCATGTGTAAATAACTTCAGGGAAAACACACAGAGGAAGAGGTCTATTTGTTAGAGGAATAAATGATTCCTGTCTCATCAGGTGCAATGGAGCAGCCTTTGGCTCCCAGGACAGATCCACTGAGGAGAGAGGGGACTGCATGCACTGCTGTCCCACCCTGCTGTACTACCAAGACGCTGCATCTTTGCCAAGAATCATGACTGTATCGCCGAGAAGCACAAAAATCTGTGTATAATTAACTGCAGTCCCTACTTAGGAGGAGAGATACACCCTGCTGAGAGAAGAGATAAAATAAAGGCAATAAAAGTTTACATTACTTCTAAAAAAACCACCCCAAGATGCAGTTTCCTGAAGTATCTAACCCTGCCACTGTGCAACAGTGCACAGGAAACCAAATAGACACCAGAACAGAACTAATTGTTTCCCAGTATGTTCTGCTATTGTCAAAGTTGTGGGGGCAAATAATGTGAAGTAACAAAGAAAAGGATTTTTTTTTTACTGCAAATTTGTTTCCATGACAGTATATGAGAATAGACAGAAGACCAGTCAGCCTTCCATTCAAGTCCATATTAACACAGAGTGAAATGGTTTGGATGTGCTTTTTTTTTTTTTTTTGCTATACATTCACTGTAAAAGGAATCGATGAACTAGCTTCAAGAGGACACTGAAATTTATGTTAGGTGAATACTGTATGGTAGTCCCACATATTCAACAAGGAAGTTTCACTTGGCTGAGACACTCCAATTGCCCTGTTGTTCAGGTTCAAAACATTTTAAACTCCTCTGATCACAGCAGCACACAGTACAATTGCTTTTCATGCCATCCTTGGAAAATTTCTCTGTTGTGCCTTCCTGGAAGTAGGTTGCACTATCCAGCTAATTCTGCTCTGCAGTTATCACTACTAATCCCCAACATTCTTAATAAATGCAAGCACATGCTTTTCCAGGGCTCTGTTCCCAAAGCAGATTTAACTTTGCACTGATAGGTGACTGTGAGAAGCAGAAAGGTGCAGAGGTTTCTCAAGAGTTACTCTATGCTAGCAGAGGAAATACTCACAACCAGGTACTCACAGTCACTTTTCTCATCTAGATTTGACTTCAACTGGCATTGGGTCCTCTGAGGGATCAAAAAGTCTTACCTGTCCCTCCCTCTCACATTTATTTCTCTGACCCACAAAATCTTTCTGTTGTAGCTTCCAGCTTTAACTTTCACCTTAGACAGGACCCTTGCTGAGAAGAAAAAAAAAGCCCTTTGATACTGCAGTCTTTCCCACAGCTTCCTTTTCTGCAAATAAAACCCCATGGCTGATGCATCTCACCTTCCATAGCTGGCTCCTTTGTTCTGCGGAGGGACCGTCACCATTGTGCACCTCCACAGGAGAGGCTGGAAGAATTCTCTTCACAGCTGTCCTGAGAAGTTTCTACCTGTTCAGTGAACATTTGAAGTTCGGAGGTTGATGATTCGCCTCTCTGCAAACACCAAGTCATGCCATGATGCTGCAATTATCTATTGTCACAAAGACAGGCTCCCCAAATTGTCACAGTACTGACTAAGAACTGTCATGCTGCATCAGACAAATGGTCTTGGCTCATCCAACATGCTGCCTGACAGCAACCAGTGATGGATTCTTCAGACTAAAGTATGAAAAGGTCATTTTCTTTTCCTGGTGTTAGAGCAAGGTAGCAGAGTGCAAGGAATTTTGCAAGCTGAGGCAGATCATGATCTTTTTTGCTATGCAAGGTGAAGTGAGAAACTGAGGAGAAATCTCTGTCATAAGGAAAGCTCACATTTGTTCATAGGCAGAAAGTACTTTGAGATTATCAGATACAGAAGCACAAATGGTTACCATTAAAGCTCCTCTAGATTTGAATGCTGTAACCAGGACCACTATTACCTTCTCATAGAAACATCTCAATCTTTCTTGCAACTTGCAGAGCTACATGCTAATTTACTAAAAGCACCATAAACACACTTTCACTTCTCAAGTTAATCACAATTGCCTTACAGGAGATTAACACCATAAAGCACTTTCACAGCTGACGTATCTTTAAAAAAAATTCCCAGAGTTAAACTTGTATAAATAATGTAAGTGACATGGAATATAATTATTAAATGCTGTCATTTTGGAAGAAAATTAATTAGCAATAGCTGTAGCTGTCTTGTGTCTATTTAAGCAGTGTGCATCTCAATTAAAATTTAATTGCAACAGATTCAGTCACAGCAGGGAAAAGTGATGGAAATGAAAAGCAGCCTGATCCTATATTGCCGTCTACAAGAGAAAACGAAGTAGAAACTGGGGGGGAAGGGGAGGAGAGAGACAGGAAGGTAAGAAAGCAGGTTCACAGAACCATGCTGCTATACAGTCAAGGTGCTCAGCTGCAGTGGGTGCTGTTTATCCACAAAGCAACTGGCTGGTATCAGACACCAGCACAAACAGAAATAAAACCGGTTCCAGTTGGAAGAGATATTGCTTCATATGACAGGAGATGTGCTCATATCCCCACTGTGGGGTGAGAGATGGCATCGTTCTACACATTACTGTGCTTTTGCTTCCTCCTTGGAGTCATCCTGGAGAACCCTAAAACCCTGAGCAGGACTGAGAGAAGCCTTTCCTTGGGAAGAACCAGAAAGATCTCAAAGACAAAGTCCTTCTAAGTCACTAGAGGTACAAAGTTTTGTTTTAAAGAGGAATAACTCCCTCCAGGTGACTCACAAAGCATGGCTCAGGTATTGCCATCACTCACATATGAAGGATATTGGATGTCCATGACAAGACATTTCCAAGAAATTATACAGCCAAGAGGATTTTTAAAGAAATTTTTAAGAAATTACACACTCATCTCTTCACATACTAGGTGAGGTGTTCCAAGAGTGTCCCTAACCAGCAGCCAATTCACTACACTCTTGAAAATACTTACTCATACCTTCACCAAACATAAAACCAGAGCTTTTCTTCTATCATTGATTTCTCAAGATTCAAGTTACCTACAATGTGCTTACTTGGATGAATAATTCACATCTCAGATAAAAAGGGGGGAAGAAATCAAGTCTTGCTATAGGTATGTAGAGTACAAATTATATTAGGAGGGGGGAAAAAAGGGGCAGAATCCTGAGTTCATTTGTTACAAATAAGTAAAACAGGAATAAAAAATGAAATGTTCTGGCCTTAAAACTTGGCATAAATAGAAAACGCTTGCTGAATATAACACCATTGAACTATATATATATTCTTGAAATACTTTACTTCTGTTAGGACTTATTCCACTTCCAAATGAGATGAATATATTCCCTCCAAATTCCCAGAGCAGACTCTTTGTCCACCTGAAAATCAAGTTATATTGTTTCTGACTGACATCATAATTATAATGTAAATTTACAGTACTTGGTCATTTTGTTGACAATGCTAAAGTCATAGTCAACTCGTTCTCCTATCAGCATGCAAGTCATAAAACAAAAGAGTTGTTTTCTGCTTTCAAAAATAGGAATGGCAACCTGAAATAATATGTTCATATTAAGTATAGAGATAGTGATGATGATAACGAGAATAGTTATAACAACAATACTGTCACAGTCTTATAATGCCACTAAGGTATAGGTATGATGTAAGCAGAGTGAAGTTAAGATTTCATGAAATTTGTATAAGCTTGATCAGATTTTAGCTTAAATATAGACAGTCTAACTCCTGTTTCATTATCAGAGGCTTAGATTAAAAGTGAATACAAGCATGCACACATGATATAGCATGATGGTCTGCAGTTCTAAGTCTGATGGAACCAATCCCTTCCCGGTAGTGGCAGATGGTATAACACAGGAAGCTCAGGCTAGACATTCAGAAAAACTCTTTATCTAGAGAGTGCTGGAACAGGCCACACCAAGGTGCTGTGGCACCTCTGTTCTTGATGGTTTTCAAGAATCCACTAGATAAGCCATGGCCAACTTGACATGATGTTGATGATAATCCTCAGTAGGACTGGGGGCTGGACTACTGAGGCTCGACTAGAGCTCCCCAGCAGGCCCTGCCCCCTGAAATTATTAGAATTGTCTCATTCTAATCAAGCAGAGTTAGAAATCTCAATGTTCTGGAAGATCATTCAGTTAACTAAAGACCCACTGTTGCAGTTGCTTGAAAATGTTCAGCATCAACCAATTTCAGAGTGCACCTCCCAGAGGTCACTGTCACCAAACTACAGGGAAGCTGCCAGATTTACACTGTGTCTTTTTTGCTAAAAACAATCTCAGCTACACATGAAGTAATGTGACAGAACTCACATCAGAAGTGCAACTGATGAGGAACAAGTTGAAACACAAGTTCACAGTACCACTTTCTTCTTTAAAAGCAAAACAAAATAAACCCCAAAACATTTCACTGGATAAATATTTAACTTTCGAACAAGATGATCAGCAACCTCTTTCCTTCTGCAAAACAATCCCAGTCTGCCTAATTTACAAAAGTCTGCAATGTTTTTTTAAAGGTTATCAGATGTTTTCTATCTCAGCATAACTAAAGCTTAAAGAATAGACAGCCTGTTCCCTAGAACATACCCTGACCTCACAGATCTAACGCAGAAAGTATGTGCCTCTCTGTGCACAGCATTAGTGTACAATTTAAATGCAAGCTTCTTGAAAGTTTTCAAATACACTGAATAACATGGTGTTGTATCTTAAATCTCCATTCAGTGTTCTGCATATTAATATATAATCATGTGCAGGTTTACCTCTGTTTACTTTTGTCTGCTACTAACTGGGACTTGAGGCAATACTTGTTTCAAACGTTTTTCAGCTCACCGTAAGGCTAAACGCTAAACTTCAGATCCTGAATCATGCTGAGCGTACCTTTCATCACATCACATTATTTGGTCTTCATTTAGCTGTCACAAAACCATTTCCTTTCGTCTACAGATTAATTACAGCCTGGTGAGGTTTCAGCACAAATACCTTTGCCCATTGGAGCCTCTGCAAAGACAGAGTGAATCATGCAGTATCTATGCCTCTGGAAGGGAAAATAAAGCTGAGGCAGGACACGCAAGCTGTGAGTGGATCCAATATCAAAAGAGCTGGAGCTTCCAGTGAACACCCAGCCATACCAACACAAATAAGTTTTCTGCACGACTTGTGCAAGAGCCACAGAAGCACTGCTTTAGTTTGGCATTAAGCTGATTTAGCTGCACCATTCATTCATCTGGGACTAAAGATGACAAGGCAGGAAGCATCACTCAGTAATGAATTATATGTGACACAAAAAAGCCACAGGTGTGGTTTGAGAGGCTATGCGTGGAGCCGCTGCAGCCCTGAATTCCAGTTAATTGCTGTAAGTAACTATGGAAAATGGGCAGTGGGAAACTCCGTAGAAGCACTGAGACCAAAGCAGTCCAAGAACACATTCCCACTTGTTCAAAGCAGCGAGATACACCATTTAAACATGTGTCAACTGTATCTGATGACGACCATGTCAGTATATTAGGTCTGGATGGTTAAATACAAAGGGCTGGCTCCTCGGTGCTGCCAGAGCCGTGCTGTCAGCAAGCTGGCTGCTGCTGCCAGCCCCACAGCTGCTGCTGGCCACAGGCATGGCTTTCTATCTCGCCGTTCGCACCGTGCAATTTGGCAGAGTGGCCCCCCCCACCTCAGCACCTTCTCCCTGCTCCCATAGGCATGAGTGGATACAGAGTCTTCTCTGCCAGCCTGGGATGGAGAGGGTTGCCCTGGAGCGTGGGGCAATCCTCTGCGTTCTGCCACTTTCTTACTTGGGGCATGCTGGAAAGTTCCTTTAATTTTAAAGCAAAGAATTGGAAGAAGGGGAAACAAATATGAGGATTTTTACATATTAAAACCCCAGGCACACACTTGCTCTGTGCCAGAGATTCTAAAACCTAAAATGTGACACAGAAGATCCCAATTTCTGATCAGGTCTGGACACAACTCTTCTGTGGCCTTGACAAAGCCAGGTCTTTGCCACAAACTCCTGGCAAAACCATCCTGACAGTCCTCTCTTGCCAACTTCTTCCCATTGCGTAAGCAGAGCTGTTTTACCAGCTGCTATGGGGTGTGTGTAAGGCCACTTGTGTGGCCTGTTTGGGAAATATGGGCTAAGCAAGATATTGTGGATCCAGTGAACTCATCCTTACAATTACCAGGAGCTAAATATAGCAGTGAGGTTGATGTTTGCTCACCTTTTCTCTTTAAGAAGAAAATATCCTTAACTCTGGTGACAAGTCAGCTCAACCTCCATTCCTACCACATGGGAAATCTCTCAAAATGTTGACTTCAGGGCAAAAAGTTTTCTGTAAGCCCCCTCAAAATGAATGCATCTTTACCCCACACTCTGACACGTCTGGCTACTCTCTAAAGACAGTTTATTTGATCCCCTGGTAAACCTCATCTACATTTTATCAGACATAAGAGCACAGAGATCTCAGGACCAGTGTTTGCTGCTTCCTCAGTGACACTCAGCAATATTTTTTTTCACTCTTCAGTGAAAAGAAGCTTTGTTCTTTAGTACCAACCAAGAGAGGTCCATCTGCTGTGTTGGGACCTCATGGCTCTCAGGCAAGTGCCCAGAGAGTTCCACACAGGAACCAGGGATAATCCCAGCAGTAATCTGGCCTCAAAACCACTCAGAACAGCTAGTCCTTTCCACTGTGATGTCCTTGCCAATAATACTCAACTGATATTTTGGAGGAACCACCAGAAAAGATAGAGGTTTTTATCTGGCTTTAAATGGTATTAAATATTTTCAGCCCTCTTTAGTAACAAAGGACACAAAGGAAGAAAAGAGTCCCCGCTTCTTTAGTACTTTTTGCTGAATTCGGAAAGGTTCCTGGATCAAAGCTCAAGAAGCTGCAAGTTTATGGAAGGCACATTAGCAATGCTTAGTGAGGAAAAATTAGTGAACCGTGTAAGGAAGACAATCGACCCAATCCAGGGGATGTAATCAATGGACAATCTTCAGGAAGAACAATTCACCAGGAAGAAGCGTGCTGAGAGCCTTCAGACAATTCAAAGGGAGCCACCCCAAACTCAAAACCAAGGCAGGTCACGGCATGCAAAAGCACCAACAAGAGGAGTTATATTTTAATTCATTAGATCGTATTTTATGAGCAATGGAGCCTCTAGGGAAGCCGTTATTCTCATATAGATGTACTCCTGCGAAACAGAAGAAAAAATACCTAGGCTCCCTGATGCGAGAGGTCAAACAATTACAATTTCCTTAATTTCATATCCAGTTGGGAAATTAAACAACAGAACTATGAAAGCTTTACATTTCACTTTGAGGAAAGTGGCAATTTAAATTAATTTTTTCAAGGTTCTAAGAATTGATGAGCGAGTAGAGGAGGAGGCTTTTCCCTAGTGAGCTTCCCCACCACCCTTTTTGAACAATCTTGCTCAGTCAATGGAAAAAGAAATAAATAAATCGGGAGAACACAAAGTCTTTCATGAAAGATCAACTCCTTTGCAGACAAAGCACTAAGTGTTGCTTCTCATGAAGCTGTTTTATACCCTTAACAGTCTTCTCTGCACAACTCAACAAGCTTTGTCCACAAAGTGCTGCTTAGAGTTGGGAGCTTTAGTCTCTGGAAAGAAGCAGCATTCTTTCCTGATGTTTCCATGTATAGGAACAACTTTTAGGAATGACATAGGAAATATGGCCTGTGGTCCATCTATTGTCCTGGTACATCTTTTGCAGGGAAGCTCTTGCCAAATCTCAGTGGAAAGACTTTAGTTGCTCCACAACCCCATGAACAGAACCATGGTCATGCTTTTCTGGTTCCTAGAAAGCCAGAGCAATATTCAAGGGTTTTATGGGTAAAGAACTTTCTCAAGATTCTGCCATTAGACATGGGTCCTTTAAGCAAGATAGGTTCCCATAACACAGGAAGAACAAGGCAGAGAGATTTGGAGGGTCCACCAAGAAGCCTACATGGTTTCTTTACTGGCTTCAGTCATAGTATTTCTCATCAGAAAGGTGCTGCAGTTTGGAGATTGATTGCAGATGCTGCTCTCTCAGTGATACCCAGTGCATGACACTTAGTATGAAACTTCATGGAAGCAGCCAGATAGCAAAAGGTACAGGCAGGAAGACCATGTGATTAATAGAAAAACAAGCTAATACTTGATACAGAGCAACCAGTCTCAGGATGCTGAACTATAGGACAAAACAAGACCAGAAAAAAAATTGCACAGAGACAGTGAGAACAGCTGGCCTTAGGGGATAAAGATGAGAAAAATCAATTGAAAACATTTTTTAGTGTTTCACTAGGGTAAAGATATGAATAAGATGGGTTTTTGTTGGCCAGAGTTAAGCAGTGGAACATCTGCTAGCAGAGTTGAATGGATACTGTTATCCTGAGACTTGAGAGATTATTTTTTTAAAGCTTTACACCTAAAACCAGCGAGGCAACAGAACTGACATTACAGAGCCGCAAACTCTGGCACCCACATGTGACTTTGCAGACATTAAAGATTTTCTAATTAAAAACGAGACCATTTGCAAGACAGATGACTCCAGTTTACTGGCAAGCCCATGGGGAGACGACTGAATCACAGCTAAAAGCATGCAGGGAGCATCTCGCAAGCAGGCTGGACCAGGATGGTCAGTCTGTGTCCCTAGGTGCTAGTGAAAATAGAAAGGAGAAAATCGCCCTGCTGTAAGCTCTGAAAACCAAAGCAGTTTCTGTCCTTATGCTGTAGGTGACTGAAGAAAAGGCAGCTGTACCTACAGTTACAGAGACTTAGAACCAGCCAGAATAGGGAAAAACATCCTGCCATTTGTGGGCTGTAAAACTCTTGGTGTACATCTGCTCAGACCAGTCCTTAGGGACCAGCTCTCCTCCTGGAGGGCTCGATGAGATTCTGCTCCAGCTGCAGAGTAATCCCAGTCACTGATAAGCAGCAGTATCACACTGCAAGAAGCAACACTAAGTGCAGATGACGTAGACTGAAAGCACAGCAAGGCCAACTGATTAAACAAAAGAAAAATCTAAAAGTTCACAAGAGATTTAGGCTGTGTAGTAGCTGGCATAGAGGATTACTTCCAGTGTCCTGGGAGATAAGTCAATGGATTTTTTTACTGTACTGTCTTGTATATACTATCTTCAAATTTATGCCCCACTAGTCATCACAAATGCAGCCTGTCCCAGCAACCAAGGCAGCAGCTTACACTGAACTGGGGTGATGTGATCACATCAGCCCTCCTCTTCACATATTACCTCCCATTCTCTTGCACTCACATTAGTGCAATTAGAGTGTCAATCAGTTCAGGGAACTGATCCAGCCAAAAACATGATTCTGGGAAGAAAGAATAAAGGAAAAAAGATCAGTTTTCAGCATCTGAATGTGTATATTGTGTGACCATGTGAGTGCCAGAGGGGTAAAGGCGGAAATGGGACTGTAACAGCTGGATTAGTTTAAGCTGCCTTTGACCAACACCTTGCAGAGGAAAAACCCTAAATATGTCCTCTCATATGAGCAGCAGAGACTGAGGAAGCCTGTTGCAAGCAGAGAGGCCAGAAAAACCCATGAATGTGCTTCCACAAGGTACCCAGAGCAACTTTTCTGGCTCTCAAAGGTTGTCATTTATACTGGTGGACTCACGATGGATTCCAGAGAGAGCATGTGGGCTCTGAGTGCCCAAGAAACTGCCACTGACCAAGAGCATCCTCAAGTACAGCAAGTCTGAAAGTCCTCTGCCTCCCAGGAGAAGCGACCAGGCAGCAGCTGGAGAACAGCACAGTCAGCAGGAGACTCGCAAAGCTCTAAGTACACTGCATTAACCTCTCTTCATGAGCTTTATTGCAACCGTTTCTAAACCATCAACCACTAGTTTTAACAAAAAGTGTGAACCAGGTAGTGGGACTTCCACACATAGCTGTGCTTGGGGAATTCATGGGGCCAGTAAGGCACTCTTCCTTGATAGCTGCTCCTTCAGGGATCTTCTTTTCCTTGGCCCAACAGCCCACCTCCTTCATTTCAGGCTGTTTTTCTGGAAGTTCCCAAAGAAACTTCTGGTCTTCAAGCATCACAAAATTTAAATTTGTGTAAAGTTCTCCAATCCAAAAGATTACAGCTTGTGCCAAGGGCAAGTGAGGCACTGGGATGTTTTTACATGCCAATGACAGAAATCCACATCACTTAAATGCATCTCCTAAACACGTCATATCACAAAAACAGCAAAGTTTAATGGTTAAAGTACTAAATATGTGCCTCTTAGTCACTTTACCATCTCCCTCCAAACACCATTGACATGTGGACATGAGGATCCTGCAGGTTGAGCCTCACCTTTTTTTACCCCTGCCCAGACCTTGTACCAGTAAATAAAGTTTACAGAGCTTTGTTTCTTCACCTGTGAAACGAGGAAATCTGTGCTTACATGTCTTTGTTAATATTCTTTTGTTCCTGTTTTGTAAATGGTCTTAAAAAACATTTATCCCACTAAGGAGCACTGTGCAAAGTATTTTAAAAGTTCTTGCAAAGCACACCCCGTAGGATCCATGAAACAACATTGCTTTTATCTCTCTCTCTGCATGCCGCTCCATCTCCCATGTTAGCATAACAAAGGCAATGTTTAGGGCATCAAAACAGATTTTTTTGGAGGGTGAAAGAACAACAGCCAGTGGCTAAATGTATCTGGAAGCGGAGTAATCAAAGCGGAGGAAACAGATTGGTGGTGTCTCAAGTAAATCTCAAAGTTTTCCAAATGAAACATTCTTGAAAACTGATATTCTCACCCCCCTAAATCATCGCTCATGGCTGGAAATCCTGCTTCCAGAAAAACATTTGGCGCCTCTTTTTTTTTTGTGCAGTGAGGTATGGAAAGAATAAAAGTCCTGCAGCCCGGAGTTTTTTTGTTGTGGTTTCTGTAAAGTTGCACTGCTGGAAAAACTCAATGGAAAGTGCACTTTTCTGTGGATGGTAAAGAATTTTTTTTTTTTTCCACACAGACTTACAGAGGGTTTTGCTTGCAGGCTCCGGGTGGAATGGCCGGGGAGGAGCGGCTTTGCCTCCGGAGAGCAAGCAGGGTGTGAATGTGGAGTCAGTCACTCACCCACGCGCCGCTCTATTTCCTGGATTTAGTGAGTGGTCTTTGTTGCAGCTGAAAGGCTGCAGCTGGGGTGGAGGATACAAGTTCACCAGGGGTTATTCAGCTCCAGACAGTCTTCATAAAAGCACAACTAAGTCAGAGCAAACTTTCTTTATAATTTTTTTTCCTCTCCCCTAAGCAATGAACTTCTGAACTCTGTTATTGTGAGTCGAGATATGACAGGACAGTAGAGGACCGATAATTTGCACTTTGCTGATCTGCACAGCCCATAATTCACACAAACACACACAGAGCAAAGCCAGTTTCTCCATACTTCTCAGCAAAGATTTAATAGTGGAGTATATGGCCGAGGTCTCCTATTACTTAGACAGTTACGTTCTCCAAAACACACAACAGTATGTCTACTATATCTGGAAACAACTTATACTTTAAAGTGTCCTGTATATATCAAGCCCAGGAACAAAATACATTAGGTGATGTATTATCCTTTCTTTTCTGTTATGTACCTTTGCTTCATCACTAATGAGTGAAACCAAATTGTTCTTGCAGCTGCGAGGCAATTCACACAGGAGGTTTCATAAAGGGGAAAGCTCTAAAATCCCGAGGTCGCAAAGCAAAAGTGGACTAACTCAGACTCTTCTGGTCTATTGACTACCTGCTGACAACTGCTTGGACACCTCCATTTAGCTTTTATCCAAATGATGACCTTCTGAGCTGTTTCCCCAAAAGGGCTCTGCTCCAACAAGAGTCCAAATCTTAATGGCTTTACACAAACTTATCAGCAATATGCTACACATCACATACACACCAACACACACCTTGTCACAAGAGGCTTCCAGTGGAAAGCATCAAACTGTCTACACCAGAAATGTCTGTGACTGTGCATCAGTTCAAGCTAACCACTGGTGAGGTGGGTCAGAAATCTGCCTAATTTCTCACCAGCTAGATAACCAAAGCCTCCAGCTTCTCCTGTTCCCAGGCAGCCCTACCACATGGGCTGCAGTCTGCAGCTGGGAGCCCAGACACCCATCACAGGATGCTGGCAGAAGCTTGCAAGCTCCATGAGTCCAAGCACTGCATGAAGCTTAGGGGAGTTTTAAGCCCCCTGCTCTGGGAGTGAGAGTAGACAGCTGCTCTCTTTCATTTTAGAATAATCAGCTAAACTCAGTTCCTTTTTTTATGCTCCCAGAGCAAAAAAACGTATGGAATTTCCTTTCTGTGAGGCACTTTTAAGAGTTTTTTTGGGAAACAAGAGTGAATTTTCAAAAAATATTTCCCCCAAATGTAGAAATATCAGCTAGCACCAGCTCAAATAATATGACAAGTCCTTTCTCATCAGACAAACAAAGTTGAGATCCATCTTATCCTTGGGCAAGTCCCTTAACAACCTTTTTTTGCTCCCATTAGTCAAACATACGAGCTTCCAAAGACTGAAGGATCCTGCATGTGAACTGCCTGCAGAGAAGGTGGTGATTCATAACACAAGGGAAATGTGTGATAAAGCAGAGTAGCTTATCCCAGCTGTTGAAAGGGATGTGTAGAAATTCATGCAGCACTAAGATGTCAGGTTTCCATTTTCTTTGGATATTCAAGGGGAGAGAAAATCTTTGCATCCTGCCAAATTGTAGCCCAACTGGAATGTGTGCTGTTGTTTTGACAAACTGCAGCTTACTAGAAAAAACTTAATTTTCACATCATAAAGTTTCTATAAGCTGGCTCCAGGCTTTTTTACTTGCAAAACCTCAGCTAGAAAAATGTTATTAAAAAATAGGAAAGTTTAGAGACACCGGCACAATTCTGTATCTGAATCACATCCTGAAAATCTGAAGCCTGGTTCAGCAGCTCTCAGTCATCACAAGCAGCACTCACACACATAGTCGACCCAAGTCCCATGTCACTGTGGGTTAAATATATATGGTTAAGTCCTTTTGGCTCAACGCAGCACAGAGTTTAAGATTCAGTTTGATCAATACCAGTAGTTCTCTCCTCCTTTCCCTGCTCACATACACACAGCCAACAGGATTTATGGATGTAAATGGTAACAAAGGAAGACTGATTCAAGGGACCAGAGCTGGTTGGTTGCTAATCATTTCATCTTCATTCATACATTTCCAAGGGAGTTTTAGGCTAGTGAAAGTCTGCAGCCTGGCAGCTCTCAAAGGCATTTGCAGACATGTCTGTACTTCAAACAGAATGTATTGGACATCTTCTGTCTGGGGCTGTCTGGTCCATGGCAGCCAAGCACTAGATTGCACGACCTTATCAGCACTGCTAGGATGCTGCTAAACCTGCCATATCACTTGCTTATCTGATGCTAGGTTAGAGGTGCTGGAGTCATGCTTCAACACATAGACCAACAGAGCCCAGCTCTAACATGGCCCTTTCATCCTGGCCCTCATGAGACCTGCTAAGGGCACAGCTCAGTCACGGCCATTCAGTTTCCTGTCTTCTCAAAGTGACAAGAAATCATTCATCCAGGCTAGATGTACTGCAAAGATAGATGATTCTTCTGGATATCCCAACAAATCCTAGGAAATTTGTTCTGTATTAGAATACACTATCCTGGGACACAGGTGGGGACCATCACTCACAAGAATCTGTCCTCAAAGGAAACTCAGTGCACACAGCACTGTGAAGCAGCAATCTGATTCCCAGGACAGGAAGCCAAGGATCCCCATTCTCAGACACTATTATCAGGTGTCCTGATATCAATCTCCCACCTGTGTTTCAGCTTCTTAACACATGCAACTGGCATATAATACTCAGACATTTTTCTAAAGCCCTCTGAGAAGTATGGTGGAAAGTACTTGTGATGGGCAGAGCAAGCAGCCCTTAGCTATCACAACCTTCAGTCACTACTGATCTGGATTTGCTGTGTAATGAGAATGCAACAAGGGAAACATTTCCATCACCCATGGCTGGTGCTACATCCTCTTCTTTTTTTTAATAAATGTGCAAAGTAAATGAGTGAATTATGTACATTCAAGGATGAGCTAGTTCATATACACCCTATGGCAACTAACAATAAATACAATACTAACTTTTGCCAAGGAAAATAACAGTAAAAAGAAGCTGATATATTTTTTCCCTGGGAAAACAGAATACAAAAGTGACTGAGAGACATGTTAGCACCCAACAAAACAGAAACCAATAACAAACTGTAACAAGTCAGAGCACTTCCTACTTTAACAGGTAAATAAAATACGGTTCTGTTGACATAATGCACCTTATGACAGAATAACTCTTCCATTGCTTATTTATTCCTTCTTAAACCCCAAGCTTGGCCTCTGAGGGATCTTGCGGAGAGACATTTTATTTATATGTAAACATAAATAGGTACTGTTAGTATATGCTGTGAGTATAGAAGGCCTAAATCTGCTCTTGTAGAGTGCTTAAACTCAAAATCAGAGGTAGCACACAGTTTTTACACAGTTACAGCGACACTGAACTACAGCACATCAGCAACACTTGGGAGTCTTGAAGCCGTTAGTTGAATTCAGAGAATTTCTCCTATTGAAAGTTTACATCTGTGCAGACCAAACTAAAGAGCTTGCTTTAAAAGTTGGAAGAGATTTCACTGAAAGTTAAATGAACATTATAAACGTTTACTCTCAGAAGCCCTCAATGTTGGGCTGAGGAGCAGGACTTGAGGAGATAAAGGGAGGGCACTAGTATAGGAGTAATGGAAGATAAAAGTCCAGGAAAAAACAGAAGACAGCAGAGAAACTATGCAACCCTCTGGTATAATTAGCTGAAGCCTCTTCAGCCTTCAAATTGCTGTTAAAGAAAGCTAATAGTGTATTTTGAGTCAAAATAATATGATTCCATAGTGTGACTTTCATACACACACATTTATATGTTTTCCCACATGGCAACAGAAAAAGAAAGGTGTGTTCCTTGCTCAAATCGAGGGAGCTGGTCCGAGTGCTTCTCTTAATGTCCTGCCAGAAGGCGGTTTTGGGTGCTGTTTTGCACTTTTGAGGAACAGTCAGCAAAACATCTATTTCACAGTAGAAGGAGAGACAGGAAAGGCCATGCACATCTGAAACCCTTTTGCAGTTGCTATGGGGAAAGGCAAGAAGATAAACTACTACTTTATTAATCAAACATCCACAGCAAATTAATCCTTTCACTGAACAAGCTAGCTCAAGATTTTTAATTGCCCTCAACAGATAAGGAGAAAAGGCAACTTTTTTTTTCTCTTTCTTATACTGATAAAAGTATACTTACTGTGCCCTATGTTCTGCATGGGTTGGCTCTCACAAGCTGGGCTTCTGGCAGATGAATCTCTTCAGCTCCTGCTGAGATTTAATGGCTCCCACCCATCTCCCTAGCCCTTCAGCTGCAGATTATCAACCCAGACCATCAACGTGGAAATACTCCAAAAGCTCCAGGTCATAATCCAGCCCTGCTGTGAAGGATTTACAATAAAATACCAGCCTGAGATCTGGGTGGTACAGACACACCTGCAAATGGGTGGAAGATGGACAGGAAGCTGCAGGCAGACACTGACATTTTGTAAGGGTGTTTCCAGACCTCTATCACCAAACAAAGCAGCCTAGACTGCTGTGGTGACCCCAAAATTTGCTACAGGTTTTTTCTGAGGTGCCTTTCCCTCCAAGCCCTTGTTCATGGCCTCCAAACACTTCCCTTGGCATGCTACAGGCCACTGCTTTGCAAAGACATACTTCACTAATGGGGTTCACATGACTTTGCAACAGCAGTTAAAAGAAACCTGGCTGTATTTGCCTCATCCCCTTTGTGAGGACTGCATGACTGGAAAGTCTGCCCTGTAAATGGGTAGGGCCCAAGACTAGTAAAAGAGGTGCAAAAGCATCATGAATCAAACTCCAGGAAAAAACCCAGTGATGTCTTCTGCAAATGCTATTAGTGACCTCCAGCTGCATAATTAAAATTCCTTTTTAAAGCAGCCTCAGAAACAAAGTAGGGAGAATAATTTATACTCCTGCACAGTAGTGAAACCAAACAATTTTTAAAAAATTATTCTGGAGTCATACTGACATAAATGATTTATTTGTGCTGAATGGAAACCACTTATATTAAGGTGGCAAACTTGAGGTAGCTTAGTGGTTATGCTGCTCTCCTGAGACGAGGGGGCCTGAGCACACATTCACCCTTGATCTGGATGTGAAAAGTGGTTCAAAGCAAAGCTCTCCTATCCAAAAGTGTGCTCTCACCATAGCTCTCAGTGGCAGGAAGGGCTGCAATGAAGACACAATTCTTTTGACATTTCCTCACATACAAAATTTCCTATGAAAAGCATTCACCAGATGAATTCCATGCTGAGGAGACCAAAACTGCATTTTTCAGCAAAGAAAATATTCATCCTCATCCAGAGGAGAATGAAACCCTTCAGCAGTTCTTTCTTCCCACAGACTGAGAGGATGTAATTCAGAAATGTCCCTGAAGCATACAGACCCAGACCTCTTCAGGGACAGCACGAGCAATACAAAACACATTTAAGAACAATTATAAAAGACACTTTCAGCTCTTGTCTCATTTATGCTCTGAGCATGCCAACGCTTTAAAGTTTTCTGTCCTCCCTCTCTTCAAGAGAATAGCTGAGTTGCCAGTGCTACAGCTGCATTTGTTTCTCTTAATTACATGAATCTGCCATCTTCCCTGTGCTGAAGACAAACTGCCATTTTAGTTGAGATGCTCTAACTTGATTTACACAGCTAGTTTACCTAATTTTCTAATTTAGCCCTTCAAGATAAGGAAAAGCAAAATGCATTCAAGAGAGTCACTCTGTTGGACTCTGTTACTGTGGAGGACATGTTAAAATGACAGACAATGCAGTGTGTTCTGCCAGTAGGAAAGTGATCCTTTGACCTTAGTTTGCATTTCAAGTGAAGTGAAAAGCAGGAGAAGAAATGGGAGTTTCTAAAGAAAAAGTTAAGGTACAGTATTGTAGCTATATAAAAGACCATAGACCATGTGCATCAATGGGATCTTATTTGTCCTGATTTCTTTGAAGCAAAGTAGTAGATTTCTTGGTTTTTACACAGAGCTGCAGTGTAACTTTGGTGTCTGAACCAGCCCCCAAACGGATCGGCAGAAGTGCAGGAGGCAAAAGGAGGTCCTGATCTAAGTATGAGCACTACAGACCTGGCTGAACTTGCCATGCCAGTGAGGCCATCTGGGCTGAGCAGCAGCTCGAGGGGCTGCTGGACTCCTCTCCTCCACTGCCCTCTCCTCCACTGTCGCAATACCAAGAGTTTCTGTGTGCATGTGTTGAGGGCCATGGCAATTTTGGTGTAGAATTTGCGTGCCTCCACACCAAATACTTAAAACCCAAAAGGCACGATTTAAAACTGTCCTTAATAAAGATTCTGGAAAACTCTGCCTTCTTAATAAACAGGGTTAAGCCCTAACTAGTGAGCAATAGGACTACTTCTGGAAGAGCATCCTGTGGCCTAATACATCACACTGTCAAAAAGCTTCTCCCATTATTCAACTGAAATTTGCCTTCTCTTAAATTTCATCCCATTACTTCTAGTTACACCCCATTGTACCACTCTAAATAATTCTTCATAGCCTTGGTGTTTACACCCTTCAGATGTTTGTAGATTTATATCTCAACCACCTCATTTGTCATCCTTTAGCCAAGTTATCCATATTCAGCTCTTTTGGTCTTCCCTTGTAAGTCAATCCCTCAAGCTCTCTTGTTCCTTTTTTTTTTACCTCCTGAACTCTCTCCAATTTGTCAATCTGTTGTAATGGAGTGCAGCAGACCTGAATGCATTACGATTCCTGCAGTTACCAGTGCTACGTCCTCAGTCCCAGCTGCCTCCTTACTGCAAGAAGAGCACCCAAATCTTCTTTAGGTCTTTTTAGGTTTCCAAAAGCAGCAAATCTGCAGCCTTTTCACACTCAGCTGCCCATTCCTGGTGACCTTGACATCCCAGTTGATGCTTCTTTCTAGAAGCTAGTTACACAAGTCACCTGGTAACCACCAAATGCCAAGTCCACCAGCCACACTATTCGCAGCCTCAAGGGTTTATCCTTCCATCCAAGATGCCACAATGGATCACTCCCTCACCATCAAATCCACTTGCCTACCAGGTGCCATCACAGAGCACCACCTCTTCCACAAGAGACTTTGAACCCACTATGGAAAGGGAAGCCACACCAGGGCCTTCCCACCTGTGCACTGACTGACGTTACACACATCTGTGCTGAGCCAAATACTTTGCTTTTAAAACCAGTCTGGATGGTGTCAGAAAATGCAGCAATCTGCAGAAGCCCAGTGCTAAATGAAGCATAAACAGATGACATTCCTCTAGCACCTGTGTCTTCATAAAGCCAGCACTGTTCTTTCCCATCCTGTGAACACCTCCTGCTGCACAGTTCCTCCAACAAAATTGTCTGGAGAAAAAAGGAGGAAAACTGTTGAAAATAGCTCATGGGATAAAACCACAACTGAACAGGCTCTTACCTGTGCAAGCAGAAGCCTTGTAGCAGGCCAGAGGCTCTGTAGAATAATCCTGGGCAGCAGAGCTTGGCACTAGGTCAGGCACCAAAGCCCCCTCCAGTGACAAGGGCAAACACCTCAGAGGGAGATGAGCAAAGTCACAGATGACTTCAAACAGAAGAGCTGCCCTCCAGTGTTCCTGGCTGCTGAAGGTCTGCCTGGAAGGAGGCTGTGGCCACTGAGTGCTTTTCCAGACCATGGTCTGATCTATCTGCATATCTCCAGTTTGGGAAGAGCTTCTGTAAATCTTTGGTTTGGATTTACAGCAGATGGGCACTCATTTATCTTCAACACATTCACTCTGTCTCATATTAACACCATGTCTTCACTACATGACTTTTGAAGAGAAAAGCTATTTTGCATACCTATTAAAAATAGTCAATTTCCCCCTAATTTTAACTCCCATTCAGCATCTAAAAATCATCAAGTCACAGTGCTGCAGACAACCCTCTAATAGGAACTTAGTCACACTCTATTATAGGCATGAATTATTCATTCTGCTATTAAGATAAAGATTACATATACATTATTATAAACCCAGCTTTGTACAGATATCAACAAAGCAAAAGTCTCTGAAAACTGTGGCAGAGACTCAGGTACCGAAGCCATGTCAGAGACTCATTCAAAGCCAGGTGGGACTGATCAGCTCCAGCTTGAGGCCTCTCTCCCTACAGCTCAAAGTATGGTGGGGAAGGACAAAAGCAGACCCCTCAGGGAACAGCTAAAAAAAGCATCCAAAAACACACAGCAAGCTCTGGCAAGAAGTTTGCATTTGCCATCACTTAAATTAACAGCAAAGGAATCCCCAGGAGGGAGGAAAATTGGACTCTGTCCAGCATGCAAGTGTGCTGTGTGAGGAGCTGTGGGGAGGAAAAAGAGCCACACACAAGCACTGTGGATTCAGAGGAAGCTGACACACACACGTCCTGCAATCCTGAACCCTTACAAAGGGCAGCAGCTTGGAGCTTGGCCGGACTTGACTATGTCAATGGGTGTCAGAAGAGAAGTTTATTGTAGGTGACTTGAAACAGAATTGCCATTGTCAGTCATCAGTTTACCATGAGCTATCCTCAGAAAACAATGGCTTTTATAAGTTAAAAAAACCCAGTAAGTTATCTTAAAGTGTCTCAAGAGTTTATGAAAACTGAAATAATCTAAAATATCTCACTTGGCAGTATAACTAACATAACATTTGGAATAGTGCTCCTGCTATCTTACTCACTGGAGTTGCTATCAATTCCTACACAATGTTCAGGTCATGCTGACTTCCAGAAGAAGGCTTAAATGCCCAGTCAGCGTCTGTTTAGCTTGTGGCAGGAAGGATAGCTGCCCTACTCTTCCATAATAGCCTAAAGAGTTATAATGTATTCTGGATTAAGTCCTTCTAAAACACCTTAACAGATGGCTTTTTCCCCACAAAACTCATCACTAAGTTAAGAAGTAATTCAGTCATGTAAATTTAACTTAGCCTAGTAAATCTAATAACATCTTACTAAAAGCAATAAAATGTTCAGACCTTAATCCTTTTAATTCACTGTTTATCCCCTTGGCACCTAGACTATTTTTATTCTAGTCACTTTTGCCGTAATAAAAAGTTAATAAAAGAATGTGAGTTGTCCGACGGGTTGCAGAAATAATTAAGGGTGGTTTCCTACAGATTTGGTGTCTTACATGCCTTCTTCCCCCAATGGTATTTACCCCAGATGCCAGTAAGTTGTCTGGGAGCCTGTCTCTCTAGGACTCCTTGATATCCCTTAACTACATGTGAGCCAAGAGGCAGCTCATCCTGTGGCTGGCTGTGAGATAAATGTGGTTTTGCACTAGCCCACAAGTCTAGCAGAGCAGAGAGCTGATAACTCCACATTCCAGCCTTGCTTTCTATAAGGCATTGGCTCTTCCACTGAAGAGCAATGATTTTAAAGGCAAAAATTTCCCTTAAAAAAATAGACTGTCTATGAACTTCCCACATAATAATGCAGTAGTTTTTCTGTCTAAAATAATCCACACAGATATCCCTACCAGCCTGAGCCATAACATGTATGTGTCCCACAAATGCCCTGAAAGATAAGGTGATATTCCAGAAAAGCTCTGTCTAATAAGGAAAGTGCAGGAAAAGCATTCCTTTCTGAGAAGTCCCATTGGAAATAACCCAACTTTCAACCAACTCTTCCATAAATCAAGGCAATCGAGTTCAGGCAGCTTCTCATGTGCCACCATGACAAACGTTCCAAAGGAAAGGTCTTGTCACAGCAACACAAGTACCAAACCTGGTAGATGTTTCTAATTTATAGCTTTAACATCCCCTGCATACTTGTATGGAGGCAAGGCATGCTGCAGAACATGTGTATCACTTGTTGTCCTTGGTGGACTGAAGAATAAGTGACCATTCTGCTCTAACGCAAGCTCTGGATGGTCACTAACACATTAGTACAAGCAGGTCACGGGGGTCCACTTGAGAGGGAAACAATAACACACATAAGGCTGGAAGAAAGCCTTCTTGGTCGTCCTTGATCTCACACAGCAATCATCGCTCTCCAGCTCAATGTCATGAACCTGTGTTGTAAAGAGCAGCCACGCTCCCTTGATGAGGGTGCTAGAGCTGCAACATTTACTTGTATTTCCAAGGGGCTAAATCAAGCCACCCTCTTGTGCACGGCTGTCATGGAAACACTTGGTCACCCATTCTCCTTCCTCTAGAAAGATATGTTAGGTAATGACTCAGGGCTTCGAGTCTTTGGCATTGCAAATATATTCCAAATGACCCTAGATCTTTACCCAAAGGCAGCCCAGTGCAGCAGAAAACGCAACCTGCAGCATTGCACCTTAGAATCTCTTCAGGAAGAAAAAAAAATGCCTGTGAAACTACCCCTCTGGGATTTCTGCAGAAGATGAAACAGATCCGGCACTGTTAAATTACTCCAGAGATCTCAAAACCATCCTGTGAGATGCTAAAGGTAGGCTAGTGTTAAACAGCAGCTGCACTGACTCACCATCCAATTCTGCTGCCAGATACAGATGACTGGTCCGTATGAGCAGCAGAGTTTTCTGCCCATCTTGAAACTATCTCTGAGGACTCCGGGTGCCTTGAAATGATACCCTCACCTTCCTCCACAGCCTCTCCAGAGGGAAGAAGGCTGCATTTGGATAGCAGTAGACAAGAATGTTTTCTTAACATCCCTTCAAATTACTGATAAAGTCAATCAGTGCCACCTGATTGCACATTTGGAAAACTATACTCTGACCACAGCTGAAATGCTTCCTTAGAGACCAGTTTTATCCATGACGACAAAAACAGCCTAGCTCCAAATATGACCAATATTCCCCACTACCTTGTCTCAGTGAGCAGAGCTGCCTACAGTCAAGCAGTATCGGAGCCTTGCTATAATCAACACAACTCAGTCCTGAAAAAAATATAAAAATCACTTAAAAATTAACAAGTTGATTTTAGTGAGTACAGGCGTCACTCCTCCCGCTTTCTCATGGTTTACTGTCTCACTTTTACCTCGATGCCATATGGTCTCCCCTACTTTTCTGTAGGTCAGTCTGCCTCCCATTCTTCTCTGTGATGTCCCGAGTGGGAGATGAGGAGATTCCTATTTCTCCCTGTGGATCCAAGTCATATATTCTATCTGGGCAGGACACACATTTGCTCTTCCTTAGGCTGGGGATCTGGTACAGGCATTTGCTGTGTCCCAGCAGTATTTTTGCCTCTATAACACAACTAACTGCTTGCTGAACACCCTTTGAGCACTGCAGCTCTCCGGGAAAAACAAGGAATTGGTGAGAAGTCCCAGTCATAGCAGGACTTGTTGGACTGATCTGTTAGAGACGTGGCTTGATGGAAACCCTACACTCATGGGGGATGGTGCCAGCTTTTTTCTGAATGCTATATGCCTCATAATTCAAGTATGTACTCGTAATTACACCTAAATGTGAAACACAAACTTTCTATTATTGTCTGCTTTTCATAGAAAGCCAATAATTCATTCACTTCTGCTGGAGATAGAACTCCAAGCCTGACATCCCAAGACACAGGTTGAGATACAGCCTATGGTATCTAGCAACAGGACAAGAGGTAATGGGATGAAGTTGGAACATAAAAAGTTCCATTTAAATATAAGAAAAAACAATTTCACTGTGAGGGTGAGGGAGCCCTGGCACAGGTTACCCAAAGGGCTTGTGGAGTCTCCTTCCTTGCAGGTCTTCAAGACCCGTCTGGACATGTTCCTATGCGACCTGATCTAGGTTGACCTGCTTCTGCAGGGGAGTTGGACTAGATGATCTCTAAAGGTCTCTTCCAACCCCTACCATTCTATGATTCTATGGTTCAACATGGATTCAAATCTAAGCTTTTGAGTAGAATAAGTATGCAGACCCATCCAATTTCCAGTATGGCCGGTATGGTTGCAAACTGGGACATCACTTGGCACACTCAGCCCCATGCTGGCAGGAGCACTACCTACAATTACCATGTACAGCTGGATGCAAGTGCTTGCATACGTCCCACCCTGTCAGTGTTTAAGAAAGAAAGAAAAAGAAACATAAAGGAAAACCAGACGGAATACAAATGAAATACGATGACTTTTCAGTGGATGTCTGCCTACAGCTGGCACATGGAAGTATGCACATAGCATCCCTCATACCAACTGCTCTGGTCTTCCCAGTCCTCACCACCTATACTTTATTTATGCAAGAAACTGTTGAGGAGTTACGTTAATCAGAGATGAGATCTGAAGTCCTACTACTGGGCCAACTTAAATGGTTTTTTTTCCGTGGGAAAAAAAAAAAGTCTATCCCCAAGCCATGGGGTTTCCCATGAAGCAAACTTAATAGAGATGTCGAGCAAAATCCTGCTGAAATGAGGAGCAGACCTCCTGTGGAAAGCAGCCCCAGGGAATGGCTGTAATACGAAGCAGCCTGTGCCATCCACGGCAGCCGCAGTGTCCAGCTGCAGTTCCCACCTCTTCTTCTGCCACATTCATCCTGGCACTGCAGAGCAGGAGGAGAAGTGGTGTCTCATTGGCCAGCTGCTGGAATGACAGACAGGTATCTGACGTGTGGCCAGACTCTGACCTCCCAACTGTATGCAATTTGACCATCAGTGGGAAAGCTCTGCATCATTGCTGGCTGATGGGTGGGCAGGGGAGGGGGTGAGCAGGAGGGGGCGTGCAAAGAATATTTGAGAGAGAAATCCCCTGGGAGCTGCTCTCACCCCATGGGAGGGACCCAAGAGATCTGGATTAATTTGCCTGTTTGCTTTCAGTTTACTTCTGGCGACCTCGCAGTAAACCGCTTAACCTTGTAGGCAATAAAGCGAGATGCCAGCATTTTCAGCTCATGCTATTCACACTACGCTCTAATCTAGTTTGCATGTCCGGTCCTGTCATTAGCTGGAGGAAACATTAATCCAAGACAGTAGAAAAGAAGGAGTAAAAAATTGGTTCTGGAAATGCAATGATTCTAATGGCAAACATTCGTTATCTAGACCCACAGCTGAGTTAAACTGAAACACATTCTATTGCATGGAAAAAAAAAAAGAAAAAAAAGAAGTTTTAGCCATATGTTTAGTCATTTGTGAGCTCTTGATCCTAACACACAACATAAGCTGCAATATCAGTGTCAAAAGTGCTTGATTTAAAGCATGAGAGGCAGAGTTACATGGAGTCAAGTTAAAATCACTTCTGCAAGTTCACAGACAAGAGTTCTTTGCGTGGACACGCCAGGTACAATGGAACACATCCCCCAGTCTGCTGGGAGGGGAAGAAGAGGAAAGTTTATTTCATTAAAGGTTTTTCTGTGAGATTGGCTAGGGAGAAGATGATATAGCTTGGGGGAGGACTGAGACAGCTAAAGAATAACACATGGTATGCTTTCAAAACATACAGTAACATGTGACACTCGTCTGCAAGTCTGGCGCTGAGGAGCCTGTGGTCTGGCAGCAGTGAGAATTTCTGGTTTTTATTTCTTAAATCATCGCAGGCATTTGAACTAAACCCCCCACCTCACAGCTGGAAAGGAAGAACATAAAATCAGATTTTACGTACCATACTCTCAGTCAGCCATTTTCTCAGTGGATTTTTATCCTCCAACTCAATTCCCACATCATTAAAGTGATGCTGTCTCTTTAAAACGCAACACGGTGCCGTGCCAAAGCCTGCAATAAGAATCACTGGCACCAAAACAGTCAAAGCACAGAGCTTAATTCTCTACTTAATAAGACAATTAAAGAAGAGTATTTGGATACAGCAGTCTGCAAGTACCAACACAGAGCACTGATGTCTCCAAAGGCATGTTGATCTGAAGTCTTTATCAGAAAGCATCTGTCGCAAACAGATGCCATCAACACCTGAGAAAAACGGGAAATAAAGTGGGTTAATGTGACTGTGACACTCACAAAGGTTTGCACTGCCCAAGTCCCACCTTAGGAGCATTGTAGGGGGTGCATGGTAAAGTGTTCTGATGCAAAAACAAACTAAAATGTATGTACACAGCTGCCTTTGTTGAAAAATGTATTAAGTAAAATTCTTGTGGAAGTGACTCAAACTACAATGGAATGAAAAGTGCTGTGTAGTTGATATCTTCACTGCCATAGTCATAGGAAAGATCTTTTTAAACACTGTGCTTTAACAGATGCCTTAATAGACATAAATTAATTGAGGCACAAGGATGAACACAGGCATCAATGATTGCTCACAAGGAGTCTCTTGACCATATCTACCTCTACATTTCCAATCAAATAATTCTCTGATCTTGTCTCCTAGTAGGCTTCGTCATGCAGAGCTGGACTAAAGCTAAAGAAAAAGATAATGGCAGCAAGAGAAGAACTAATTAGCTATTTGATTAGCTGAAGAAGATAGGGTACTGCAGTTTTGCGACCTGAAAATGCCAACAATGACCTTAAAACTTCAGCTCAAGGGTGCCTAGAAGTGTGTAACCTCCAGGGAGAGAAGGAGAAACAGGTGATGTCTAAACTCCATTAGCTCACATGAGATGTTGTAATAGCGTAGATGTTAAGAGGAGGAGAGGTGTGACATTTGAAGCAATCAGCCAGCAAAAGAGCACCTGCAGCACTGCACTTTGTTTGAACTGCTGCACCAACAGCTTCCAGTCCAGCCTACATGGGAGGTTTGTGGGGACACGTGATTTAGTATACCCAGAAGGCACACTGTTTGGTGTGAGAGAAGCACTGACCTCATCCTAGCAACTACAACACACAGCAAGAGGGGAAAAAAACAATAAAAAAACAACTGCTCCTCCTTCCTTACAGGATGGCTAACATCCAGCCAACCCCATGTGGTAACTCCTCAACCATGCCATGCCAGGAGAAAATAATTCAGCCACTCTCTTGGAAAAGAGGAAAAAGCCACTTTGAAGAGGACATCTTGAGTGGTTGCCTTCTTCACCTCCATCAGATAGTCCTACACTGCTCCTGGTAGGCTCCATAAACATACTTGTTATTGCACACGCAGCAAGAGGAAGTGGAATGAAGCCAGGAGGTGTCCTTAGGCTCCAAAGACGTATCTTCAACAGCAAAGGGGGAAGGCATCAAAATGACCCGGTCTAAGAGTCTTGAGTTATTTTGTGTCTCCTTCCTTTATCCTGACAGCTGGAGCTGTTTGGATCATCTGACTGCATCCAATGCACTGAAGTTTTCCAGCCTAATCTGAGGCAGTCCTTCCCTGGCAAACCATCAGGTAGTATGGAGGCACCTAAGGTGACTTGAAATGTGCTAGGCCAGAATGGGCAGCAGGGTGACTCCAGCTCACTGTCAGTGAGTTCTCCTCACCAAGAAAACCCTACTCACCTCCCACCTTCAACAGCTTGGATGGTGTTTGGCTTTTGGTTGTCTCTATCTTGTGAGAAGAGAGTAAAGGAAACGAATGCCTTGGCAAAGATCCCCCTGCCATCTGCACTGTTGGAAATGCCCTCTGGAAGGCAAAGGAGGAGGATCCCTCACCTTGCATGCTCCTGGGAGAATGGTGCATCCTCCAGAGGCTGTTGGCACTGCCCCGTTTCATCCCCATCCTCTTGACACAGATCCAGATCTGCCTCTCACCGCCCACTCCCCACCATGTGCTTTGTCCTAGAGGGATGAACTCACCTCCAGCACCACTGATTTTCTCAGAATAAGACTAACACATAGTTTAAATTTTAGCAAGCCCTGCCAGAGGCCTTGGAGTAAAATGCAGAAGTAGAAAGATTTTCTCAAATAGGAGATAGAGATTAAAGGCATTGCAGCAGGGTCAGTCATTAGGTGCAGGCTTTGCTAAGACAATGCAACCTCAACATGCACAATGCTCTTCCTTTCATTAAAAAAGAAACTGGGGGAAAGAGCCCAGCAACACACACAATAAACCAAGGCAAAAATAATTAGCCATGGACATGGTTTGATAACATATGTACTATGCTCAGCTCTATATTCCCTTCCAGTTCTGAGAAGGGAAGAGCAAAGTTAGGGACAAAGTTAATGTAGTTTACAAAAGAATTCAAGATTTCCAAATCTGAAATTGTGAATTGCAACAAAACCCACAAGATGCCAAAATTCTCCACAAAAGCTATTTTAAACCAACCACTTGAAGCCTAGTGGAAAATCAATTACATTGCTACTGTATTTCCTACAATGGAATTGTAGAATAGAAATTGTAGAATAGAAACTTATTTCAAAAAACTGAATTATTAACATTACCAGAAAAACCCTCCACTTCTTTTTTTCTCCCACTTTTTGACATTACTGACCTGATTTTACAAGAGCTTTTAGTGTCGATGACACCAGATATTGGAATATGACTCCATCAACGAGCCCTAGTCAGGAAATACCAAAGCAGTGGTTGCCAAAGCAACATAATTAACTTGATCACGGTACATACACTGTGCACCACTTCCCAAATGGCCCTTTAACACCCAGCTAAATCCTTGGCTTGAATGGCGCATCGGGGTGAATTTCTCCTCTGAGTTCAAGAACACAAACAGCAAAAGAAGAAGTTGTCAAAATTACTAAAAGCCAAGTAGCACTCTGCTCCCTGGCCAATGATCCCCTGGGCTTGGAGAGGTCAAGGACCAATTCTTGAGCCTATTCCCATGACTAATGGCTGCAGCAACCACAGAAACACATGGTCTCGTTACGTGGAGCAAACACATTTTGTAAAGCTTCACTTTTTAATTCACCCACGCTACCAAATGTAGGAGGTTTAGGTCTTTTGTGAATTAATCAGTAAAATTCTTACTACTTGGGCAGAGGCCCGTGTGCTGATGCTAAACCTTGACCCTGAGGCCACAAACTTCAAAACCTGAATATGCTGTCACTAACTCAATGTGTACAATGTATCAAAAATAAGCTTCTGTCTGCTCATTTGGAAAAAAAAAAAAAGGCAAAAAAAAAAGGTAAGAAAAAGAAAAAAAAATGAGTGATGGGCTTTCAGCCTGTCACCAGACCACAGTGACCTCAATTTTTTAAGAAATAAAGTCAAAACCTGTTCTTATCTTCAGATATCTGAGACGTATTTATGTGTCAGACTTTCCCCCCATTGTCCTTAGCCTTTGAGAAGCCTACTAAAAATGATATCAGAGCCTAAAAACCCTGCTCTCCTATTCACATTCACCTTTGACCCTGGACGCCTATAGCTCTCACCAGCAACCTGGCTCCTCCTCACCCTACAGTGAAGATGGTACTTATGGGAGCAGCTCTCAGCAGACTCTTCAGGATGAAATAAAGGCCACTTTGCATAGCAAAACCGCAGCACTCTGCTCAAATTTTAAAGGTCAAAAAACTTTCCTTTAGCAGTTTTCTGCTTCTTTATATCCTTGAAAGGTGTTTTACCAGCCTCTTCCTCTCCTTTCACGCAAATATTTGATTATTCTCTTTGAAATGTCTCTGTAACATCTACAGGAATAAGATGTTGAATGCAAACACTGATTGATTCTTTCTTAGCCATCAAATGTGCTTACACAGCAACTACACACAGCAAATGCACACAAATCTCACATTTCACATTTAAGAAATATGAACACGCCGAGGGTTTGGGGTGGTTTTTTTTTTTCCGCTCAAACATAATGAACGAGCTTAAATATTAGAACTTGAAATTATTAAGTAAATCATGGCACCTGTAAAGCTTCTATTTGCATAACATTAATTCATGATGGCATGTAAAACAAATTCATCATTCTCACTATATTGTAGTCTGATTTATGTTGGAATTGGAAAAAATAAAAATCATGAGCACAAAATTATGTTGACAAGATGTACGTGCTCCTCCAAGACCAAGAGTTGGTTGTTTTTTTTTTTTTTTTTCCCTGAAACAACAAAACAACTAAATTATGGGAAAGGGGGCTGGGAGAAAGCATCTTTAAAAATGAATAGTGCGCTAGCGTCACACATACACGCTCTCCAGTTATTAATGTCAAGCATGGTGAAGATACTCCAGAAAATCATTACCATTCATAGCTACTAACAGCCATTAAATTTCAATCAATTCAACTTAACACAAGTGTACTTCAGCAGCCCTTGCAGTTTCTTATAGAGGTGGCTCAGAAAGTCCTGTCTGACTTATTGCATTGTCCACCGCACAAAGAGGCATTGCTGAGGATTGCTCTGAAAAGGAGCTATCTTGGTGCTGGGAACTGATGCTCTTTTAACACTGTCGCAATCAACAGACCCTGCTTTTAAAGGTGTGTTAAAAGAGGCTCTAATAGGACATCATAGGTCGGTAGGGAGGGGAGAACGACACTGATTTCAGCTAGGGATGCTGCTTTCTAAGCTGGGAAAAAAAAAAAAACAACGGTGGGATAATTTCAAGTGGTTTTCAATTAATTTTAGCAACAAAATCAAACTGCTTAACACAGCACTAGATAACTTCCAGGTGATCCCCTTGCTCAAAGATAATAATAATCATGAAATATAAGGGATATGTAAAGAATAAAAAAAAAAAGGACTTAACTTCCAGGGACTGGATATTTAAAGCTCTCAGTGATGAATACAAACCTCAGCAGTGTGATATTACAGCATCCCCTACTCATCTGAATTGCATTTGTAACACTGGAAGTTTTCCACTTCTACTGCAGGACTTAAGCTGTGCAGAGGCCATCCTTTGCAGATCCTGGGGAGAACCAGCTGGTCCTCTGCCGGGGGTACTTGGCACCTCCTGGCAGGGGTGAAGGACTGTAACCACAGGGTGCTCCTCACTGAGGGGCAGCAGAGCATCCCAGAGAAGGCATCTTCCTCTGGAGAGATTGCATTAGTTTCATGTGAATGAACGATCTGAGCTAAAATCACACATTTCACAGGGGATAAGAGACTTTAAAAATCATTTTAAAAACAAAACAAAACAAAACAGGAGCCCACGTTTTCCCAGTGGGCACAAAGTCCTTTCCCTAGCTTTAGAGGCAGCTTAAGATTGCAGGTGTGTATTCCTACGGAGCAGAGAGTCACTCGCTGCACAGAAAAACAGATGCAGACACAGATGTGCCATCACTGTAGCTAAGATTACAAACTCAAGTACAGGTGCCCTTTTGTGGCTTTTAGCTCATCCCTTAAAAGTATCAGCAGTGATGGTACTACTCACTGTGAGCATGTAGGACTATTCCATAGAACTCTATGATTTTCTTTCCCCTGGGATTTACAACTAGTAACAGTGAAGTACTTTGCAATCAAGAAACACCCAAGATATCTCTCAGGCAGATCTATGCACCATTTTAACTCATTTCCCTACACTTACAAGCTGCACTAAATGAAATTAAATTAATGTTAAAGAGGGCCTTTATTGAAAAATCTTTCAGTGACAGGATCAGAAAGTGCCAGAGTTCAAGTAAATCATTCCATGGAAAATGTTAGCAAAGCTTAATCACACTGGAAGCCACATTTAATTACAGCTTTTTAAGTCCATCTGGGAAAAAAAGAAGAGACTTAAATATGTCACCTGAGATGATCTAGATACTGAAACTATTTGTAAGTTAACAAAAGCATTTGCATCACAAAGCGCTCTGGGGCAGCACCACTGCAAAGCAGATGTGTAATGAACAAGGATCATAGCACCTAAACAATCAGGCTTGTAAATAACTACTACTAATCTGCAATCATTTAAATTTGGGTTTAATTGCTAGGCAGCAAATACATTTCATTCTTTAAGAGGTGAATGCTCTGTGGAATACACACTTTAAGGCGTTTAGTGGCAGAAGCATCCAAGTGGAGAACCTGAATGTAAGGAGGGCAGAGAAGAGGGGAGCATTAGGGATGGATCGGCCATGAGATCACAACATTAAACAAACTTTTCCCTGGCAGAGAATTAATAATGCAGCCGTCCCCACTGTAGGTACTGTAAATGCTGCAGGAGTGACACAATGACGCACATGGGAGGCAAGAGGGTAGTGACTATAGAACAAAATTCAATCTAGTGCTAATGAATAAAAAGTTCCTTTTATTTCTCCGTTGTTTTTGGTTCATTAAATTTTCCACAGATTTGCAGAGAAGAAAACGTGATCAATAAACCTTGACAAAAGTGAACATGTGAAAAAGGCAAGAGAAAGGCACAGGAAGATAAAAGTGATATCGCGATCAGAGATTTCAGAGGCAGATGACCAGAGCTTTGGGCTGCTGAATAATCTGAATAGACCATCATTTCTTTACAGCCTTTTACTTTCTTTTCCCTGACTGTTGGAACTCTTCATTCAATACAATAGTAAATGCACTAAAACTTTTTTTCTTATGCTAATGGTTGAAATCGGGGGCTCACAGTTAAAACACACTTCCCACCAACTTGTTTTCTTTTAAAAAAAGAAAAAAAAAATAACCTATTCAAGTTAAACTAAAATGTCAAAGACAGCTTAAGGCTTGCTCTCACCATTCCTCAAAATTAATGGTTTTCTCCCCAGCAGATACAAAAAGAAAAGACTTGAATAAGGATAAAGCTGCTAAACTCTTTTCACATGAAAAAGAACACTTAGAAAGTAAAAAGAAATACATCTAGTACAAAGATCCTGGTACCTACAGTTCTAATTTGTATTGTTTCCTCTTGGAATATTTATAATTGCAGAAAGGTGACAACCAGTCGAAAATAATTGTGGAACATGAGAAAAGATTCACCAGTGACTAATGTGTTTGGGCAGCCATGCTCATGGCAGTACCAGAAATGCTGCCACACATTACTATGGAGGCCCAAAGGAGGCTGTTTTGAAATGTTTTCTAATCTGGGTGTCCACTTCCAGGCACCGAGGCCTCTTTTTCAGTGGTACTGAATATTCACAAATCTCAAACAATTTTTACGGTCCTGAACTTTTGAATTACAGGACAACAACTTTCCTGTTCCCTTCCTGGTGCGCCTTTCAGCTTTTGTGTATCTGGTTTTGGTTTGTTTACAAGAAGTTAAAGGGTATGGGGCGTGGTTTTACAGTAGATGAGCATGAATGAAGTAAATTTCTGTGGCCTCTCCTGGACTACGCACATCAAACATGTATTCACTCCCCACTGCAACTGACCTGCAGAAAATGAGACATGGTTACCCAGTATTTCCATCCCAGTCGCTCCTTCACAAAGGAAACCTGCAATGTTGCCTCTTCAACTATCAAGGTTAATGTACAAGATCCACTTTGCTTTACATGTACACCAAATACCAGTTAATTTGTAGAAGATGCACATATATGGGATCTGTTGTATAGATGGGTCAAGAACTATACATATTACATGCATACACACGTATGTGCATCCATACATGTAGAGATGCACAGGCACACGTGTGTTATTTACCTTCAAACACAACGCCTTCTTGCAGTCATTCATACACTGGATTCTCTCTTTGCTATTATTTCATTTAGTGTTGCTTTAATTAATTCCCAAATACCTTCTGTTGTTTTGGTTTTCTTTAAAAGGGCCCTGGGAACAGAGCTGAAGCAAACCCTAAATACCACTTAATGCTTTGTGGCAAGTTGTCCAAATGCGCAACTGTTTAAAATATTTACCCAGGTATATAAGAGGGTTGTGCAGCTCTTGAACAATGCCCTGGAATCTTTCCCATCAGTAAAAAAGCAGACAAAAAGCAGAGACTGCTTAACCTCTGTGCCTCAGCAGCAAGTGAGAAGTGCAAATATCGCATTTCTATAAAGCCCTGGAAGCTTCATAGAAATGGAGTGGCAACTAATTAGTTTGATGCTATAGTCACATCTAATGTTCCTAAGTAGCTTCTTTGAAAAAAACCTCCCTGCCTTGAAATCCTTGGCCAGATTATTAAGTGGAGGCTTTGTGACGGAGCAATAGATAGGTGTTTGCTGCACAAATACATACAGATTTTGGTGACTGCTTACTGAATCCACTGCCTTCGCTAATCTGCACTGGAAACTTCACTATGAACAGAGCACTTCTCCAGAGTACAAAAGCATGAAGTATCTGTGTACCTTTCAGACTACAGGGCAAACAACTGGCTTACAGTAGGCCACCAAAAACAGAGGGAGGCTGTCAACCAAATGTCCTGCATCCTTACAGAGAATGAGGATAATGTTATTGGTCCTAGGTCAGATGCTCCACCATATCTTTAAATAATACTAAAAAACAAAAGATAGGGCCAGAGGACTAGAAAACTCTTTAGAAAAAGACAAACTCTCTAAATAAATTGTCAAGATCTAAAAACATATTTTCAAGTTATGCAACACTAGTGATCCCATAACCCTTCCCTTTTACAGCCTCAGAGCCTGTACAGCCTCTTTACAAATGTGCCACTGAAAGAGAAGTTGTGGTATAAGCCTTTAAGATCGTCACAATCACAGAAACCAAAGTAAGAAATGGTTCTTTGCCGCAGAAGTTTAAACATTTAAACAATGCCCAAAGTCCTGGTTATTACATATCTGCAGCAAAAAGGCTATCTCTTCTAAATGTGACTTCAAGTGTTCAGTGTGACGTTAGGGAATGAATGCTGCTGTGTATCAGATATCTGAGGTCAAGTTCTGTTTTCTTTTATGCAAGTATAAACTGGAGTAGCTTCAGTGAAATCACGCTAGATTTATACTGGCATATGCATCTCGTTCAAATTCTTCCACGGCTCTAATTTTTCTCTAAATGGGTGACCTAACACAAACAGTATTTGTCCATCTGTATACATCCCCCTTTGACACACTGAAAAAAAAAAAAGAAGATATTGAAAGGAAGTTGGAAACAGTCCTAGAGATCTGTTTTTCTTTGAAGAACAGCAGTTGCATTTCTGGGCACTTCAAAGTCGCATGCTCTAAGCAATAACAACATTCAAGATCAAGTGAATCTTACCTCACCTTGCTTTAAACATTAGCTCTTTCACAAACACACACCAGAGGCTTGGATGTACACATACTCCTAGATTAACGGTTCATCTTTAGTGGATCAGGCACTTTTCAGTGCTACAGATAGGTCATGTTTTCAATCAAATGACAAATTTCCAAGAGCTGTTTACAGTGGAAAAGCCATAATGAATTTCATTCACTTCTTAAAAGTTGTCAGCTTCTCAATAACATCCAATATGGCATTTTTATTGCAATTCAAAGTTTGACAGGTGTCAACATTTCCTCAAGTTCCAGCCAAAATACAAATTACCATATCCGCCCATCAGAAAAGTTGAACCAAACCAATCCACCAACTGTACTAGATGTGTGCAGCAATTACCCTGCATTTCAAACATCTCAGAAGCATAGACAATTATTTAGCTGGATTCACTTTTCCAGGTGAATGTAGTTTCTTTACTAGTGAAGTTGAGTTAGGTTTTAGAACTATAAGAACTCAAACTTTTATTTTGTTTTTTTCTTTATAAAAAGCAAGGTAGCTTGGACAAACAGATCCAATCAGCAAACCTTATAACAAATCAGCCTGTTCCACTTCTGTATATTTTGAATTTCATGGCTTATTTACTTTACTTTTTTGGCACCAACCCCACAGTGCATGCCAATACAATATTTATTTAAATGCTGTTTTATGCAGCATGCTAGTCAAAAAGTTTACTTTCAAATTCTTGTACATCCCAAGAGCCTCAGTTAGGGGGAAAAACATTAAAAAAAAAATTGAAAAGTGAAGGGGATTGGCAGGGGGTGGACGAAGTTTTAAAACTAGTCCCTTTATCTCTGCCTCTGAAAATATAAACACGATACACCAATAAAATCCTAATTTCTGTACGCACAAAGGTGGGCATACAGGTTCCCGGCACCTGGAGCTGGGTGAAACAAATAGCAGAGCATCCCTAGGAAGGCACAAGCTCCGCTGGCTCAGCCCTCAGTGTCCTCATGCCTGGCCGTTCTCTGGCCCATCGCCTGTAGCGGGAGGCCAAGCTGGATCCCCCGGGGGGAGAGTACCCCAGGCCCCGCCGCGGGGTCCCGCTCCGCAACCCCCGTGCACCGCAACCGCACCCGCGGCAGCCCCGGCCAGGGAAGTTTTGTATTCCAGGGCTGCAGGTTAGCAAAATACATATTTCTATATAAAATCCCCTAACCGTCTGCAAGGCCAGCGGCGGGACCACTGATAAACCATCCTAAAGCCCCTGCAGTGGAAAAGTCACGTTTCCCAGGAAATGATGGCAATCAGTCGAGGCAAAGAAGGCATCTAGATGAACCCGTCTCCCTCCCCTCCTCCCTGATTGTTTTAAAGCCACCGAGTCCGGGGGAAAAAACTCTCAACTCTCTTAAGTCCTTAATAGGATTGGAGTCCGGGTCTCTGCAAGCCGCTCCTCATCACAGAAGGATCAAGTTGCAGCAGGGAATTTTTTAAATTCCTCAGCAAATATACTTGTCGAAAGATTGCCCCTCCCGGGGGGTGATAGGGAGTAGGGGGGTAGCTTCATTTTTGTTTGGTTTTTTTTTTTTTTTTCCCTTTAAAAAAGAAAAAAAGAGTAAACTCCTTCCTGGCTTTGGGGAGCCCGGTTGTCCTCCGGGACCCGGGGCAAGGCGGTCCGGGAAGCAGCCCGCAAGCTGGGACTGTCACCGCAGCCCCCGCGAAAAACAATAGCTCTGGAAGCACGGCCCAAAGCCCGGTCCCGGTGGGATCTGCTCCGGGTGGGAGGGCACACACTAGACATACACACTAGACCGCATCCACTCTTCTCACCTGCGGGGGGGGAGGGAAGGTGGTGGGGAGGGCGGGCACGGGACAGGACCCCCCCCCACTCCCCCAAGCATCTGCTGCGAGGAGCCCCTCACAAAATTTCTACCCTCCCTCAGCCCGCCCTGGCGCACAGCAGCTCCGGCGAAAGCGGGAGAAGAGAGGAGAAGGGAAAAAAAAAAAAAAAAAAAAAAAAAAAAAGAAGAAAGCAGAATGAAAATAAACAATAAGCATCAACTTTACCCAAAAAGCGGAGCAGCAAGTTTTCAGCAGGCGAGCGGTTGCCGCGGAGCAGAGCTGCTCCTCCGGACCCCCATCATAAACTTGGGGGAGGGGGGCGTGGGAGGGACTTTCCCTCCGTCCTTCCCTTTTGTGCCTCTGCCCCCCTCTCCGCTCCGCTCCTCGCCAAAAGCTGCCGCGAATCCCGGCGGCGGCTCCGTGTCCTCCCGGCTGCTGCCGCGGAGCAGCTCCGCGGAGGCGGGCGGGGAGGGAGGGAGAGAGAGAGAGAGGGCGGGAGGGAGAGATGGAGAGAAGGAGGGAGGAACAGGGGCAGTTTGGAGAGGTGTGGGGCGGCTCCTGCTGCCCATCAGCCCGGGACGGCGGCGGCACATCGCGCGCACACATACACATACTTTTATATAGAGAGAAATACACACACACACACACATACGTACGCACAGGTTGAAGTTGAGCAGCCTGTAGGGAAGACGCTGGAGCGCTTTCAAGCCCTTACACAAGAAGAGAACTGGCTGTAGGGTCTGTTTTCTTTTCCCTCCCTTAGTCCCCCCTTAAAAAAAAAAAAAAAAAAAAGGAAATCAAAACCTTCCCACTCGTTCGGCGCGGCAGCAGCGAACCGCTCCGGATCCTCTCTCTCCTCCTCCTCCTCCTATCCCCTTTCATCCCGAATCACCCCCTCGCCGCAGCGAGCAGCACCATGTTGGGTGCGGGGCTTTCTCGCAACAGGGGTGGGATCCGCTGCCCCGCCGTGCCGCCCCGGGTTGCCGGCAGCTCCCCCCCCCTCTCCGCCCGCCTGGACGGCATCTGCGGCAAACCCACAAAAATCTCCCTTCTTGGGAGAAAGTGGCCCCCCTCCTCCTCCTCCTCCTCCTCCAAATAACAAAAGTTTCGCCTTGTGCGAATTCAGTCGCGTAAAGGCGGGATGGAGGCGGACGGCGGTTTGGATCCTTTTTTTGTGGTTTGGTTTTCCTCGGGAGTTTGTGCTACTTTTCAAACCCCCTCCCCACCGGGGCTGGAGGGACTAAAGCCTCGCGGAGCATCCCCGCACCGCACCGCGGGCGGCCCGGCCCGAGCTGCGGCCGGAACCCGGCGAGCAGCCAGCGCTGGCACTCGGGCGGCTGCAGCCTTCTGGAGCATCTTCGGTGGGAGACGCGTTCATTAAAGATTGTTCCCTAAACGCGGTAACCATCGGAGCGTGATAATCTTTTTTAATCTTCGTGTTTTGAGACCGAAGCTACACAGAGAGGAAAAAGAATGTCGCAAAAGTGCCCCGTATCCACCCTAAATATGTTCTCTGATTTGGTGCGGTAACGGTAATACCAATGAGAAATGCAGTAGTTTTAACTTGGGCTTTAGCCAGACTGGGCTTGTTACTTGATTTGTTTTGATTTCTTTGGCTATGGAATTCATCAAAAGTTTAAAACACAAGCAGATGCTGCTGGGGAGGGTCACCGCGCTGCACCCAAGAGCAAGCTGAAACTCGCCGTATCATCAGGGTATCTGACTCTGGCAGGATTATGGCCAGTACCATGGCAACCGCATGCCACATCAGCCCCCGGCTTCACTTTCAGTCCCTTGGGCAGTGTTAACATTTGCCAGCGGATTTGGCCGACGTGAAGCCCAGGTCTGGGCAAGAGGAAAATGAGCTTTACACCACTCAAAAACCTTTCCCTTCCATCCTGCGCAAAGCAAACTAGGCTCGATACTGCAATTTGAATCCTAAACTTGGTTGCCTTCTGTCTGAGTTTGCACATCCTCTTTTGGGTTTTTCTGGATGGCATTAGAAGGCTGATATTTGAGTGTGACAACTGGCTCCTCATGTATCTCCACATCCCATTTACTCCATTCATATATGTCAGAATGGGGTTGTGAGGCAACAGGTTATTTATACATCAACACTGCAACTTCTTTTTCTTTGCACTCTCTCATCCAGAGAAATTCCCTCCTCCTCTCCCCATGGTACACATGCAGTCCATGCTGACACAGCATCACAACCTTACCCCATGGATAGATGGATAATTTTGTGCTGAGAAGTTTCATTGCACCTACTACTGAAGAGCACCAGGCAATGGAGAGGGGAGCTTTGGTTACTGAAATTAGGAGCAAACTGAGCCTTTCATCTCCAGAAAACAAAGCCCATTTGTATTCCCAGGTTACTTTACTGGAGAAAGATGATCTTGCAGTTTGGGAGGTGGGTTAGAATAAGAGGGGTTTGGATAAACCAAAAAGAGTAGCTGGCACCCCCCACTCCAGTAGATAAGTTCTAAATTCTTGCTGCATAGTTACAAACACGTGTATGTCCAGACTGTCGGCCAAGAACATTTTTAAAATCAAAAGAAGGAAGAATTAAAGGATTCGGAGCAGTTCTGTAGTTAAGAAGGACAGTTTTCCTTTCTAGAATTGAGAAATGTCAATTCTTTAGAAAATGGTGAATTTTAAGCTTAAATTGAAACTCCTTTTTGTTAGAAGGATGATGGCTGGCTGGAGTTTTTTGAGAACTTTCAGTTGGCTTTTACATTATCTGACTGCTGTAGCTCATCCATCCTTTCCTCTCCTGCTCTGCTCATTGAACTGCCCTCTCTTAATCTTCCATAGGTGTCCGAGATTAAATAGACGACAGAATGACTGACATTTGGTATACATAAAAGAACCAAAATATGAACAAGGGGTCAAAGTGCAGCTCTTCCCTCTGGTCTTCCCTCCTGCTCTCGTACAACTTGATGGGGATGAAACCAAGTAGGGATATAAAGATATATGACAACGTACACTTACTATACTTTGCTGTAGCATGAGTGTGTAGATATAGAAGATGCATTCAAAAATGTTCTGGAACAAGGGAAGAGGGGGTTTTAATCACAATTTTAAGATAAGCTCTCAGAATGATAAAAGACACATGTCCCTGGGTCCAGGATTGCTAATCTGAAATCTGTTCCACTTCTGTTAGGTCAATAGACTGAATCTGATTAACCACAGAGGAAGTTAGATTAGCCTCAAAAGGGACAAATGTGGCTTTTAAAAGGTTTGATATAGTTGTGAAAGAGGACTGTGAAAGATATTTAAAGAAAATAGTGGAAAAAATCCACGAGGGATGTTCCATTCTGTTCTATTTGTGTCTATAGGACTTGTTTCTAGAAATTTTCATAAATCCTCATGATAAATTAAAAGACCCAAAGGATACTCAGGAGTAGAAATTACCAGGAAAAAAAACCCTTACATTTAAATATGCTTCTCTTCTAGAATGAACAAAATAATTACATGTGGGATGATCACTAGGAGATAGAGGCCTAAAATCATGTTTCATACAACTCATTTCTTTATGATGTCTGATTTAAGTCCAAGTGGGAAGTAGTACATGATCATTTCTGCCCTGATTTAAACAGCTGTAGCAGCTCCAGGGTCAATGAAGTTACACTAAATTTGAATGTACATTGTATCTACAGAATATCATGAATCAAAACGATATTTAATAAATCAATGACGTCGTATGCCATGCTGGCTCTGAATTTGCTAGGAAAATGGAAAGATTCCCTTCCTTTTTTTTTTTTTTTTTTTTTTTTTTAAAGTATCCCTGTTACCTGGGAAAAATTGTAACTGTGGGCAGACAATGAGACAATACTCATCAGGCTGATATGCAGCTCCGATTACTATCTGCCTCCAGGTATGTGTTGTCTCTTGTTTAAAGCTTCAGTGGGAAGTTCCTCGAGGCAGGTGCCATCTTCCTGCATTCTACATTTTGATTAAACCTTATTTTGTTTTTCATCTCTCCAAAGTGTAACTTCAGTGCTAATTTCCTGATAGCTTCTTCTTTTTTCTTTTCTTTCTTCTCTTTTTTTTCCCATTGGAAAGATCCATTGTTGCCAGGCTTTATCTATATTGGATCATGACTATTGGCTAATGCCATAAACTTTTTTAAGGTTTTTCTGTGATTACAAAAGGATACTTCCATGCTACATCAGCAAAGAAGATGGTACTTTTATTTACTGCCAAGCTGGCCTGGAAGACTGCCTTTCATTTCAAAGAGGATACAAGATCTTATTCAACTTTAAATGTAAGTTAAAATAGCCTTTTAAAGCAGAACCTTATGCATATGACTACATACGTTGCAATTACTGATTGTAAAATGGTAAGCAAACCATTTGAACATGCGTTCACCATGAACTAGAAATATACATGCTAATTGTTACCTGTCTCCACAGAAGGACAAGAAGCCATGATTGCACAGTTTGCACACCTGTGGCCAGTGAGAGGTCTCTTCTCCAATTCAGGTCTGAAACAGAAAGCACCTTTTATTCTAAGAGTAGGAACTCCAATGTCCAGTGCCCAAACTACATAAAAGCTCAGGTCTGAGTCTGTGCCTCTCACAGTGTTTCTAGTTGTAGAAAATAAGTACACTGTGCTTACGTGGGAAAAGGAAAAAAAGTGGCACAGAAGAAGAGTTGCTCTTTGGTATGGACGTGAGAACAAAATGCACAGCTTCTGAGGGATAGTCTTTTGCAGTTTCTCATTCTTTATTCTTCTTCTCCCTGTTCTTCTCTCACTGCAGCCTCTCTGCCAGTTCAGGGATGGGTTACAGGGCTCTGCCTGTCCTAGGGACTGGGAAAGGAGAAGGGCAGCACACTAACTTCATGGGGCTCTTTTGGGACTTCGTCTGTCCCCAGCAACCTGCTTGCTTTGCTGAGGAGCCAGGTAATATTTTTCTTGCTCGTGGTTAATTACGTTACTCAAAGTGTGTTGTCTCCTTAGAGAGAGGAGAACAGGGGATGGATGCACAAAATACTAACTGGGGTACCCGTATACGACATTATGAGAGGAATTGCATACAACTGGAGTTGGCAATGTACAGAAGGCAAAACAGCCACTGATATGAAGTTCATGAGATTTATTGGAAGATATATTTGTACTTCATGCAGGAAAAATTAGAAGACTTTTCGTTGACTGCATAAAACCCAAAAATGTAGGGTTTGCACAAACCCAGAAGTCTTTGTCAGTACAAAATGTGCAATCTGGTGCTTTCCACACTATACTATACTGTGTGTACACGCTGTATATCCATGTATATACAGTGATGAAAAATTTGCACTGATCTATCCTGATGTTAGACTGCTGAAACATTATCTAAAGTGGCCAGTGACTCTACTAAAAATTTGTGCTTTCCCCCAGCCAAAAAAAACCCCCATTATCCATTCAACTTTTACAGTTCCATAAGTACTAATTAGGATATCTAAAGTTTATCTCATCCAAGGCCACATATAGAGTTCCTGATAAAGCTGGAAAGGAAATCCCAGTTCCTAGACCCACAATTAAGGCTACTAGATAGTGTTGTCCCAAGAAGAAATCCTCTGTCAGAGGTCAATCTTCTTTCTGTTACTCTAACTTTCAAGGTACATAAAGTTTGAAAATATCTCACCTTATTTGCTTTTTTTAAGGTCAGTTTTTCTGTCTTCCACAGGAATTATAAATCTTCTAGGTAGCATTTCAGCAAAAGTATGGACTGTGACACTACTCCTAGTTTTAGGAGACTGTAAAGGAATAAAAAGATTAGAAACAAGAATATGACTGCATTACCCACCTTTCAGATTTCTTGTCTGCTGAGGACCCCTTTCTCAAGACTACATCTCCAAGGGTTGTAGAATGACAGTCAGAGATGTACAAATGTTAAGAGTTTTGGAAAAGTCTCATAATTTTCAGCACTCAAATTTTCAGAGATCGCCTGCCTTCTATGAAAACCTGATGTCTGTGAGTTATCTCAAGTCAGGCATCCAAAATATCCATCCTTTACTGTAAATCTTGGCCTATGGCTTACAATGATGAACAAAAAAATGTGGACAAAGGTGTATGAAACTGCTGGCTGAAATCATCTGGTGTCTGAAAACTCTATCAAGCCGATGTGAATTTCCATCACGTTTGTTGGATAAATGAGTGACATCAACTTCTGGAACCAGAAGGACCTAAAATCCCTAAATATTAGCCCTCCTATGTACTGCTCAGAGAGGTCCAGTCTGGTTTTGCTGAAGAGACAAGTAACGTTTGCAATCATATCTGATATATTTCAAATTGGCTATATTGCTTATAGATTGCTTATGTCAAAACTTATGAATTCTCCGGTGTGCTTTAGGATTTATGTATTCTAGTTCTTTGCAAGGTTTGTTCTTATTTGTTGCTACCTGCAAAAATATATCTCTTGGCCCCAATTCACAGTGGAACAATGTTAGGTCATTATTCCTTGAATTGTTAGGCTGTAAAGAAGCAATTTCTCACTAACCTGTGACACAGGAAATTGTGATTCTGATGTCAGGTCATTTCTGGAGTTCCTTTTACAACAATCCTTTTTTTCTGTCAACAAATGACATTTATGTATTATTTTCAGAAAGTGTAGGCTTCAGTATTTTTGCATGTATACATTCAATATTTCTCTTCTGCCTCTTATTCTACAAAGCCTGGAGTTTTAATATATGATTCAACTGATAAATAAATATATTTTGATTGATAGTGCAAATATCTGGTAGCTGAAACTAGTGCTACTTTAAAGTGCTTCTCAGAATAGTTGAGCTTCCTTCTTTTGTTTTCACTGAGATTTCTTTTATGAAGTGTCGAGATGGATGATTAATGCTTGGATACTCCTTTTCTCTAGATTCTCCACTGAACTTACTGTGTTGCTCAGTGATTCTCATGATGGCAACACAACCCAAACTGCCACCACGGCAATATTTTATGTCCTGTTTAACAAGACTTGGTGTTATGAGCTACAATCAGTAGTAAGGTTCAGAACTTCCTCTTACCATAAGAAAACAGATAATGTTTTACCAATACAGTGAAGCTTAATGCACTTATTCTACTCATGTGAACTTGGGTAACATGTAAAACACTTGACAGATTTGCAAATGTTTTCCCAATAATATGCATATTGTCTACACAAGAACTGGCAGAATATGTTTTACCTATACTTAGGGAATCAATGTTAAAAAGTTACACATCCAAGGAGGCAAAAATTATTTCCATTGAAATGCACAGCATAAAACCTTTCCAGAGAACTCAACCACTTGGTTGTTAGTTTTTAGGGTAATATGTACAGATAGGTAGCTCTATAACACTGATTTCATTCCTTTCTTCCAGAAAGATCCAAAACATTTCCAAACAGAGCCTAAATCCTCCTGAGTTTACATGCAGAAGATGATTTGTGCATGTCTCATGGGCTAAGATGGGATGTAGTCCTCAGTGGTAGATAATACTAGTTGGTGTAGCCATACACAAGAGAAATGAAATGTGCAACTTTTACGCATTAGAATCACATTGTGCACTGCTACAATATAAATGCCTTTGCCTTAAGTGCAATAATCCAAGACAATTTAGACCTGATAATATATTTCTGGAACAGCATCAGCAGAAGGTGACTAGTAAGGACCACATAAACATTCACCAGAAGTCTGATTGCATTTCTACCACCTTCTAACTATTTAGTCACTTGATTTGAGTATTTCTGATGCATGGTTTCGAACTGAGTTTTCCAAAACAGAATGAAAATGATAACATTTATACTAATAAAAAACCCAAGACCAAGCAAATTCCATCCCTAGATATGTTGAAAATTAGGAGTGGAAAAATCCTAAAAAATATACTGTAGTAACAATCATATGTGCAAGGAGAGGAGCGATTATGTTCTTAATCCTTTATTTCCTCAGATTCAGCCATCACAAAATTGTTTCGCATAAAACATGAAAAAAACCCCATGATAGTGTGTTGATATAAAAACGTGGGATACATCTGGTTCTGTAGTAATATGACCTATTAATAGGGTAATTAATCTTCCAGTATCACTGCAAAATTCTCAATTCCAGCTGGCAGAGCCAATATGACATAATCTAAATACTAACTGTAACATGGTGAGAATGACAGAAAATGTGGGCACCATGCTGAGCATTTAATCTGGGAGGATATTGCTCTAGGTTTCCCATGTATCAGTGCAGAGGCAGAGGCTTATGCACAGGTCATGTCAGAGCACGTAAGTCAGGCTATTGCTGTGAATGCCTCTTTGGAGAGGCTGTGCTTTTCTCCAGCTGCCCAGGCAGGCTTGAGGGAAGCTGAGCTTCCCCAAGCCAGGTGCTTATGGTGTGAACACCTCCATACTGACCATGCAGATTGTAATCAATGCAAAGAACAACATTCTTCCTTGCAAAGGTCATCTTGAGATGCTGACAAACACTGAATACAGCACAGTAGTCCTGACATTAATAAATTTCAAATATCAAAAAGAATACTGTTTTAAGTCCTTCTGTCATTTAGCCACAGTACCCCTAAGCAGGAGTAGGGTCCCCTTAGAACAGGGCTGGTAACTCACAGGATCCTGGTGCAGTCCAACATTTGGCCCCATCTTGTGACTCCTCTCAACACACCTTCCAAAATTTGTTTGATATGCATGCTGTGTTCTGATATGAACGTACATTATACACCAAATATTTTTTTTTATGGTGATAAATTATGGTTTCTCCTTCTAACCACACAAGAATTAATCACGGTAGAAATAACCAGGTATACCCTGGAGGACTGAACTTGACCAGCATTTTCCTTGGCTTTCAGAGGGTATCACAGTTACCATCTGAAAGATGTGCCACCTTTGAAGACCATGATAAGAAAAGAGTGAGCCTACAGAGTGTTATAGGGCTTTCCATCAGCCTGTGTTGGGTCCTCAACCCTCCTGGGGGTGTTATGCACAGCCCACCTCTGCATTTCTTTACAAATACTCTCTAGCCAATGCCCATTTCCCCACAGTTTTTCTAAAGGGTTTACTGTTCAGGACAAAGCTATTTAACTAGATTCTGGAGAAGTCCAGAGAAAAACTGGAAGTAAACATTAAAAAAGAAAAGGGTAGAGCTGATGTAACATGAGACAGTGTATACCCTGTAGTCAAAAGGTAAAAAGCACAAAGTGTATTGTAGAAGAACAGCTCATCCAAGGAGTGACGCAGGCAGAACCACAAGCAAGCCCACAACAAACAAAAACTGCAGTTCAGAAGACCACAGCAAGCCCTGAGTCTTGCATGGGTACAGTCCCCATGGAAGATGTACCCCATGGGTACATTTCCCTGAGGAAATAGGCCATCCTGGCTACAACACTTTTCTGGGAGCCAAGAGCTCCAGCCTCAGCTGTGGTTCAGGACATTGCACAATTTGCAGCTGAGCTACTGGGCTGTGATCTCCTTCCCACCATTATCTTTAAAGAGAGCTGGGAGCTGAAAAACACTCAGCTTCCATGAAGTGACTTGAGGTAGCTGAGCAGAAAGTACTACAGAGGCTCAGCATACTGATGATTAATTTGCTCTGATGATTGTCACTGGAATTACTGAACAGTAGGATAGGGACTCGCATGTTTCTAGTGCAGTGTCAACAATATAGTCACAGAAATTAAAGAGCAGCTTTGAGCAACTCTGACATGGTAACAGTTCAGCAAAGGAGGATTCAGCCTCTTAAAATGCAACCAGCAAAACGGAACAGTTTAGTGACTTCCAGGAGCTTCACAGGATGCTGCAGAGTTTTACTGCAGAACAGCTCGAGGAAGAGTTGGGAATGAAAAAACCAAAATGTACATTCCTAGATCTGAATCAGCAACCACATTTCTTCGACCATTTCAGTCTCCAGAAAGAATACTCCAATTTTTGTTCCTGAAAAAAGGGTTTGCAAGGCCTTTTGGAAAGAAAGCTGCCAGAGTCCCCACCTTGCACTTCTTCTGAAGGATGTCCAAGCAAACATTGCCTTCTCATATCATGCTGGGGCACTGTGTCAATGCTGAGCTAGCAGGATGACTGCCATCATCTGAGTCACCAAGACCGCTTCCTGCATCTCCTCCGTGCTTCTTGAGGTATCCAACCCCAGACTGGCACTGACCTTGTCTGACCTCGGAGGACTTTTGAGAGCCCAGCACAAAGAGATTTGAGTGTGGGCTATCATCTGAGGAGCTCCTTCATGCAAGCTAAGCTGCATGGTGGCACTGCAATGGGTAAAAGTTTATGAAGTAAAGGAAGCACAGCAGGTATCTCCCTGGTGTGGAGCTCTCATATGTGAAGATGATTTTACAGCATCCAGCTGAGACATGTTTAAGCAGCAGCTCAGTTGTGGTGCAGTGCATGGGAAGAGTACAAAACCCACAAGAGGCACATCTGATGGAGTGACCTATGGGGATGCTCTCAGATAATCAGCAAGAACATCCTCCGAAGCTTTCCATCTTGTGTTCTCTGTATATACCACATCTGCTCCAGAACGATGAAAGACTATTTTAGGCACATTTTATGGAGTTTTAAAAGACGTTATTGGGACTATATTTCGTATCACTTTGCCAGTAAAGCCAGATGACTGCACCATGGGCTAGATCTCCATATGGTTTAAATCATTGGTCTTGCTCTAATTTGCTCCAGCAAAGGATCTGGCCCCATGAGTCTCACTACACAAGGTATATGGAGCTATAAGGAATGTGCCAAATGAGCTAAAATAGCTTTTCTAAAAATAAATGCCACAACAGGACTTCCAGCACTAGACATACGTATTAGTTCTGTCAAAATAGTGTTGCCAATCCCAAATATTCAAAAATCATGAGTTGGGTATGAGGTTGGTTTTATCAAAACCCACACGATTAAAAAGAAATAAGCAATTGGTAATATCTACATACCTCTTTCGGTTTGCATACTTGGGCTTTTTGAGTCTTCAGGACAAACTCTGATCATGTTTTAAAGATTTCTTTTTTTATTGTTTTAGTTCTTTCCTTTTTTCCCCCTTGGAAGCAGCAGGGATAGAAACTTGCTGCTAAGAAAAGAATATTGAGAAAAAAAGAAAGAGAAAGGATCTCGTGTAATTGCCTAACTCCAGAAACGAAGCTTTTAAGAAGAATATCATGAGACTCATGATAAAATCATGAGAGCTGGCAACACTATTAGTGAGCTGGAAATTATATAAAGCTCTCACTTCTGCAGTCTATGAATTATTGGACTTCTAGTCACAAGTTTTTATACACAGAAAACCTATCACTGCCATATAACTGGTCTTTTCATTGACACAAGTCTTTGGGTTTCTAGTAGATGAATTCAGATAGTTTCTAGGGATATTCTCTTTGTGTGTAGTCAAAATAATATTTGGCAACAAAAGACTCCTGCCGTAAATTACAGATGGACACACATGGGAACAGGCTTGAAGCAGACTGGGAGCCTGAAGGAATGGCTACGTCTGGGGAAAATGAAGTATTTCTGCATGGATGTATTTGCTGGACTTGTACAGCTTTCTGAAGAGCCAAACCTTCCCTAAGAGATGAATCTGCAAATCCACCTTTTACATTAACAAACTAGTAGGATCCTAGGGCAGGGAAAGAACAAGAAAACAAACTCAGATGATTGCTTTGGCAGCTTGAGATCTACAAAAGTGCATGGAAAAGATTACTGTGTAACAAGGGTGAGGAAGCTCCCAGCAGCATGGGGTAGTAGGATTGTCCTGATTAATACATCCCATCAATGCTAATCTACCATGACAGGAGTCATTCAAATTAGATGTGTGAAGAAGTGAGATCACCACCTTCCAGGACATGGCCAACTCCAGGAACTGTTTACAAAGAAAAAAGATGTTGAGTGACCTTTGTATGCCTGATGCTGCCACACTCCTATGGGTCAGTCCAGCTGTAACAGGCTCCAATTAGCACTGCAAGATACCAAGGTCCTTACCTAGGTCACAAGAAAGTGGGAAATTGCTCCATGCCTTTGAAAACCTATTAGGAAGCATTGTTCCTCCCAAATGAAAGTTTGAAAGACTTGCACTAGACTTAAGAAAACAGATACAGATAGGTGTGAGTACATCACACCTCGCTGGGGCTGTTGGAAGACTCTCATTGCTCAGGCAACAGCCCATGACAAAGCTGACACTTTCAGAAGTGTAATTTGTTATTTGCCTTTGTATGCAAAGCTCACACATGTTCCTTCAGAAGTGAAATTTCAGGTGCTGGTGGCTGCCTCGTGACTAATGGAGCTTGAATCCCCATCGCTGAGCTGGGCATGTGAAATCTTCTGTGCTGTGATTTTAGAAGGAGAGACCTTGACACTTAAACAGCTAATCTACTTCCTTAGGCCAGACTGCAGAGTCAGGAGAGGACTGTAGCAAACTCAGTTATTGGTAGGGGAGAAATCTGTGGGACCAATTCTCATCTCTCTGACACCAAGCTAAAGCAGGAAAAAAATCTATTAAACTCAGTGAATGACACTAGCACAAGCCCATCCCCAGAAGCATTTCTTAAAGATATAAATAACACATTCCTGAGGAGAAAAACTGGATCCAAATGAATGGTCTTGAGACTCTGGGTCGTTTTCCCAGGTGTCTGTAACAATTCATGGGTTTGAGTGGAACGGGAAAAATGTAACTGTAGTGTAGTTTGCTTTGAATTTTGAAGCCATAACTAGAATCTGTAGAGACTAATGCAAGCACAGGAGCATGAGGACTGTAGATTTTATTGCTGAGACCTTAAGATCTGGACCTATTATAGCAAATGGAGCTCATCATTTGCAGGGGGAAAGGGCGCTGAAAAATCTGCAATAACAGCCAGGAGAGATATCAGATCTTAGAAAGTAGGTTTGATTCCTTTAAGGTTTGGAGAGGAAAAAAGATTATTTTGTCTCATAGTGATGGACTTTTTGAGATGTCCTGTGTCTAGACACTCCAGAGAGCCAGAGCACACGTGTTCTGGTTCTATACAGGAGTGGTTTGGCCAACACACTACTTTCTGAAGTGCCCTGAAGTAGCTGTGCAGGTACTATGGAGCTGCAAAGTGTATGCATCTGATGCTCTCAGGAACAGTGTGTCCTGACGAATACAAACAGAAATGTCAGACTGATGTTTAGCAAGCTCTATAAATAAGCAAACAAACTTGTTGAATTTGAAACAAACTGGTGAAGAGTGCTTTACCAAATCTATTCTGGTTTCAAAGTTTTCTTTGTACGTGGAACAATTCAACTAGGAGACTGGCAAGTAGATGATGCTCAGTAACAGCCTGGGGTGAGCATTTCAATTATGACAATCTGCCATCTAGGGGAAAAGTGAAAATTGTACGTTAACCAGGCACTGTAAGGGCTAAAAAATAATTCCCCAAACCTGGAAAGAGCAAAATAAACTATTTTAGAGCAGCAGGAAATGCATAGGCAAGGCTCCCTGTGGACAAATAACCCTAGGTTGGCATTTTAACCTCCAAAGGCCAGGGTATCTGGCCAGAAATCTAGAATGTATATATAATGTATTTTATGCATAATGTATGTATTATATATTTATGCCACCTATGATGCTCGTAACATTGCTTGTGTATGTGTGCTTGTACGTTTGCAATAGAACTAGCCAGGAGTTCATTAAAAGTCATCATATGCCATCCCATTGATAGGATAACTGACACGGCCTAAGTTATCTTCTAGCCACTCAACAAGAAAATTTAACAGGATACTGCACAGAGTTTCAGAGCAGTCCTAAGGTGTACAGAGCCAGAATTCCCCATAGGATTCTCACTCTACTGTCAGTAGCTAAGCAAGGCTGACTTGTACTTCCAGATCACATATCAACTTCTTTCCTAATAGTGAAATACCTCCATTACTTCCACTCATCCTCATCTATCTGATTTTGGTGTGCAGAAATGGCAGGAGCCTGGTGTACAATGTGTTGGTGATTAGCATCTTGAGGTTCATACAAGTATTTTGAAGCATGAGAAGTTTGATTCTCAGGATAGTCTTCAAGACAGCAACTTTACTGGGTAGGAGACACCACTGTAGCTGTGGGAAAATATTATTTTTGAGAGAGACAGAGCTGCTTAGCAGACACAATCTGTGAGCATCAGCACTTTCCAAGAAGTGTGCAACGTTCTTTCTGCTGCAAATATATCCATGGAAATTTCATAGTAACACTGGCTGTGACCGGTGTGGGTCATCATGTGCATTTCTGCCATCTTTGGAAATCAGCTTGCAGCTGCTGCTGGCTGACTTTTTGCTTTGCCTGACACTGGCAAAAATAGAAGTACCACCACCAAATCACTCCTTAACTCTTAGGTGTCATGATCCAGGTAATTCCCTTTAGCGTGGCAAGGGATAATCAGAAGAGAGGCCAAGTTCAGTGTCTGACTTTAGGTCTAGATAGAGCACATTCCTGGGAAGATGTTTCTTTAATGGCTGACTCTTGTTTGTTTCTTATCTACAGGACACAAAGACATTTTTATGGTATGAAGGTTGAGTCATGAGTTTAGGAAAAAATGTAATCTTTCTAAGTCCAACTCTGCCATCTCGTGGTGGATTTTAAAAGTACTAGTTAACCTTTAATTCCTGTCGGTAACGATGTATACTGGATGTAAAAGATTTTTGCTAAAGACCCATAATTATTGGTAAAGACCCTCTTCCGCGTCGGTGGAAATACTTTCATCCTTCAGTGAGATAGTTTAAGTGAATTACATCTGTAGCGTTTGTGTTGCATTTTGTCTCAGATTATGAAAGGTTGACATTTGTTTCACATTTGTGAGAAGCTGGCTTGTAGTCAGGTTCACTTCCCAGTTCTCACGCAATAGCTCCATGCTGCAGTGCTTGGATTATAAACAGGGGAGCATTTAAACTCAGGCAATTTCTTTTCCTCTTCACTGAGGTCTAGGTAGGAGCCAAGTTTTGAACAAAGCAGTTCAGTCAATTATATGCAAAAATTATTATAAAGCAAAGAACTATTTCAACTTTTTGGAAAAGAGATATTTGCACAGTGCCAAGAGGCAACTCAAAGTGCTATCCTAACTGAAGCCAGTGACCTAGCCTGTCTCTCACACTGGGACCAGATATTTCAGAGGAAGGAGTAAGAAACCTTGCTTTCAAAGAGTGACTCATCTTGCTCTTTTCCTCCCTGGCCTGTACAGCCAGCAGTTGGCAAGCCATGGAAAGCAAACACCTTGTTTTTACTGTGACAATGCAGTCACGCCTATTGTAGCAACATGAACTTCCCTTCACCCTGGTTCACCATTCAGATCTCAAGTGATCACCTCTTGAAATGAAATCTTGGCTTATTCAGCACCTGAAAAAACCTCAGTGTGGTCTCACCTGCACCAGAAAAAGGACTGAAGTGATGATACTCTGTGCATCAAACAAAAACCCTGTACACCAGCAGGGAGCTGAGCTCCGGGCATAGGCTTGAACTTTGCCATGTCATGTCCAGCTCAAGCCACCATGTTCCCAATATCCAGGCTGGTTCAAGAGATCACCACCATGTCAGCCTTTATATTAATCCTCACTGTCTAATGCTCAGATAGCACTATTGCACAACTACTTATCCTGTCTCATTTCTTACTGATAACACTTTCGATTTGGCTGTGCACATCCTTTTCAGTATAGCGAGGCACTTGGATTTGGAGCTTCGATTTGAAGATACATCAAATTATCCCAACCTTCTGAGTGCGTAAACAGATTAAAAGTTCTAGTGCAGTGCTTATTGTTCCTTTTTTTTCAACTTTCCCTTCTTCTGCTACTATAATTTATACATCTAGAGCTGTGAAACCATGACCAAAATAGTAGAAAATAAGAGGAGTCACAGAGACTTTGCAAATAAGAGCCTTACATCCAGCCAACCTCATCCCCTACCTTCTGAGAATATCAAATTGTCATCTTTGTCTTCCCAGTTTCCTACCTGCTGCAGTGACTTGCCTCCTGTGGCACCTTGGAGGAGGCCAAGCTTGGCAGCTGATGAAGCCAGATGTCAGAGCCTACAAAGAAAGTTTTCAGCAGTGGCAGCTGCTTGTCAGATCACTTTCCCCCTGAGGTTTATATTTGGCTCTGATGGTGTATCTGTTGGTGGCCATGGCTGGTCTTCCTGAAAGTCATGTGTGGGATCAGCTCCCAGTGGGAAACTTAAGTTTCTTCTTTTGAAAGGCAGTCTCCACTGATTTGCAGCTCTGGGAAAATGTTCTTCCTTTATTCTCACATTCTCAAAAAGAGTTTATGTTCTATTTGTATGAAAGTGAATTATCAAGAAAGGCTATTTTCAATAATTTCTATGGAATTTCCCTCTTAAAAAGGAGAATGAAACCCCTTTTATTTGTAGGGTTTAAAAAAATGTAATTTACATAATAACAAAAATATACATTCTTGGCTATAAAAGAATTGGCTTTGAGATATTTGAGATGAATATTGATCTTCATTTGAAGCAGGGGACACTGAATAGAGAAACTGAGATATATCCTTTTAAGCTCAGGCACTTCATAAGTCAAAGACTTGAAAGAGCCTTTGGTTACCAGATTACCTTGTAATCACAGTGATTAAACACGAATTCAGAATACCACATTAGAAAAGTCAGCATTTATCCACAGAGTGAAAATATTTGAGATAATTCTTGTCACAAAGTAAACATGAAGGACTGTGTCATTAAATGGGACTTTACCTTGAACTGTGAGTCAGGCAACTGTGAGTCAGGCAAAGACCAAGTCCGTCTTCAAGATACTCTTCCTCCTTTTCCTCTGGGTAGATCTAGTGGAAGACAGCATTTGCTACTGCTGTTGGCATTGCTCTTGTTGCTTGAGTCCTGGCTTGGTAGCTGGTCACAAACTTGGTATTCATAACTTTGGCTGTTATTGCCTGTAAAAGAAGGACAGTATACTCACAAAGAGGGCACGGGATGAAGTCCTTGACCACAGCAGTGCTAAGGAACTTGTATATATCCAGTTGAACAGCTTTTTAGGAACAACAAAAGGCATGGATTGAGTGGATCATTAACCCTGTTCCTGTTCTTGAGGGAAGGATGCTGGGTGCTTCTCCTGATCCCTATAGCTATCCCACCTGAAAGAAAACACCATTGCCAGCTCAAGCAGTTCCTCAGGAGCTGGTTGCTACAGTGTGCTCCTGAGCGTCAAAGTTATTTGGCCATCAGTCATACCCTCTCTCCTTCTCAATCACTTATTTAGACAGTGAATTATATCAACAGTAAGTGATGCAAAGACATTTCTTTTCAGATTTTAAATTTATTAATTGTTCCTCCTTAGGATTTTCTGAGGATACAAGGCACAGAGCACACTGCTAAATTTCCATGTGCCTAGGTCAGTTCCTGCTTCTCCTGGGGAGTTTTAACTTTTCTTTCTGCTTCTTTCTGTCCTTGTCACTTTTACTTGATTTTTTTGTCAGATGCCACTGCTCACTGAAAACACCACTGCTGCTCAATGCCAGGCAGTGTAGAGGCTCTTAACCAGGATCCTGTAGGCCTATTCAACATCCATGCAGATATTGCTGAAATTTAATTGCAATAATTGTGCTAGATTAAAAGAAGTTTCACAATGTCTATGACTACTTAAGAAATCAACATCTGACGAATGTGAGGAGCTGCCTAGTCATTGTTCAGACCACTGACAGCATAACCCAGAAGCTTTTTCACATTTAAACATCATTCTCCTGCCTTCCCTGCACACCAAGGTTTCTGGAGCAGCCTGAGTCCAGTAAACTATGATGACATGAACTGTGCTATATAGCTCAGATCAGATGATTGAGACATCCCTTACATGTATTAATTTTACAGTAGCCATGAGCAGTAGGTTAAGGAATCACCAAACTGCCTTATGAACGGGTTATTGTAACGATATGAAAAGGGAAATGTGAACAACAGAGAAGCCCTAGTATGCAGAGGGGTTTCAGAAGTGCACAGCTGCCTGCTCATGACGACAATCACATTGTCATGATCTGCACAGTTGATGGAGTGATGGCATCTGTGAGGTATGAGATGGGGCCTATTCTCTCATGCCAAGCTCCTGGCATAGATGCTACATGAATCTCCTCTTTGATAACCAGGCAATCATTCGCATACCATCAACATTACAAAAGCTGCAGCAGCTCACTCTCTGTCTCTTGGGGGTACTGTCTGACTGCTGTTGGTCTTGACTATGGGATCAGATGAGATTTATAGTGCCATAGTACTTGGACATAGTTAAGGAATCCAGCTGATCCCTTCTTGTTTCTTTCAAGCAGTAGAGACACTCACGGTTTCTGTCCTGCCTCCAAAGACGGTGAGATGTATTGCTGGTTAACAGGTCTGTTCTCTTTAAATCAGTGCTGCTATCACTATGACAGGTAATTACAATTTTTCTTCTTATGTCAGGGCATTAACAGAGAACTGTAGAATTTTTTCCTAGCTATGTTGCACCTTCACTCCTCGTGGCTCTGGTGCCACTAGTGGAGGCCTTGCAGGGACAGCCAGAGGGCTGGCAGTAGATGGCACCAATGTACAGGAGTTACTGTGTGCACAAAAAGTCCCACCCCAAATTCACACTGCTGAGCCTGCTTCCAGCCCTTCTGCTGGACCATATCTGTGCTCAAAAATATATTTGCTAATGATTGTTTCACCAGTAAAATCCAGACCTCTGCATCCTCAGGTGCAAACCATGATCACAGCTCCCTGTGACCAAAGTTTTTTGTCTTCTTGAAATAACCACAGTTAAAAAAAAAAATTCAGCAGATGAGATACAACCTGGGATCTCTTAATGCCTCTGCTTCATGTCTGGAGCAGCCCACTAACATCCTGTTCTCATGTCTTCCCAGCTGCAAAATCTGGTGCATAGTCAGGGTATCCACACACATACCCAATTTCAAGCTGACAACCAGATTTGGGTGTGTAGGGAGAAGGGATGCTGTTGGGTTTCTCCCTGCTTCTCTGTACCCTGGAGCATAATGTACTTCTCAGGAGCCATCCATCAGTGAGATAGATTTTTAGCTGTCCCAAGGAGACATTGGACATCAGCAGAACTGTCCCTTTCTTACTCTTACCCTGCAACAAATTAGAGTTTCAGTTTCACATCTTTTACTGCTGCTCTTAAGTTTCTTACCATGTTTTATGGCCCCTGATGTGAATTTCTAGACAGGAGAAAGAGGCACATATAGACTTTTAAAACCTTGATCTATTAACATAATTGCCTGCAACTGTTGAAGTCTCTCATGATCCAGTTGCTCGTTCAGTCCTAATTTCTTGGTGCACCAGATACTGCCTTGCACTTTGTTTACCTGTACTTATAGCTCGACTTTAGACCCACAGCAGGACAAGGAAATCTCATCTTCATGGCTTTGTTTACAAAGGGAAGCACTAGGCAATAGAGCCACCTTCCATGGCATTATCTCAAATTCCTCCTGAATGCCTCTCCTTCTGCAGTCACCCAAGGTTCAGATCCAGGCTGCCAATCCCAGCCAAGCATTTCCCAGCTTTGTAATACTCATGTTAGATAATTGTGCTGTACTATTTATTAACAAATAAACTTAAAAGGGGGTTTCACTTGAGACCTGCAAAATCACAGTTTCTCCAGAGGCAGAAAGAACAACACATCTAGAGTTACAACAGGCTTTTTTGGCTGCCATATATTTTAATGTATCTCTAAGCATTATTTCAATAGAATAGATTTTTTTGTGCGTGAATCTTTAAAGTAGTTATTAAAGAACCCAAGAAAACATGGTAAAGCTGTCACTATCCTCCTACAGCTTTTAGCCAGCTCTTCTTTTTGAAAGACTCATTATTGGTCCTATATAATTCTTATATTCCCAGTAATTTTCCTTCTCTCCTACTCTCCCTTTCACTCACAAGAGAGTTTGTTTCAAGGAGTTTTAAGAACAAGTTTTAGTTGTGGTGTTGTGTCCACTTGAGTTCATCAAAAGGTGAGTGCTTTTTGTTCTAAGGTCAGAATGATCTTACACTGAATAACATAGATGTTGAGAAGAATCTCTTTAGCTCAGGAAGACAAATTACAAAAGACTTCAGGTCTCGCTGGCCTCTACAATAGTTCTGAAAATCCTGCTTCGTGGGGATTACAGATGGTCCAGCAGACACTACAGTGAAATTTAGGAGACAGAAACTCTCCTGAAGCATTGATTTCTTCTCTGTCCTTGTCAGAATTGATTACATCTCTGCACTCTCTTTTCCTTGTCTCTCTTTTCTTTCCTTGTTAGGGTGTAGTTATGAAATCAGAAGTACACAGTCATATATTTGCTTTGTGTTAATAAAATGATGCATAGGTTCCCTCATCCCCCAGTTCTAGGAACAATAAAGTAAAACATTTGTGAAGAATTAATATCCACTTTATTCAGAAACAACCTTGAAACCTAAAGAAAGATCACATCAGCATGTAGTTTTACACTGACAGGCACATTTAGAATGTTATGACTCATAAGTATTTCTGGGTCAGAGAAAACAGGGTTATTTACCTTTTGCTGAAGAAACAGAGTCCTTCAAGAGAGAAGAAGGCCAGAATTGGAACAGTCTGGTTGGGTCATCAGGACCAGATCACAGTCCTTGCCACCATATATGAATGGCTAGTAAGGAAAGAAATACATGTTCTCCTTTTACCTCACCACCAGCCCTAGACATCACTAATCACAAAACAGCTCTCAATACCCATTTAAAACTCTCTGAATCAAAGGTCAAAAGCTTCAGAGAGTGGACCACACAATTTAACAAGAATAGGATAAATTAATGACACAGGCAGTTGAGGGGAGGATGGGACACTGTGAGTCATGGGCATTTGTGTGTGAAACTGTGTGGGTGGTCTTAGATTAGCAACGTTGATAACTGGTTTTTAGCAAGTTAACATAGGTAGATACAGTAGACAAGCTTTGAGACATACAGTCCTTGGGAAATATACCGTGCACCAAGCTGCAGAAGACAACAAAACTATAAGAAACAGAGACAGATGATGGCACCTGCCTTAGAAATACTCTTTCTTCATCCCAAATCCAATGATTGATTTAAACCTGGCTGTGTGAGAAAAACATACCAAATAGGTGCGTTCTTCACAGCAGTACCCATCAAACGTGCACTCATGTCCTTCAGCACTGTGTATCCCCAGGAAATGTCTCCCTCTCTGAGTCATAGAATCACAGAACAATGGGATTGGAAAAGATCTTTAGAGATCATCCAGTCCAATTCCCTGCTAAAGCAAGTTCACCTTGATCAGGGCACACAGCGACGTGTGCAGGCAGGTGTTGAAAACCTCCAGAGAAGTAGACTCCACACTCTACCAGGGCAGCCTGTGCCTGGACTTGGTCACCCTCACAGTAAAGATATTTCTCATCATGATCAAGTGGAACTTCCCATGGTCCAGTTTGTGCCCCTTATCTCTTGTCCCCAGTCACTGAACCCTACTGGCTTCATCCTGTTGACACCTACTCTGTAGGTATTTATAAGCATTGATAGATTTCCCCCCTCAGTCTTCTCTTTTTCAGGCTAAACAGACTCAAGTCTCTCTGTTTCCTCATCACACAGTTCCCAAAACAAAGACTTGACCTCTTGCCATGCCGAGCAGGAATGGCCACTTACCAGCATGTAAGAGTGAAGGTCATCAGGACTTTGTGTCATTAGTACTTTCTGCACATCAGAGAGCTCTGCTGCTCTCTCAGTGGAGAGATGGCAACTCTAGCACATATTAAAAGACAGCAGACTCTTCTTTAGTTGATACTGATGAAGTTACAGTTCTTTCGGATGTACACTTGAGTGTCACAAGAATGCAGATCTGTGGATGTTTGAAGCTAGAAAGGTACATATATGAAGATATCTAGAGGATATATATCTTGGTAATATGTCGTATTGTTTGAGCGACATAAGTGCAAGAGTCTACCCATCAGGGCTAATTCCTCTCTGTCATCCCCAGCCAGCAGGCTTGAAGAGGATACAATTCCTCTTTCAGAGTTAGAAATTGTTTGAATAGAGGATACTAAAAGACCTGAAAGATCATACTGGGTAGGAGACATCAGCTAGCTTAGCTTTGTTAGAGGAGGAGGATGAAATAAAGCCAGGCAACTGCTATTCTGGCTCCTGCATATGCTCATCAACTAGACCTACTTAGAAAAATCTTCTCTGACGTTGAAAGCAATATAGCCTATTTGTCAGCTGTTTGATTTGATGAGGACAGTTGAATCTGACAGAGATACACAACAGAGTGAGGAATATCCTTCATAACCCAGTAGTGTCATGGCAGTTCATAGACAACATGGGACTTGTGGTGTCCTACCAACATGATAAAAATACCTAAATTGGGATCTGTAATTCTGTGTCACTAAGGTATCTCAGGGGGATGATGAGAGATAGATGAACATATAAGTACATATAAAAAAAAGTATAGATGAAGTCTCTTTAAAGAAAAGGTGGAGTTGATGTGAAAGAGACATATTTAAGAGATATGAAGTCAGACTTATCATCCACTCATAGTCTTGGATCAAGCACACGGTGCACTGACTAAATTAGAAGATAAGAATGGTGCTATAGAGATCACTGTTGGATCAGAGGTCCCAAACAGATCCCTGTAGTAGTCCACTGTGAGTCTTGCCCCTTACTCTTTCATTTTACATATTTTAAACTACTTTAATTCATGATATATCCTTTCTTCTTCCCCAACCATTACTCAATTCTCACAAAATAATTATAAACGGTTTTTAGACATTCAGATAGTTTACATGAATTGGCTTTCCCTTATCCACATGCTTGCTGACTCCTTCAAAAAATCCCAGTAAACTGTGATGCATGAGCAAAAAGTATTCATTTTGGTTCCCTGCCATACAATTTTCTGCCCATAAGACACTGGGCATTTGCCTTATCCTCATGTGTCTGAAACACAATCTGCTTTTATTCTCAAAGCCCTTTGATAATGGTTCTTAGGGTGTTGAATTGAAGCATTCCATGGTCACCATTAAAGAGCAACTCTTTGACTACGCCATGATCTTTTCCTTCAGCCATATCTCCAAGATATTTAGATTCCCAATAAATTTGCAGATGGTACTTTTTTCACTTCCTTTTCTGAGGCAAATCGGATACTTATACTCATCAGTTGTGGGCAGACAACTTGACATAAAAGGCAGGGTTCAAAGACAGAAATTTTCTGCATTCTAATTGCTAAATTGCAACAAAAATAAAAGATCTTATCTGAGATAAATTGCTGTTACATAATTAACACTACTTTGAAAATATGTTATGTTCTAAAAATGCTAGAGGGTAAAAAAAATACAACAACAATGATGAGATGAAGGGAAAAAAAAACCAGTGTACTCCAATTTTCAGGCACGAGTGGGAAGGAACTGCAGAATGCTGGGACAAAGATGTGTAGGACAAATATATCGCCTGCATGTGTACTGCTACCAAAATACTCACTGAAACACATGGGGCATAAACAACCCTATTTAGAATACAAGATTGCACACATAGCTAAAAAGCTGGGAAAATAACTTGAAAACCTAATGAGCATCAAATGGATACTGTGGAGGAAAATGCCAGAGAAATGGCAGGTGTGAAGGCTACGTAAGATCATCTTCGATGAACAAGTCAAGAGGGTTATGAGTACTTAAGATTTGTATCACTTCTTCAGATTATAGATGATAGCTCTTAACAGGAGGATGCTACTGACGAATTACATTGTCAAAATATTGTTGTTATATAGGCATGAAGGGTAAAATATGTTTAAACACACAGTTTTGGATATAGTGAGATATCTGTTCAGCTCGAAGGAAAAGATGCAGATATTGCTTAAAAAGTCAGATCCTTTCTGCAATCAGAAATGTTCCTGCTGGGATAAAACCATTCCTGTGAGCTGAGGGCATGACATTTCCAGAAAAAAAGTGTCTTCTCTGAAGAGAATAAGCATGAAAGGTGATGGATTATAGACCTCTGACCAAGAAAATAATACTGACATTAGTTTGTTTGTAAAAAGCTGTGGATACATAACGGTCTGCAAATATGTAAAAGATTGCTTTACAAAGTCAAAATTGGTATTTAACTGCTTTAAAATTGTGTCAAAAGTTAGATTGATATCAGAGAAACATTGCTAGCTGTAGAGGTTAGGAAATTGTAAGGTCACCTAAGACAACTGGCGAATTTCCATATTGGGCACGTTAAACAAATATCTGTGGGGGAAATTCAGGTGTATGTTATTCTGTTATGCACCAGTGAACCTCTCTAAGTACCTCTGACCCCATCAATGATGTCTGTATTTATATGAAGTTATGTGCAAGGTTAGGTGCGTACAAAAAAATGTTGATGACTTAACTCACTATATATTTTTTTTAATCAAGTCTATATGTTATAAAGACTGATTATAAAAAAATTGAGACTTTAAAAACAGATTTTCCCCAAAAATATTTTAAATAAAAATCCCAAAATCTTTATCAAAATATTTCAAATGGAAACAAATATCTTGATTGAAATTAAAAAATGCTCCAATTTAGGAGTGTTTCCCTGGTAACCAGGGACACTATAATTCTCTGGTCTTGTTCTTCACTGTGTGCCAGGCTTCCAGCTTGCCTAGCACTCCTGTGAGGGGTTACTGTCCCTGCTCCCAAAGGGTGAACCATGAAACATCATAATAGATGCAGCCCAAAGCAAATGCACAGATGGAAGAGACCAAGATGAAGAGGGACCCACAACATAGTTTCAGTGAAGCCACATGGCAAAATACATAAAGAGACTTAGGTTTAGCACAAGTTAATTATTGTTTTTTCAAATGAAATTGGTTTAGTACCAGTTAATTACTGTTTTTTCAAATGAGTTTGTTTGGGGTTTTTAGGAAAGAAACGGCTGGCCTTTGTCCCTTATAGACAGCTTGCGGATCAAAAAGTAATTTCTGAGAAGCTCCAGACAGCAGCCCTCCCATCTCTAATGCATCACAGGGAATTATCTGATTCTGTTTTTTTGACTACTTTGGTTTCCCTCCCTCTGATGAAGGGATTCCTTCTGCCAACATTCACTGCAGCCATTGGAAGTGTCAATATTGTCAAGCTTCTCCTAAAGCAAGATTCTGTCTCAGACACACTGCACTCAGAGGCTCAGTGCTGGGTTCAAAAAATGAGAAACCAAACCACTGATAAAATAAACATACCTTCATCCTAATTCAATGGGAAGTCTATCACTCCTTATTAATAATGTCTCTTCCAGATGAATGATCCATCGGGACAGCAATTTCACTGTCCTGTGTTCACATTTCAGAGGGGGACTCTAAAAGGAGCAGCTGGTCGACTTCGTGGAATAGGCCAGAAACTCCAGCAGAGCCCAGAGTTACCCAGAGGGGTATTTTAGGCAATACACTTCAATAACAACTTCATGTAGTGCTCAAGTGAACGACAGTGCCCCACCTAAATATTTGACCTGAAGTTTCCACTGAGCAGGCTCTCCAGGCTGACTTCTTTGATGGATCAATTTGGAACGTGTTAATGGCATTACTCAGCACAATAAATAAAATGCGACTCACCTTAACGTTTCTTGGAAGTAGTCATGGAGTTTATGACACCCAGTGGGAACAGCAAGAGAGGGTCATCTGGAAGGAACAGGGAAACATGCCGAGTGCTCACAGGGGAAATTTCAAGAAACAGATGGAGAAAATATCAGAATTCTCAGTAGCCCCTAAAGAACAGATGAAAAACTTGTGGGTCAATAAGCCAGAGAGTGAAAGGCTCAGAAATAAGGTTTGTGGTCGGATTATCTAGTCCATGTACTGGGAAATGCTAATGATCCACTAGATCCTCCAGCTTTCACAAGTGAAACATTTTGAAAACTTCTGAGATGAAGCAGTAGGGAAGACATTTCTCATGTTATTTGTGGAAAATAAAAAGTGATTTGTTAAGTGTAAAAGAAGGCTTTTTGTCCCCTGAAGAACCTCAGAAGGAGTCTGAATTTTTCTTTTTCAGATGATGAAACCAGTAGGAGACAGAATTTTTTAACCTGAGCAGCAGATCTGTTACCAAAGACTTGTACAACACAACACAATAACAATTTTAGATGGAAGTGCCATTTGTAGCTGTTAAATTACCCAAAGGATCTTTCACATGAATGCTCTGGACTGAATAGCATGAGCATACACATTCCAGTCATGGGTCCAAAACAAATTAGGAAGCTAATACGTACCCTCCACTGGGATTTAATTGACCATTAGTTTCCTAGGTTCTGAAAAATCATGTCATTATATCTAACTTATTTGTGCATTGCTTTTTATCCACATAGGATCCTAGTGCTATATACTTTTGTGGATTTTCTTAAAAAAAAAAAAAGCCTGTTCCACCACAAAAATGTTCTTGTCTTTTGAGGGTGAAAGCTTCTTCCCAGCAACACTCCACAACTGATGTGGACATTTTTACTTAGGAATTGAAGAATACCATATCTCACTACAATTACACAGGAGAATGTAGGTCAGACAAACATAATTACCAATTACAGAGTTTAGGTGAAAAGGTGGTAGTAACAAGCTCACTACTGGGAAACAGTAAAGCCAGATCTTAATAATAAGTTTCCTTTAGACATCAGCCTCTCCCCAAAGATTTACACCAATAAAATGGAGCCGAAATATAACAAAATCCTTTCAAACATCTAAAGGGAGCTTATCTTTTGTGAAAAAAAAAAATAGAGATAAAAAAAATAAAGTAATTATAATTTCAGGGCTTAATGTAGCCATTCCAGAACGCTGTCCGTGAGCTAATTCTTGGGATTTTTAACAGTGCAGCTAGTACCACAACATGCAGCTCAACTTCAAGTTTGAAACAATTGACAACTTCCCTCCTAGAAATATGATACCTCTAATACCACCAAACTGGTGGCTGAATTCAATATCGTCTTGGAAAGTGCCAGTACTGGACTCAAGTGTGCAACTTTTGCAGAAATGAATCTAAATGTTCCTGGCAGATCATTCCTACTTGCATACTCTTTGATCTCTGGAGCTGGTTAGCTGTGGGGTAAGACCGGATTTAAAGAGGATGTCTAAGGAAAGGCTAAGCTTTATGATTGATTTGTGATCTGTTAACCTCCCTGAACGTGGGGCTCTGTTTGGAGAACAAGTTGTCAATATATCACTTGGCTGGTTTCCTTTGAGCATATGATTTGCCACCTTCTGTATTTTGATCAGTAGTGAGCCAATCCTAAACACCCTTTTGCTGCAAAACGTACCTTTCATGTGGCAAACACCTTGATTTTATGGTTTCTTGTATTCCTCATGAAACAGTTAATCATGTGACTCTCTGAGCCTGAAGATTTTGCAACTGTCACAAGGCTGCACCAGACAGGTACCTCGGTCAGGTATTTGGACTTTCTTTAAACTCCATAAAAATAACAAACAAGGGGGTTGACCTTGTACTGTACGTGCATGAACACAGGATTTAAACAGATGCAGAAAAGATCAAGAATTTCAAATAGGCCCAGGAGAATGCCATTCTGCAGGAGTATATTAGGGTTCAGTGTAAAATCTCACCATAGAAAAAGAAATTAAATTAAAAAAGTGTAAAACCCAGGAGTACTAGTAAGAGGTTGAACACTCTACTTCAGTTCCTGCTTTCTGACACTAGTCATAAATACAAAAAGATATGTCCATTTCACAGAGCAAATGACAATGCCTTCCTAATTCCAGCAGCTATAGCTACATCATAATTTGAAAGATATTATAGAAAAGTAATATATAGCAGAGAGATATACAGTCAACAAGCCCCTGCACATGTGTCTAAGAGGACATCACCATAGGTAATTGGATTATTTTGGTTTTTATCATGCATCTTTCATTAACCATCTGTAACTCTCACTGTTTTTCAGATCCCGTGCTCGTGCCTAGAACAATATCCACTTGAAAGAAACTTAGAGCAGTATATTAGGCAGGAAGAAGGCATGTAGTGAAATACAGTTAGACCTCTGTCACTATTGCATACTTACAGACAGCTATAGATTCTGTGATGTCTATAAATCAACAAGATACTAGATTTTTATTCTAAAGAAGGAAAAACAGCCCAGTGACAGAGGCTTTATGTGTCCACAAGATGCATTTCTAAAGAAGACATGTTGTGTTTCAAGTATGAGTTATTGGGCCAGATGCTGGAATCTGGGTGAAGAATTATAGGCTGCGTTTATAGGAGGTCAGGTCGGGTAATCACAATGGTCTGAAAAATTTATTAATCTCATTTGAAAGATGGAACGCAATCTTTAAGTTAATATAAAAACACCATCTGCAGCAGTGAGCCCTGAGGAAGGCATCAGAATATGGAGCAATTTAAGCAGAGAGGAATGATCCTGATGTGAGATAAGGCCAGAACGAAAAGCAAAGTCTGATGTCAGTGATTCTCCCGAATCCAGTGCAAAGATTCTCAGAATTGACCTGTGGTTCTGGAGAAATCTTAATAATCTCATTAATCCTGGGTGCAATGCAGTTCATCCAAATGAGAGTGAGGGAGTGATCTGATGACAACATGCACTTATGCATTTACATAAGGAAAAGATTCTGCATCCAACATGAACTACTTATTTCACAACTCGTTCTGATTAGCAAAGAATATATCAGTCATACAGCTGGAAAGTGACATTATCCTAAGAACTTGTAATTAAAAGTGGACAAAATGAAGACAATTGTAGCTGGCACTTCCCAATGGCTAATATCCTCCAGCTGAGGAAAATTATGAGAAAACAGCGAGTGGGAGGAAGAAATCAGAGAGGAAAACATGAATGAAAATCAGAAGTTCTTTCAGAATAGAGTTAGTCCATCAGCATCATTGAGGACAGACTGACTAAGGCCCAGCTACTTCAATGGTAAACCAAAAGCATTTTAAAGATTCAACAAATGGGAAAAAATTCAGCAACTGTCTGAAATGCAGAGTTATGGTGTAAAAGAAACTGATACTGGAAAATAAAGAGATGGTGAAAAAGCAATTTGTGGTGATGCTAAGCAGGATTTTCTTTTGAGAGTGCTAGAATTGCATAAAGTAAAATTACAAACAGCAATACAAAAAGCCAGACTTGTTCAATAAATGTTTCTGTTTGGTATTTTGGAAAGTAATAGCATGAAAGTGTTTATAAAAAGAGACCAAGGTTGAATTAAGTACTTTCCAGCCCATTAGGAAATAAGCTGAATGTTAACCGTCATCTAGTAGAGATAAACATTTTTAAATCAGCAAGCCTGGATAAATCACACCCAGGGGTCCTAAAATATTTGACTGAGGAGAACTCTGGCTTGCTAATGTTAATTTTTAATAAATTTTAATATCAGAGGAATTCCAGGTGACTGGAAGTAGGGTGGTAGCCTGGAAAAAAAAAAAAAAAAGAGAAAGCAAAAGATAAAGAGAGAGGGAGAACAGGAAATCAAGTGCAATTACAGGGGAGTTATTGAACAGTTAACTTCACATCAATCTCAGGTAAAATGGGGGAAAAGTTGAGACAAGATTGAGCTGCCAAAACATGAAAGAACAAGATTTTAATTACTGCCAGTCAACATGGAAATATGGAAAATAGCTTCTCTCGAATAAAACTGGTTTCATGTTCTGCCTGCAAAAAAAAAAAAAAAGAAGCTAACTCTACAGATGTAGCAAGTTTTCTCAGGGCTTTAGACTTAGTGCATGACATACTCACTAGATAAACACTATATAACATCAAGGAAACTTTTGTTAAGTAGCTAAGACATAGTTATTTAGCATAACTCAAAACCCAGCTGCGTCAATCAGATCATCATCAAATGAGGATGCTTTACTGGCTTTCTGCAGGGCTTTGAAGTATACTTGGTGCTATTCAGCACATTTATTGATGCTCTGCAAGGGAATATAAAGTCAGCACTGATCGACAGATGGCTGACACAAATATTAGCAGCCTGGTAAATAACAATGAGGAGAAAATACTCACGTAGGGAGTATTTTGGGTCACTTGTTCAAGGGAGCCCATTTGAACTAAATGTAGTCAAGGCAAAGGTGATCCATAAGGCACAATAAACCTGATGCCACCTTGGATCTTGGAGAGCTGTGATTCTGGAGAATGATTTAGAAACCACAGTGGGCAAGTAAGGCAGCATGAAATTACTAATTCCAGAATGACTTTAAAAAAAAGCAAGTTGTTCCCATGATCCATACACCTACACACAAGGGAGCAGTGAGCAATAAACGTGATTTTTACCTCCTCACAGTACATCTCACAGAAAGCCTGGAGTCCATTTTTTACCAGCCTCTATTAACAAATGGCAACAGAGAATGAGTGTTGGACTGACCTGGTGAAAGAGGGAGACACCTGACCGTGAGAGAAGCTTAGAGACTCATCTACTGAGTTTACTGGAAAGAAAAAAAAGAAGTGATGTATTGATTACACTGCACACCTACTTCCGGACAAGAATTTACTGGATACTAAAGGGTTCTTACATCTGGCAGAGAAAAGCATAATGAGAACCGGTGACTGGAAGTTGAAATCAGGAATTCAAAACGGCCACAATTTTTCAAACAGTGACAGCGATTAACCAATGTGACAAACTTCTAAAGGAAATGATTGATTATCCACTTCCTGATGTATTCATATCAAAATTAGATGCTTCTCCAGAAAATATATTTTAGCCAAAATAAAAGCTATGTGTGATTCAAATGCAAAGTATTGGGTAACAGGATGAAATAGAAAAGCCTATGGCATACAGGAGAGAAAATGTGATGACTGCATGGTCCTCTCTGAATGAAGAAGCTGTGGATGTCTGCAAGAAAGATGCCTCTCATCCGATACAGCAATACAATCCAGCAGGGAAAAAGTTTTTAAAGCTGAACTTGAAAATGAGCTAAAAAATGTTGAAGTGACTCTAATTAACCACTGGACATGCTCACAGTGCTACAACTCCAACAGAGGTGTATCTAGGCTGTATTTCTTTAAAAATACAACTAACAAGAAACAATCAAACAAAAAATAACAGAAGGAGACAGTGAAACAATATTTTTTCTAGCTGTAAACATCACAGATTAGTTTTCTGTTGAAGCTGTAGAGCCACTGTCTCTGGAGTTTTAAAGATGTGTTTACACAAATCTCTGTGAGGAGCACTTGCAGTTGCTTGAAGAAAAGGAGACTGAAGGACAGCCTCTTTACTCTGTACAGCTTCTTGAGGAGGGGAAGCAGAGAGGGAGGTGCTGATCTCTTCTCCCTGAGATCCTGTGACAGGATGTGTGGGAATAGTTCCGTGCCAGGGAAGGTTTAGTCTGGATGTTAGGAATAATTTACCAAGAGGATGGCCAAACGCTAGAACAGGCTTCCTAGATGCCCCAAGCCTGTCAGTGTTAAAGGGCCGTTTGGATGATGCCTTTAGTAACATTTGATCAGTACTGAATTAGTCAGGCAGTTGCCCTACATGACCCTTGTAGGTCCCTTACAATCAAAACTATCCTATCCTATCCTATCCTATCCTATCCTATCCTATCCTATCCTATCCTATCCTATCCTATCCTATCCTCGTTGATTCTGGCTAGGGCAGGCATAGGACTATATGACCTCCTAAGTTTCCACCTACTGCTATCATTACTGTGCTATCATTCAAAGAAAAGTCACAAGTATAACGCTAAAACTGTCGAGAAGGGTAAGTCCTCTGTTTTGCAAAGGTCTAATTGAATGAAAATTTGAATATAACATTATAAAACATTACAAAACTTCCATATCTAAGTCAATCTGTTTAGAAGGTAAATCTGCTTTTCTGTTATTCTTCTTGGGCTATGATAGTGTCTGGGAAAGATCAGAAAAGAAGTTCTGGTTATCTAATACCTATCTTGGTTCTTACCTGCCCTGAAGCCCTGTACAGTTCAAGTGCTTTTTGAGAAATGATGTTTTTCAGGCCATCTGAGGCCAAACTGCATCGTGGTGAACTTGAAAATCAGAAAATCAAAAGCAACTCACAAAGGTGACAGAGGCTAACGTGTCTTCTCCAGCAGGGACACATCTGAGTCAAGATGATTCACAACCAGGCCTGTACAAACAGCTAATTTTTCAGTTTGCTAGGTGAACTTGAAGGGAGAAAAGAACATTCACACTGCCCTGAAGTGAAGTTCATATCTGCCTCTTGATGGAAAGAACTATGAAAAAAAAGAAAAGAAGCTATTTTCATCAGTCTGACTAAATTGTTTTATTTTATTTGAAATTGTTTTGTCTTTGTGGTCTGCTGCATATAAACAAATTTATGGAAAATTTTCTTGAAAAGTCAACTCATAACATAATTTTTGAGCGGTGAACAAATGATTCACTCCCCAGAATTTTTGTGGCTTTATTCAGACCTTTCTATGCATTTCAACTTCAACAGCTACACTGCTGGATGAAAATGCCTCATAGAGTCTCAGCTCTTCAAAAAATGGCCAGATACATGCTGCAATGGAAAAACCCAGAGAAATTCAATGAAAGGAATTAATCTCTGGAAGTTTCCCTAAAAGGCATCACTCAGGTGGAGAAAGCTCTGTGCAGGCAGACCTTCTCCTTACAACTACTGGACATGACTAAATGCAAATAGAAAGTCCAGTTGTTTTTCTTTCCCTCCTCTGTGATGCTATTCATTTAAGAGGAATTACTTTGTTTTCTCTCTCCTCTATAGCTGCAGCTACACAGTCATGTGGACCACGAAGTCTCTCACCCATCTTTCTCCAACTGCTGGACAGAAAGCCAGCGGGAGCTGAGTTGCAAGACCTTACACAGAAATATGTCGACCAAAACATGTAAAAAAAGATGTAATTTTTCATAAAGAAGAATCCATGTCATTGAGATTGTTCACACAGTACTGCAAAACGTGTTTTTCAAACACCTATACCGAAGAAAAGTAATACCCTAGGAAGCACCTACCACTTCATCCCAGCCTGGGATATAGCTGTGCAAGGAAGAGTGTTCCTGCCAGTTTGGACAGCCACGTGGGACTTGATGGAAAGTTCAACACCTTCCTATGAATTACAAACAGTCTCTAAAATTGAAGCACATTCACAACTAGCTGAAACAAAACAAAAAAGCTAAAAAAATTGTGGTGAAATGGAGATAATTCAATCTCTGCAATTGGCCTATTGTAGGCACGTTAAGAGAACAGATATTGGTCAGAAAATGGCCAGAAACACATCAGTTCTTTTTGCTATGGTTAGAAAACTCTAATTTTGTGAAAACACGGTTGGGTTTTTTTTTCAGAAACATATTAGTGTCAAGGGAACTTAAATCAAGACCAGATTATAGGCCCTAAGATTTAGTCTTATTTCAAGCAAATACTGCGACCAAAAGGCTAGAAAGTCCTTGTACTATCTTTTTCTGTTCTGATGAAGTTTTAAGATGTGAAATAACTTTATGCAGGAGATTGAGAATCCCAATAAGGATGCCCACCTATAGGGAGCTCTGTTTTAGTTTGTGTTTGACTGCATTCAATCTGAGCTCAATCCAAAAGGCTAAAGGCCTTGAGGCTGAAGCAATCCTATTCAGTAGCTATTTTGACTTATTACATTTTGATTTACTGTTTCTGTGATCAAATATTGCAAAATAAGGTTGCATTGGCCTGTCACCTGAGTGTGCTGAAACCTCCTTGGTTGTGCTGCAGACCCCAACTGTGCTGCCTCTGCTCTTTCAGGCAACCACACCTCTCTGCATGCAGTACAGCACCCAGAGGATGCCTTTGTTTCAAATACATGATGGGAACATTTTACAAACTGCCAAGTTTTATCCTTGAAGTTAAATATTGTTTTTCCAGCTATCCCCTAGAATGGAATTCCCATATTTTGTTGCAGACTAAAAATTCTTATCGACCTTATTTAAATTATTTGCATCATGTCATTCTTTGATTGGTTAAGGATTGGATCATCTTAAAAAGAAATTAAGAACTATTTCTTAAGCAATGTATTCCCATGATGAAGGGCATTAGCTCATACACTTGAAAGACACTAAATTTTGCTATCCTGTCAACTGCAAGCGCATTAACCAGACCCAGCTTAAGTTTACTTTCACAAAGCTCAACCGAATTTACAATACTAAGATGAAAAAATAACACAAAACAGAATGAAAAAAACCCACCTCCTTCTCGTGCCATGCAAACAGATCAATGCCATATACTCCAGGTGCAAATCCCCTGAAAAATGAAGGTGCCATTTTTTTTTAGGCTCTTCCTTGCCTGCCGTGCTTGCAGAGCCACACTTTGAGGGCTGCACCAGGAGGGGGCAGGAGAAAGCCATCCCTGCTTTCCCACCTAGGGAAACCCTGGCAAAACCCACGGAAAACTTCCCCAAGCTCCAAGTTTGCTTCTGTGCTTCTGGCACCGTCTCTCTTTTACACACATCAAATGATATGTGCAGAGCACTGCGATTATGGATTATTTGCAGGCAGAGATCCTGCAAATCAGCTTTTGTAATGCATTCCACGTTGCAAAGACCAGGCTCTCGAAAAGCCTCCCAGGTTGCTCTAACTTTGCTTCCTCCTCACTTAGTAGGAATTTTGACATTCAGATAAATGAGTTTTGGCAAATTTTCTCTTACAGCCCTTTGACGTGAAGACCATCTCAGCCTCAGCATTTGTGCAGCACCTCAAAAGATCCTTACAATGCTCTGTGCAATAATCAACAACAATAGCACAGTGGATGAAATTGAATGTGGTCTTGTATAGCTCAAGGCAGGGCAAATCAATGCTGATAAAACATCTAATGGTTATCTGAACAGAGCAGCCCTGATACACCTAAGAATCACTTACACATCATGTTCAACATGGTTGGGCAGGTCTCAAAAGGTGCAGGGTATGGACTGCATTTGGTTAGTTCTCAGTCTACAGAAAAAACAGCTTCAGACATCTATCTTTGCAGGGGGGAATTGAGAAGTGGAGATGGTGGGAAGACTCCTGTGCATTTCAAAACTTCCAGCTTCTGGGAGGGTCAGGAAAAAAAGTAAAAAACCCCAGCCTTCTCTTGTGGTATTTTGGCATTTCTGCTTTCAATCATAGCCAGAAACCATAAATGTGAAACCTTATGAGAATTAAATATGTAAGGAAAAAAATATCAACCAACCTTTGCTGAACAACAAAGAAACCTTGGCTCATGTTGGTTTCCAACTATGGGTGAAGGTTCAAGTCACTTACTTCAAAAATACATTACTCATGAATGAGCTTTATTAAGAAACCTTGTGCTCCTATAACTCTTTCCATGTGAGGTTTTCAAGTACTTTATGGAATTAAGCAAAACAACCCTGGGAGGTAGATTAGTTCTTACATCCCCACATTACAGATGGGAAAACTAAACATTAAGCACATCTGTAGGAGAGCCAGAAATAATATTACCTAACTCTAATGTACTGCTTTTCAGCAGCAGATCTCACATCTTTACAATGGAGGAACCATTATCCTTATTTTATAAAGAGGTAGCGACTTGCTTAGGCTGCCCAATAGCTGAGACAAGTGGAGCAAGAGGAGCCAGTTCTTCCCAGACTTGGTAGTCCCAAGGCCTGATTTTACTAACCAAATGACCAAACTACTTTCTCTTGTTTTAATACTAAATGATTATGCAAACAAACAAACAAAAAATGAAACACAAAGAAACATCAGAGTTGAATTGGGGAAGCTAACAGTCTGTTTTCTAACACTGAGGAATTTCTTTATGGGCTATATCTCATACCCCACCGATGCATTGCATCTTTGCCTTGCTAGTGAACATGGGAAAATAAGCAAAGGTCAAATCTTTTCACATTCATCATGTGGTATTACCTGACCACAGATGGCATCAGCAGAAAAATTTAACATCAAAGAAGTCTGTTCTATGGTCCTTTTGATGTTGCAGACATGAACACAGAGGAGATAGTTTGAATTTTCACAGAAGTAATGACACATGAACACAGAAGGGGTCATGATGTTGCTCTGGCAACTTTCTCCCCCCCCAAATAAAACTTCCATTTCCTTTTGATAACCTTTTCCCTCATTACAGGAAAAACAAACTCTCAAGTTCTTTAACTATAAAGCTCTCTTGCATTGCACCCAATTACCTGTTGTCCCAGAGCAGGTTGCTCAATGAGATGGGCACTCAACAGACAAATCAGGAAAGTGCTGCTGTCTCCAGAGACCTCTCCATCTAGATGTATCTAGACACTGTTCTACCCTAAGAAATCACATTTGCTTCCTCTGTGCAATCTCATCATTTTGAGTTCAGAGCAAAATCTAAGAGCAGGAAATGTAGAGAGTTTCGAACAAGCAAGTGGAAGAAAGAGAGCTCATACACAGTTCTGGGAGGAAAGATGATGACTGGGAAACTCATAGAGACAAGCTGAAGTTTCTGCTCTCAAGGCAGTTTCAGAGCTAGAGGAATGACAGGACAGAGGATGCTACCCTGGCCCAGCTGTAGTTCTGTACATTGGGAAGCACAGTGGTGCTTGTCAGCAGAAAAATTAATGTGGAACAACCACATTAATATATTGTAATTATATAAATTATAAAGATTAAGATCATTCCACATAAATTATAAATATCACCATATAAAGAGACTTCATGAGTCCCCAAAACGGGCTGAACTTAAGCCAACCTTTTAAATGGTTTTGGTAGAATTGCCTGTGGGCAGATCTTCCTTCTCTCTAATTCAGTCAATCAAACATCCTTCCTGAAGGCTGGCCAGATTAGAGCTGATATTACACTAGAGGGAAGAACAGTCATTTGCACATGACTTAAAATGATATTCAACTGGCAAGAGAAACAAATCCTCACATTTATTTTATCCATTTATCCATTTTTGTAAGATTAGCTTTTAGCACAGGCAAGCAATAGAGTCAAGTTCCTTTGCTCTTTGCTGTGCACCAGCTCTAATGTGAAAATCTGATGAGTCATTTCTTACTTGTGACATGTCTTTGCCACCTGCAAAATAGCCACACTTCTCTGGGGCCCAATGACTGGGTGAGGGGTGGGTTTTCTGAGGTTTTTTTTCCCACTTGCAGAGTCCTTTGAGATCACTGGGAGGAAATTCTGTAAACTTGTGTTGTAATTTGTCTGAATTTCAGATTTTAGTGATGTAGACATTATTACTGCTGCTATTTGTCTACAGAAATCAATCTTTTACTGTGCTGAAAAGAGGCAGACACTGCAGAAACCAATGAGGATGACACAGTGGATCTCCTCCAGTCTGCTGTAAGGTCTGATAAACCACTTCATGTGTGCCTGACTGCATGGGTAGACAGAAAACAATTACTATTTTTTCACTTCTGTTAATTTAAGGAAAAAAAAAAAGTCATTTTGAACAGCTAAGAGAGCTACTATAATAAAAATATCTTACTTATTCAACCAGTCCTCAGCTTGAACAGATTTATATCTTAATGACAGCACCAACTTTCCATTCAAAGACCAGAAAAATGTTTTTATGTCAAAGTGCTATCTCTTCCCCTTAAGGACAGATGTGGAAATAGAAAAGTAGAGGTATTTGCAGATTCTTCTTCTACTTGGAATGAGCACTATCTCCAGTTTTCATGTGTTCTTGCCTAGTCCTTGCATTATGTATATGTTCAGGTTTAAGCTCCCTAATCTAGTGCCAGCTAAGAAAGGCTTTTAGGTCAGCAGCACGCTTTACCACAGCTAGAGGCCCATGCTGAGATCCCTACTAGACTGAGCATGGCAAATTTGTCTCAGCAGCCCAACCTGGACCTTTGTATTGTATTTCTTTCCACCAAACAGCACTATTCTGCATGGTGCAGAGCAACACACTCATGGGTTAGCCATCTCCAATGTGCAAAGCCATGCTCTCGTTTGGCCCTAAAACACCTCACGCTGGTGTGGCAAGTAAGCAGTGACTATACACAAAGTGGAAAGCACTGCAGCTCCCAGCAGTGTTAGAATCTCCCAGAGCTCAGCTGATTCACTTGCTTAAATGCTCAGGGTTAAATAATTCTTTACTCAAGGATTCAGGTGACAAAGTCTGTAGAGAAAGCAGGGCATGAGGGAATTTGCCTTTGTCTGTAGAGTAGGCTAGGGCTGACTGCTGGGATCATCAAAGATCTCTATTTGCTCTTACAAGGATCTAGAGTATTGCTAAAACTCTTGATCACTCTTGCTTTTTTATCCTTTATTTTTACTTGGGGTTTTTGAGTTCTTGCTGTGAGGTTGTAATGATACAATCAGCTAGACGCTGGGCGACCCAGAAACTGGATACCACAATAGAAGATGGTCATTTCCAGTTCTGTGTTCTTAGGCTTATAATCACTAATAACTGCAAGACAGTCTCAAAACTAAAATATGGTCCCTTTTTATACTTACCAGTATTCAACTCTAAAGAAACCTCTCTTGTTTAGTCATCTGGACTGCTGCCGGAGAAAAAATGAACAAGAGGTTTCCTTTAAGTCCACTGAGTAGAACCTTGCACCGTTCACATCCCTGAAGGTGATATGCTCTCATCTAACTAGAGCATCTGCTCATTTATTGTCCCCAGGAGTCATCACCTGGAATTGGGAACATCGGGGTTTTGCTTGAGCGTTCAGCATTAAGTTGTTGGCAAATCTTCACCGTAACATTTTTTTCTTATCTAATGATAATTTGATGTATGAGAAACCTGCCGAGTGAAAGCATGAGTATTATGTGAGCAAACAATACAGCAGTATGTCCAGTATTATCTGTGAAATGTATTTCAATACCTGTGTGATTAATAATGGATTTGGAAGCACAGTGAAGTATAAATAATCCAAAGCAATATGCAAACTTCTGAGAAGGAAAGGGATTAATACTGGAACCAAATGAGGCTCTGGAAAATGCAACACTCAAAATAAATTGGCCAAAATGCAGGATCATCCCTCACTCAAACTACATTGGCCAAAATGCAGTATCGTCCCTCAATGTAATTAAATAATAACATAAAATGCACAGATCAACAACCCAGTGGTTTTCTCCAGTAAATATAAAACAAAGAAAATCAGCAGCAGCTGAACTGCTGCTTAATTATGCCAACCACTTCAATAGGAAAACCCTATAAGAGTTAGGAAAAACATTGCTGCTAAGGCTCGGCAGGGCTTGCTGCCCAAGCCTGCTGTGTAGTATTGCAGGGAGGGAGTTTGGAAGCAGAGGGAGCAATGTTGTTTTACATATTTCGGTGTCCCTTTAGCACACATACAGGAAAGGAATAGTCTTTATAAGAAGGCATCATAGTTCTGCAGTCTCCCAAAGAGGTCTCGAGAAGAAATCTGACCTAAGCATTTACTAGCATACGACATTTACATAAATTTTGTTCTGTTGCACATTTCAGCTCCTCAGAAACCCTGTGATCTTTTCTAGTCCAAAAGTCAGTCCTGAACATCTGTGCTACGCAAAGACTTCCTTCGCTGATAGATGCCATCTTGCAGGGTGAAGAAGGCTGAGCTCTTCCGCTTCCGTATTCGCTGAACAGTTTTCAAACACGTCATCTTGAAGACATCTTAAATATCCCGAATTACCCCAGTGCCCAGAACAGTGGAATGTTCAGAAATACAACTGACACTGAGAAAACTATGCCAGACACCAGAAAGAGTGTTTGTCCCTTCCCTAATCAACAGTAAGATTATTATTAGCTATTATTTTAACTGCCCTGATGTGAATTTGTTAGCTTTTCATGCTTCTCATTTCCTTGATCCGACTCTTAACAGATGTACTGTAACACCAGTATGAATTTAGGAGCTAAAATTTAAAGTGTAAAAAAACTGGTGTGACAAAACATCATATGCACAAAACAATTTTTTAGTTAATTAAAAAAAAAAAATTACCAAAAATTGCTTCAAGAAAAATCTTCTTTCACCAAGTTAAATGTTATTCATTAAAGGAAAAAAATACATAGTACAAGTCCTTGAAAGGAAAACAGCCTCCTAAACCCACAAACCCAAGCAAATCAAAAGACAACTTGTTCGCAGAGATAAAGGGGAAAAACAGAGAAGAACGTTTTTAACAACGACTTTTTTCATTCTCCCTTTTTAATCTAGTATCAGTATCAAGAGCTGAATGGGGAGGGCCTTTGAACAGCACCTGCATGGGCCAGCAGTGAAGGTCACATACCAACCTACAAATCTCTCCCCCCTGGCACTGGAGAGACAGTGTTACATTCTTCCCTTTGTACTGACATGAAGTGACTTCAAGTCCATGTCCAAGTCTAAATAGTCATGAGTAACCCAATCATAACTGGTGACTTCTGTATGTCGGTCGATTGGCCGTGGAAACTGGAGACTGTGGATCACCAGCCTGCCGCACTCCCCTGAGCCTCCTCTGTTAGCTCAGCCTTTTCCCGTCCCCACTGGCAATGTCAGCTCTGATTCTCTCAGCCTGGCACTGGTTTGCTGGGAGGCCTGTGCAAATAAGTGTTCAAAAAAGCCTCGACTTCCAGCAACTTTATTAAGGAGGGCTGTGGGCTGGAGTAGAGGAGTACGTTCCTTTCAGCAGGTTCAATTACATGGGAGCCTTGGAAAACTTTCTGGCAGTTTGCTGCAAGGTTATTGAAGCAATTGCTGCATAATTCAATCCCTTCTTTCTCTTTTTAAGCAAAAGCTTAATGAAGGCAAGGAGGAGAAAGAACTTTCTCTCACCCTCTCTGACCCGTTTTGACTTTTAAAAAGGAAAGTGATAGTGCAGTTGAAGGATATTTTAACCATTGCTGCTGAGGCACTCAGCAAAAAGCTGGACATTTCTTCCAGAGCTCTAAATCACAAGCAAGGATATCCCCAGTAATATACAGAGAAGCAGCTCAGCACTTTTCTACCCCAATTACTTTGCAGTGGTACACAAAATGCTTTTTTTTTCTTTTTCACCTCACTGAGACTCACCACAGTAACTCCCTTTATTAAGTGCTGTTAGAAATAACTAGGGTGAAAAATATAGATCATAGTGCTCCATCTAGTTTTCTTAATTAGTGAATGATGTAATTATTCTCAAATCATATGTTAAAGGTGAAGGAATGAGTTCATATTAGTCTTTTGAAGGAATTTATAACCAAACAGGAATACAAACACAAAGGAGACAATGTTCAATGTCATGCTCACATGATCTTGCTGCCTTCCTCTTTTCACAGGGGACTGCACAGATGATGTGTGCCCTGGGAAAGGAAAGGGACCTGTAGCAAACACTGAAGAAGCCATGAAAGGTAGTGTGCAAGTACGAGGGTATAGATTTATCCTATGTGTGTGAAGAGCAATAAGCCATCTTCAGAGGGCTGGCTGAAAGAGTTACACATGTCCATGCTTAGCAAGATACCATTGTGGACCTGAAAACCTAAAAACTGACCTTTAAGTGTTTGCCAGTATCTGGGAGATAACACTTATTCTTCTGACAGCCATTGCACTGAGAACATTTTACCTCAAGCAGACATTGTGCTCACACAATGGAACTCCTCACCCAAAACACTGGCATGATGATGCTTATTATGGGTTTGACAGTCCCATTATAGAAACACAGTCAGAGCTGCCAGTCTTTAAAGGAAAGACGTTCTGTGTGCTTCATGCATGTGACAGGCAGTAATTCCAGCCCTGAGAGGGCACATGGTTAAACCTAGGTGCACCAGTGACTTCCATGGGTGCTTGTGGTTCTCCAGAGACAAGGTCATTCAATCTGAGTAGGATCATTGGAGTTTCACAAATCACCCACTCATTTCAAGCAGCTGACTTGTGCTTGGAGATGTATTGTTGAGTGATGACATACAGAAACACTAGAACATGTCAGTTTAATCAGCAGTCCACAGCTGAAGTTCTCTTTAATCTCCGGTATATATTAAAACATATGTATTGGGTATTAAAAAGATTGCAATTCAAATAGCAGAGCCTCCTTCCACCAAAGAGGATGTGTTAGGACCACTGAAGACCAGTTAAAGCTAACACAAGTTTTTTGAAGTGTTTAGATAGACATAGCACAGGAAACCATGGAGAAACTGAGGATCAGCAGAAGAGTTTAGAGACAGAATTGGACTTCCAGGCAAACCACCCACTTCCCAAATTCTCAGAGGTACAAGGCATCTGCTGTGCAGTTTACCATATACCCCTGGCAGAACTAAATATATGGCCACATAAAATGATACAGTATCAAAATCCCAAGCACTTAGATTCCTCTCTGCATAAACTCCCAGTCAGCTAATAAGGAGCTCACAAAATAGGCTAGAACCACTATTTTCAGCCCTAGATGTTGTGTTTCACTTGGAAAGGCTTAATATATCAACAGGAAATGACAGATGATTTTCTTCATCTCAATAAACTACATACAAATATTTTATGTGCCAACCCTTCTTCAGGCAAATTCTGGTTCATCAAAATTCCGAATCCTATCACTCAATTAATATTACTCAAATTAGCCATTATGCAGTGGGTGAGGTGGCAAAGTACCTAACGTCATCATGACATAATATTGTCAAGAAGTGTTGTGACAACTTTTGCATTTCACAAAAAAAAATCTTAGCCAATCTGACACTGATTGGATTGACAGCAACTAATTATTGGGTAGTCAGATAGAATTTGAGTGTATCCAGATGAAACTGAAGTAGGAACGGCAGTTGTTAAAAATAGCTTTAAAGACAGCAGCAACTTCCCAAGTTGTTAAATAAGAAATAACAGTTATCTTCTGGATGTTATTGACAGTTGTCTTTATAATATCAATAACCAGATCACATCATTAGAGCGTAATGCCTTTCAATATTTAAGCAGATGTAAATTAGCCTTTCAAGAAAGGTTCATGACCCTAATTTCATTTTCTCCAAATAAATCCAATGCAATGTCCTCAGAGAAGATAATGAAGATCTACAGCTCACCTGAGGAATCATTTAAAAGCCCATTAATCATCTTTAAAATACACTGTGGTGACATGTATTACCAGATTGTCCTTCTAAAGAACTGTATGTAAGATATTCCTGGCATGCAGTAGATTACACAATACTGCCATCAAATTTGGTCTGTCTTTACTGGAAGATGTGGAAACTGGAATATCAGACTCAAGGGAAAAAAATCTTTGATTTGCGGTGTCCCAGGATAACAGTCAGGGGAAGCCAAACATATGAGAACAGAATAGTTGAGATAAGGATGGCTTAGGAAACAAGACATACAACACATGCATGCAGTCCTGATGGGAGCAGAAATATTTGTTGTGAAATAACATATACAAAGGCACATTTAAAAAATTATTACCTCAATCAGTCCCTGCGTTTGCAAGACAGCTCTCAGCTGCTGAGTCTAGAAAGGGTCACTAACAAAAACACACAGCAATTGCAGAAGTAGAGGAAACATGAAGCGTGATACGGAAACTGAATTAATTTCATGAATACTAGACAAAATTAGTCATAGTACAAAGCATGTTTCTAAAGAGTAACAAATTACACGTATTTTAAATAATTCTAATGTTATGAGTTAAAAATACCTTGAAATTAATTCCTTTGTAACCTCAGTCATCTGTAAATTACCTGTTTCAACACTTCAGAGCTTATATACAAAATCATTAGTGATAGTCTCACTTTGAGCTGAAGTTATATTTCAGTACAAAACAGAGCACTAGAATTCTGTCTACTTACAGCATCATTTGCTGATAGTCCCTACATTTAAAAAATATTAGTAGCTGTTACTAAATGCCAGATGCTGTCAGAAATTATGAGGATGTTCATTTTTAGGCTTCACTGCTTCAGATATTATCTGATATTCAGTTTCTTTGACAAATGCAGATATTTATGAACTGACTGCAGCAATCTTCCAGAACTGGAAATTGGTCTGCACTGGATGATGATGACTAACAAGTTGATCATGATTAAAAGCAGAGTCCTGTAACTAAAGTCAGCTTTGAGCTTAACTGAGGTCCTGTGGCTGTTCTAACTTTTAGACATTCTAACTCCCAGTAAGATAAGAATTATAAAATCAATTACTTCCAAGCTGAGGTATTCATCAGATTCCTTTGCTGTATTTAGATGATTAGGTTCTTCTGTCCTTATATGCCTTTTTATAGAAATTTCTTATCTTTCCTGAACCTCAGGACCTTTTTAACCAACTTCAACATTTTTTGGTGAACACAATCCTGGGTAACTGTTCAGATCTGATAGACTATCATCAATTAAACATCACTTCCCTCTGGTCTTCATGTGTTTATGCTGCGTGTGCTATTGATAATAGGTCTCTGACAAATTCAAGTGTGGCTAGTAAGATATTGAACATAAGCTCATCAGGTGAAAAGATTCTTAAGAAGAATGAACCTTAAAAGCAGAAAAAAAATATGACAGGAAGGACTAGGCAATTGATAGCAAAATTAACCAAGTAGGGTGAGAAAATAACCAGACCTTCAGTTTTGGCCCAGAACAAGTGATCAGAGACTAGAGGAAGAAATGTCTTGTGAGGTTAGAGGCAAAATCTTGAAGACTGAAACAGTACACTGTGCTTCATTGAATCATGGTTTGGTTTTATAGAAGTCAAATCTGTGTCTGTGCACTCAAACCATTCCTTTCTGCCTACAGAGACCATTTGAACATAAGCAAACTACAGAGTTAATGAGTTTCCATTTGGACATTGCCCCAGCTCCAACAGTTGCTTTCAGCAGACCTCAATTATGTCTCATTTTTGCAGGTCTTGTCAACAAACTACTTCTAGGCAGGAGTTATTCTTTCTTTAAGATAAAATATTAAAAAACTATAGGAGCATAAGGCATGGATTTAAAGTGTGAAAAAAAATCTTGGGGAAAGATAGACACATATGGAGATGAAATAGGACTGCTATAGACTGGACACTAGAAGTTTAAGGACTGATATTCAATTACATGTTCCTGACTATCTCAACAACGCTGCTTGCTGCTGTATGTAAAGCAAGTCCTCTGTTAGATGAAATGTACTGGGAGGTCCCATTGGAACTAGGGCTGTCAGAACACAGATCTCAACAGAGAAAGGAAGCAGATCTCCGTGAAGGTTACATTAACTGTCTTGTTCCAGGGGATGGCTCTGTGCTCCAAAAATATCATTTAAATACTAACTAATGAAGGATACATTGGGAAAAGATTTTGCACTAGTGATGACAGATGCCTGTAAAGATTCTGTACTTTATCTAGATACGAGCATGGTAGTATTATACAGGCAGACAGAAGTAATGTCTCAGAAGCAGAGGCCATGTCTGAAGGCTGGATATGCAGTACCATAATTCTGCTTTTCTGATGTAAGGAGTATATATGACTCAAGCTGAGGCCGTTTGATTTTTCTGTATTTTTTTTTCACACCACAAGACCACAACTGACACCAAAGAAAAGACAAATTTCAAAAGATGGAAGAAAATAATAACCAATTACTGTACGTCAGTTTGACAATCCAGAGCTTGTACTGAAAATAAATGCTATGGAACAAGTGAAGCGTATGCTTTTACACGAAGACGATGACAAACTCCCTTTAGCTCCTTTGTTTGCAGATGGAGGTTAACTCTTTTGGCTAGTTAGAAAAATTACAGCAAAGATGAAATGACAAGTCAGTTATTCAATATGATAATGGAAACCCTGGATTTTTAAAGCAAAGAGAAAACTTCATTTATAATTTGGAGAGAGAAAGCCACAGACTTGCTGAGAAGTGAAAAAAAGAGCTAGACTTGGTTACAGAGCAGCTCAAAACACCTAAATTTCCTCTTTATGCTCTCCACAGTCAACTGCAGTGGGAACCAAACATTCTATAATATCTATGCCAACTTTAAGAAGATTAACTCACTTTATTCGGATATTTGGGTGCAGGTCAGGCATCAATCGGCTCATTTCTCAGTTTCATTTTGATTATCAGTTAGTCAAAAATCAATATTACAGGCTTGCACTTTTACTGCTGGATAAGGCTCTGATGAGTGCCTGTGGAAGAGGCAATTTGGCTCGCTGACCTGCTCTTGCTATGTCTAACAGCCATACCCTACAACCCTCTTTAAAACCTCTGCATTTCCAAATCAAAATTAACCAGGCTTTAACACAAATAGGGAGAGAGAAGTGCTAAGACTGTGACTGCTGTAATAACCTTCTTATTTTCAGTCTACATTTGTCTATGTCCACTTTTTCACACAACTACTCATCAGTATTTTCTTTAAGTTTCATATTTTCTTTAAGCTTCAAATGTTTTTTCCATCCCAGGTATGTACTCAAGATACATTTATGTAGAAATTTAAAGCTAAGGGGGATGGGGGTAGTGGTGAGAAAGCCCAGTGTGGTAGCTTTCTCTTGTAATTCATGCTTTTTCCCCTTCATGCTTCTTTCCCCACTCTGCATTGAAACATTTTTAGCTAAATTTAACAGGAGTAAGTCAGGATTTCCTAACCCAGTAATAATTTCTTATGATACTTTCATTCAAAAGTAGTACATTTTTTTTACTTACTGAAACCAAGTCTGTTACAGCATTGACTCTGACTGGTTCATTGATCTCTGTGGAAGAGGCATGTCCATTCTCCCATGTGGGAATAGCTGGAATCTACCATGATGAATACTGGCATTTCCACCATTTGCCAGGAAATCACAATTTTCTCTAAGAACTCAGTTCTTAGGAGAACTACTGCTAAGAACAGCAGAACAACACATAAGACTATAATGAATTCCAAGAAGTTTCCAAATAGCTGGAGACTCTCGGCCTCATTTTACCACCATCCATGTGTTGATAGTACTGTCCTTCTTCACAAAATCACCTGACATAACCTACTCCTGCACACAGTGTCTTCAAGCCCTTCCTGGCTAGCCCAATGGAGGCAGAAAGCCAATTGAGGTCCTTGTCTCTCTTGTTCTTACCCCATGCCATACCAACTTTCCTGAGGGTTTACTACCATGCATCGCCTTTGTGAGCCATATCATTCAGCCAATACTATATTCTGGGTCATAATCAAACAATATATAATCCAAAGCCTTCATTCTCTTCCCATTAACAGTTATCTGTCAATTTGTACTAATCTGAGTCCTTGTCTCTCAAAGGTTAACTGGAACTGGCAGCTGCCTGATGGTAATGGGCCTGTAAGAGCAGTCATGTCACCGTGCAGCAGCCACTTCATGAGGTGCAAGTAAAGCAATGGGGGGAAAGGAAAACAGAGGAAGCAGACAGGCCTTGGGGGGAAAAGCTATGAATGAAATTAAGTATTATTGCAAGGATGGTTTAATCAAGAGATTAGCTTTGCTTTGTTAAATAATACAGCTAAAAGTTTTTCTTTGCTGCACTCTGCTCCAAGTGCATCTGTTCTGTTGAGGTAGGGAAATTGTGGTGGATATCAGTTCAGCTCCTTGTAACACCAGTTTGAGAGTGAAAAGTAAACAAAAGAGGCTCTAGAGAAAAATACGACTATTTCATAAAATGTTCTCAGCTCAAGCAAGAAGGTTAAAGAAATAGCACATCTAAAAGTAAGAACAGCAGAGTAGTCTGTTCGGTGGCTAATGCTCAGCTTCATCTGGTTTTGGTTCTCCCCCTTGGAAAAGGAGGCGAAGGAAGGTGACCTCCAAGCAGCTAAGACTTTCCTGCTGCGAGCCTGTCTATGCACAGCCACACAAACACTGGGGCATCAAGGTGAGAAGTTTGCAGAGTGAGGACTGTGGGAGTGATGAGAGCAATGTGCCCTTGCAAAACGGGCAACAGCATCAGTGGGCACAGCAAGCTGCCCTGAGGGCCCGCTCAGCTGTAACCCCTGCACATTTGCGAAACCCTTAAAAAGTCATGCATGGCAGAGAGACTGCAAATTTAATGTAGCAAAGACCTAAATAAAATCCTGAGTGAACACAGAGGTCAGACTGTATAGTATGGGATAGATACCTGTAGATATAAATCCATTTATTATTCATACACTACATTCTTGTCTCGGGTCAGGGGGTGTTCTCTCTAAAAGCTGTAGCACATATACTACAAGTTATGTACAAGTCTAAGATTTCAGATAATCTCAACAGCTCTTCTTTTTATCCTTTACCACAAAATTAGTACTGCCACTGATCTAATCCACAAATCTAAACGGCAGAAATAAGAGTGTATATTACTTAAAATTTATACACGACACTACCAAATGAGATAGGAGGGACAGCTAACAAACCATGTAACAAAATGAGAAGTAACATCAGAAATCACTCTTCCTTAAAGATAGCCATAGCGACAACATTTTCAAGATCATATTCAATTGATGTATTAGTTTGCCAACTCTTGTGTTTAAAGGAGTCTTAACTAAGTGACATCGCAACCTTGGACAGTTTTTGTTTGTTACTATAATGTAAATGCATAATAGTAGTGGTTAAAAATAGTACCTTTTAGCAATGGCTTCAAGTCTTTAACTCAGCTGAGGATGAATCACACTCCACTTCATTGGATTTTGTATTCTTATTTGTTATAAAGTTCACCAACTGGCTGAGTTTACAAAACAAGTAAGAATTTTTTATGGGGAAGTACAGAAGTAAAGGAGTTCAGCTTCTGAATGTGTATCTCCAAAACTAGGAAATTAAACTATAACAATAAAATATGAGAGCAGCCCAAGAAAATCTGTCTGTCATTCATTTTCTGAGTTCTCTCTGCTAATGCTAGACTTTCAGGGAGACATTTTTATCTTTGCACATCAGCGACCAATAAACACAGAGAACAAACTTTGTGACAAATTGTGTGTATATATGATTTAATTTTTTTCTTTTCTTGATAGCACAAATGCTGAAAGAACAGCATTGGTAATAAAAACTCCCTTTGTTTTACAAGGATACACCGTCTATGAAAGGCAGGAAAGAAGACAGTCCTTAATCTTAGTAATTCTCATCATTTAGCCATAAGTAGGAAATACTTTTAAACTACAGCTTTCAAGCATACAGATACATGAGTATGCTTTATGAACTTTTCTGGTGGTTGAATCAGCGTTAACAAAGCCTCATATTTTAACAGTTCACTATTTTTATTGTATCGAATGTCTCTATTTCATCTTGCAGCACACCGCATAACCATGGAAGTAAGTTCATCTTTCCTGTGACAGAAACACTAAAATATAGATCCCTTAGGACAATCTTTATTTTTAAGATAGAAAGATGTTATTCAAAGACATGAGTGATAGACATCTACCTGCTACTGAGAACAGATGGACTCTGGCCACCTACTTCGATTTGAGCTTTTGAATATTTCTTTCTTGTCAGGTATATGACTGTAATTTTAGAGATATTGTATCTTTTATTCAGGATAGTCCTATGATTTGTCCGTGATTAAGGAGTCTGTATATCTGCACTGTATTATGGCCAAAAGCCATCAATTAAAGTTAGGCTGCTGATCACCAAGTCAAGAGATAGGATTAAAGAGTTCAAGGTGCCAGGTCCAAAGAAACACAACCATACAAAAGACTGAGCTTCTTGGTCTGCTTAGAATCCTACAGTATTCCTCTCAATTTTAGATACATTTATTTCAGATTTCTGGCAAAGCATCAAAGTTGCCACAATGTCTCTAGACTTTAGCAGGTCCTTGCATGATCACGCAGAAACAGAAAGATACGTTAAAACTGACTACCTTTCGTGTCTCACATAGAATCTCAGTCAGCTCTGCTTCCTTCAGACTGGGGGTACACCACTGGGCTCCCACACATGACAGCAGGTAGGTTGGGTACAGTAATTTATGTCACAGCTGGAAGAAATTGTCTCATGTTTGTAAAAGCACAAGAAATTGCACCTAAGTACAAGTCTTCTGGACTCCTTAGCCTACTACTAACTAATCTTACATTATCTAATCTGAAGAGAGATCTTGAGCTCCATTCCCTACAAAGTTTTTCAAACAGAATAAGCTCCAGTGAAAAGATTTCAAGATTTTTGCTTCTCTGTGAGGTTACAGCAGAAAGAAAACTGTATTATCCTTGAAGCATTATTTTTGAGACTGAAAAAGGCAGACAAATAGAAAATTTGATAATTATATAAACATATCCACTGGACCAACACAGCTACTTGCAGGTCAATATCTGTATTATCAGTCATAATTCAAAGAAGCTGAGTGCAATCAAATATTCAATACCACTTAGCTTGTATACAATGCTTTTCAACAGTGCTGTTCATCAGCACCTAGCAGGTTATTAAAAAAAAAAAAAAGTGTTTCATTATCACATTTTAACAGGTAAAATGATAGCTGAGACAAAAGAGAGAAAGTGCCTTGCTGAAGGTCATTCAACAGGCACAAGGCATAACTGGGAATAGAAGACAAGTCTCATGAATCCCTGTCCAACGTTCTTGCCATCAGATAGCGCAGTCCTTCACAGTAACTCACTGTTCTGTTCTTTCAGCAGCCTGCTACAAATTACATTCCTCACTCTAGATAACTTTGTCCTTATGTATTTGAGGAGATAAATACTGGTAGTGTGTGGAAAAGCTAGAAGGATTCATCTACAATGAAAGTGGCTAGGAAATAACAGTCAATCTTAAGCTACCAGCAGGTAAAATAAATGTCCTTCCTTCTTTCATCTATTAAAGGTTGAATAAGGTCATAGATTAAGTTAACAGATACTACTTTGACTCTCTCTTTTCATCTCAAGGTCTGAATTTTAAAACAGCACTATGGCAAAGCAAGCATTGATGTGGACCAGAGATGCCTCAGAAAACTCTCGTGTGGACTACCATACATTTCCAAGTATTGAAAAGCAACACAACATTAGGTAGCAATTAAGTTTCTTTTTTTTTTTTTTTTTTTCTGGACAGATGCATGTGGAAGGCACATGGGGAATTTAATTTTTTAACATCTCCATGGGCCTTCTTAAGCAGGTGTTGAAATAAAAGTTACAATTTCCTCCTCCTTAAGGGTTCTTAGAATTAGGCTTCCAGCCATAGGCTTATCTAAAATCCGTGAAATCCAATTAAAACTGTACTGAAGTTTAGACTGAATTATCTTTTCATGAACTATTGGTAGTATGATTTAGAAATTTGTAGTGGGCTTGTGTTGAAAGCATCTATTGCTGGTGAAGTGAGATAAATTCCATCTTCTGAAGTAACATCTGATGGACATATGTATGTGATACAACTGAGAGATGACTGCTTAGTTTTTTCAGATTTTTCAGTTGTCAGTTGGCAACTGGTCCTGCATTGATTTTCTTTCCTTAGTGTTTGAATACCCATATTCATGATGGCTCTTCTAGTATAGGCACTATGAAGCACCTCAATTTTGTTAACACCTATGGCGGTTATCCGCTGAAGTACTAAAGTGAGGCAAGAATTGTCCTCTTGCTTTGTCACAATCCATGTAGATACCTAATCTACATAATTGGGGCATCTTCTCCAAAATGTAGACATTTTCCTACACTCTGGCTGCTCTGCCCTAGCCCATCACCCATCTAGATGCAGTCTTGAAAGAAAATGAGGTATGGTTTATTGTGTTATACTGTCTTCAAGAACTGGCAATTTGTCTTCTCCATGGAGTGCTGCCATGGGCAACTTTTGTATCACAGTACCTGTTTCTGTATTACCAAATGAAGACACAGGTTGCTATCAACAACAATTTAGATGCTAGGAGAAGTTGTGCTGGCATGATTCAACAGCTGCTGCCCTTTCTTCACTGAATGACCCGGGAGAAGGGAGAATGCACTGACAGGTTGCAACAGGCAATTGAAAAATTGTATAAATGGCCCCTTAAATTCATTGAGGAGTCTAAAGTTTTTATTGGAGCTAGCTACATCTCAGCAGAAAAAGTTTCTCACTTTAATCCCCCTGAATGCATTAGTAGAGCAACTTTTCAATTTGCTAAAAAGAAGTCTTGGGCTGTCCTTTACAATTCCAGTACCCCTACATCTAGGATACAGTTTCCAAAATAAACAACGTAGTAAACAAAGCAATTTGTTCATGAAATAAAGATAACGGTTTGTAAGAGACAGGGCTAGTAAGTTGTTTTTCATGAGCTTTTCATCCAGAAATCCTAAGATAGTTCAATCTTATGAGATCCTCTGGAGACTGAAAGTGTCCTTACAGTAATTCTACAGATTCTGGAAGCTAGCCAGGAAAGGTTCTTTTTCTTGCTAAACTTTTCACAAGGACCATCAGTGTTGGAAACAGAGCAAAAGAGAGCTGCCTCTTCTGTCCTTATTACAGAATCTCTCCCAACACAGCAGCATCTGTAAAAACATTTCAATGTTACTTTTATTTAGAAATGGGATCAGCCTTATTATCCAGACTCCTACCACTGTTTCATCTCTACAAACCATAGTTAAGTCTACCACTGCAGATTTAAAAGTAAAATACATTTTTAAAAACCACAGCTGACAGATAGAAAGCTGAATGTCAAAGAGCAAAGGCAAATATGGTAATAATAAAATTATTAGTAAAAATGTGTGGTAATAGTCAACATGCAGGGCTTCTCAAAGGTATCTCATACTCAGAAGTATCTCTTCAACAAGATTATACTCTTCAACAGCTTTTCTCTTCAGTCATATCAAATCAGTGTGTTTTGTTCCAAAAACCTTATATAAAACATCTTGTAATATGTTATAACATAAAGCATCTCTCATAAGGCAGGGAGACACAGCAGGAAGCATAAAAAGACAAGCTGCTTCTATTCCTGAAGCTTTCTGTCTATTAAACATCCACCTGTGTGTGTTTATCTATGTCTAACTCTGAAGGGAGGAGGAATTTATGTTAATAATAATATTTTCCAAACTATGACAATTACTTAAAAATATAAACTCTCCATTTCTGAGTTATGAGCATATGGGTTGTTTCTCAATAAAGTCCCAGAAACACAGTCCCGTTTTTAGACTATAGCATTTAGAATTCCAACCATAAACATTAGAGGATGTCACATCCATAAGACCTTTCACTTATTTTTTACAGGTGAATAGCGTTCAACTGTTTTCCAAGCCAACTTAGTACAGGAAAGGAAAAGTACTTCCCTCACTGCTGCCTGAATCTGCCTAGTATCTGCTGTAGTAGTTCTGGAAGCAGTATTTCAGAACACAGAAACGAAGCTGATGACCACAGGAGCATGAAAAATGTATTTATTCACTTGAGTGAAATTTATGAAAGGTGTAGCACTGCTTAGTGTACCACCAGCATCCCAGATGTAGACATTTGCACATGGATGCAGCAGCAAATGGTACATGCCCACCTGCTACGTCCTCTCTTAACTTCACTATACAAACAGTTCAAATGCAATACCATCAAAAAATGATTAAAAGCACTGACATGAAACCTCTGGGAAGATAAAATGGATTAAAACTACAAATTATAATGAGCATACAGTAGTTAAAACACACACCTAGAATAGGAAACAAAGTCATTAGCTGAAAAGGGGTGCATTAAGATATGTACCTATTCTAAAGGTACCGAGCAACGTCTGACAAGATCATTCTTAACTATACAAGTCAGCAAGGACAGATTTTAGCTCTTGCACTTTGTGGGAGGGTTTTGGTTAGGTTTTTTTCCCGTGTTTAGCAGAATGCAGGTGAGGGTCAGTGAAGACGAAGGACTGTGTTTTATGTCTCCATTTGAAAGGCTTCACTTTTGCTATTTGTGTTTTAAGGGGCATTTATCAGAGTGTAGCAGAGAATACATATCCTCTGTGTTTGCATGGGTAGGTATAGGTAATAGCAGGCCACCTATCTGTGTGTTTGTTTTATTTTTCTGTGTTTTATCACACCTACCACTGCTATAAACAACCACATACAGCACGTGTACATGCTTAATTCTGTTCCCTGCTTGTGGTTATGAATCTAGTCTGATTCAAAGTCAAGGCAAGCCTTGGTTACACATAATGTCTCACATGAAAAGATACTTAAAAACAAGGAGGTGAAAGATCAGCTATAGAAAGAAAAAAACAATAATCTACTTCTTAATGTTCTAATCTCTTATTAAAATTTTCAGAAAGAGCTCCCATAGAAAGATATCTGGCAACAATTTATAATATTATATTATTGTAAGTTTCATCTCCCACTAGAAAATGCAACAGATCATTCCCATAAATAAGAGAAAGATGAATGACAGGATTTTATTACAGAAGGAGCCACTGAAGCTCTAATTAGCAACCCAAGGATTATGCTTAGGGTGGATGAATCCCCTAAAGTGTGAGCAGTATTTTTACCTCCTATCAGGAAAGGAAAAGTTTAGGTCATCTGAGGGAAATCAAGGAAGCAGAGAAAAAGACAATTATACCTCCTTTTCTCCTCCTCCAAAGACAATCTGGACATTCCCAAGCTGGGTGTTGGTCTCTGCACACACCAGGAGGTGCGTGTGTGTGTCCATGCACTGCATGATGCTGTGAGGAAGGCAAACGTCCCTCTCCCTCAACAGTTACCCTCTGTTAATATTTGATATACAGCCAAAGCTCATCTGTGAAGAAAATGAGAGAACTACCTATGCAAAAATAAACTGCTTTTCAAGAACATCTCTCACTGGAAGGGGCTGATTTTCTTGTCCTCAAACAACCCTGTTTGTAAGGCTCCTGGGCTGCCTCTGAATTGCAGACAAAACCATATTGGGGGTTCACTATATATGGTGTGATCTGTTTTGTCAGACTCATTCACTCATTCATTTTATCTCTACTGCACCAGCATAGGGTGTCTGACTGTGAAACCAAGGAGTGACTAAACTGACCCATATTGCTGTTGTGACACTAGTAAACTACACATATTAATACCACGGCATCTAGCATGGCACTAATAGTTGGATTATTAGTGGCTGAACAAGAAGGCTTAGGCAGCCTTTATTAGGCTAATGAACAGATTTTTTCCAACCAATGTCCCTAATCACCGTGCCTGCCTGCAGTAAAACTGCATGAATAACTGTTAAACCAGATACAATTAAGGTCCTCACTGGGATTAGAGCTACGGAGCGGCTGTTCCCAGGCACCTAGATCCCTGTTTCCTAATTCTAGTTAATAGGAGACCTTCTGCCTGCTTTCTGCCTTAAGCCAGTAAAGGAGAAGGCAGGGGGAGGGAGAGGGGGGGAAAAAACCCTTTGCAGAATATCAGATCCTCTCTGCTAACCTTTCCTGGATGAATAGAGACGGATTGTGAATCGTGCAAACCTAACATCTTCTAGAACAATGAGACCCTTCAGCAATAACAATAGTACTAATCATAATAGTAGGCAGCTCCAGCCCCTTTCTATCCTGTGCAAACAGTTGGGGCAGAATATGAAATTACTTTAGAAATAGATACTGACTTTTTCCCCCCCCACCCTCCCTTTCACTTGCCTACTAAGAATAGCCTAATTTATTCATGCTTTTATTTGGCAACAGAAACTAGGCTGACCTGCCTCCTTTTTTTATTCACACAGATAAAAGGACTTTGGCAAAAAGGCAGAGGACACTCTCTGCATTTAAAGGTGTCTAGTGTTGCTCTCCAAAGGAATGACAGAATGGTTACTGCTTCTTTCATTGGTCCTCCTCTGCTCTCTGGCCTTCATCTCTTTTCTCTCTGGCTTTCTTTGGGGCCGTTCATGCCATAAAACTAGGTTAAATCTGGGGCGGAGGGGAGGGGAGAGAGTGCCTTCAGCATCTTGTTCAGAATAGTGTGGCACTGTGCAGCTACAGAGGTCCTATGTGTAACTCACAGTCTTGGAGCTCCGGGAAGAGAGCATGATTTAGAGATTTTGTTGAGAGTGTGTGTGTTTGGCAGGGGGGAAAGGAGGGGGGCTGAAAAAGGACTTGAGTTAACCCTTCTTTTATCTTCAGATAACAAGAGCTGCTGCTCAGAAAATGAGTCATCGAAGAAACACCTTGCATACCAAACCCAATCCATATGAAACAGCCTCGCTGTATACATCCCACTTATGTCCTCAGCTGTGTACTCACAGCAGAGCTCTCCCGAGGAGCACACGCAGCTGAGACGTTATGCTGAAGACAGATAACAGCAAAGTTAATTGCTAAGTACAAACACAGGGATCTTTCAAGCTGGACAAAACCCCTGTGTATGCAAACACGGCTTCAGTGCTTGCTTGCGCATCCACTTGGGTGAGCAAAGAACAGGGTTATCTGTTGCTGGATAGGGGTAAGAGGGCTTCTGTCTGGGTGAGTAAAGTTCAGCTGCTCCCTGCTTGATTAGTAAAACCTCAGTCTAAATAATCATTTTTAAAACCCTATCAGAGGTGGATGGTCCCATGTTTTGACATTCTGATGCTGCAGAAAAGCGGTGGCACTGCCTGACTGTCGTGCCAGAGTATGTCTGCACAAGATAGATACAGTCATGGTCACCCACAGGCTACTAGAGCCTCACCTTCCCCACATATTTCTTTCCATGGTGATTGTAGAACTATTTCAGGTGGTTTTCCCCATAATTGCTACTGCCTCCAAGATTCCTTTTTCTCTTGAGTTTATTACATGCAATATATTTTTATAAAAGATGATCTGGAAAGTTACAGGAAGAGGAGGCAAACTAAAAGTCTATGTCTGAAAAAAAACAAACACTAAGGATGCTGATGTGCAAGACCAGCTTATCAATGTCTCCTAGCCTTTAAAAATCAACCCCATCCACCTCACTTGCCCTGCTCAACATCCAACTCTTGGTTTATAGTTTTAATTTATCACCCAAGTGACTGACTTAATTCTTTCTGTACCTTTTGGACTACCTCATTTTCTCAGCTATGCCAAAATAAATATAAATTCAGCAGCTATATTATGGCTTACTCCACCATAACTGAGAGCAGAATGTGAGTTGTCTTCTTCTCAGATGCATTATTAGGGAACTTAGTGAGAGCACAGATTTTCCTGCTATGTTATCACATGATAAGGTCGAGTTGATCTGCAAAGCGAAACCTTTCAGAATTTTATTTGGCAGTTTGCTTTAAAACATCAAGTGGTAAATGGTTTCTGCTCTATTTCAGTTCTCATGAACACAGTTCTTTTACGACTGAACCCTTCAACAGGTTAGCAAACATTGTCTCTCTGCCAAGACATGCCATTTCTTTTTTTTTTTTTTTTTGTAGAATACTTCTTTTCTTCATTCCTCTGCCAACCCTTTTCTCTTCTCCACACACTGCTTTCAGATTGCCAAGACATGATCGTGTGCTTTAAAGTTGATTTCGGAATTACTTGGCATATCTTCTTAGCTTTCATCTATTATTCTATCTGGAAACACAATAGAAAGCTTTGACTTTTGAGAATTTTTTTTAAAGTACCTCTTTTGAGAACCTATCAAAGTGCAAGCTACCACTGATTTTGTGTAAGAAGCTACATCATTGAGATTTATACTCTTTTCTGTGTACAGCTGAGAAAGGTTGAAATCTCAAAGCTAAAATCTAGATTTAATCTCCCTGTAAAGCTCAGGTATTGTCCTTATCAACAAGAAAAATGAGATGTAAGAGGGAAGTCTTGTGCAATAGTACATACTCTAATATACTCCAGCACTGTTCAAGAAGGATTTCCCTGTGCATAGACATCACCTAACTATATAAAATACATCAGGCTGGGCATCCAGATGAGTTGTGTCCTTAAAAAGTTTGTTATAGTAGAGTGTCATGAGTTTGTGTGGAACTGTTTCTGGTAATGGGGAAGGAGCTGTAAAGATGGTTCCTATAAGAAGCTCCCCAAAAATTTCCCTGACTCTGAGTAATTGTATTTGCCATTTTAAGAGTCAGCATTTTTTTGGAAACTGAGAACTACCTGGGCCCCAAATGCCTTTTCATGTCATCACATTCATGGAAATGATTTCCACTATTAAGTGAGAAACCTGTTCACAGACGTAGGGTTTTACATTTGGCTGCATTATTTCAAAATGCTTATTTCTGCTATTGTTTTGCGTGTCCATTAACTCTTCACAGTGAAACCTTTTTGGACAGTCATTCTACCTGTCTATGTGTTGGTGTGGTGTCTAACACAACAGACCTTTGATCCTTGTAGGAGTTCTTGAATGAACTTTGTTGGCCTTCTTTTCTCCACATGCCATTCACATAAGCTGTCTTTATGTTGGGCTGCTTCTTCAATATCTTTTAGCATTCAGATGCAAAAATATCACATGAGCCACCACATGTCTGTTTACTGCCTCCCTTCCATTGCCTTGAGTTCAACACAAAAATATGCTCATTTACATAACCTGTTGTCAGACATGCATACTTAAAGGCTAACTTGGCCACACAGCACAAAATCATGAGCTTGCTTGCCAAGACTTTCCACTCCTACTCTTTGTAATAGGTTTCAGAAGCATCTCCAGAAGTCAAAAAATATCTTTTCTGTCAGTAGCACAGAGGATGGCCAAACTCAGGACAACCTTAGAGCTGCATACACACCATGTATTTATAGACCAGAGATCAGTGGATGTTTCGAATGTACCTATATTTATATTATATAGCTGGGACTTCTAAGACGCAACAAACAACAGAGGTATTCTTTTCAACCAGTTCTTGCCCTAAACTCTGGAAACCAACCAATCCTATGGAACCTCGAATGAGGTTTTTGGGGGTGTCAGATGCAATCTATCAGCCAGAACAGTTTAGACTTCCCTGCGTACGTGAGGATCACAGGATTTTAAAGTAAGAATCTGTTTTCGTGTTCTTTTGACCCTCTTCCCATGGGCTGTTGTTACAGGTGTGATCACTGAAGGGCTCAATGTGTGACAACGACAAAGTAAAAGCTCTGCAAGTTCAGCAACTATTTCTATCAGTAGGGAGTCTATACGTTCTCAAAAATATTACAGAAAAAAAATACCCCCAGAGTACAGTATGGAGAGAACTAACCTACTCAAAACATACAAAGAACAGCTAAGCAAAAGGTGACTTTGTTAATTTTTCCCAGAAGAAACATATAAATCATTTGCTACCACCTGTTGTCTTCTGCCAATTGAAGGACAGTGGATTTTAAATTAATCTCTGCAAGTTTTTCAAAATTCCTTAGTATTTCACCCCTGAAACATTTAATTGCTTCTGACTGCCTTCAGGAGTTGCACTTGAAGAAAAGCTGTTGTGCAAGGCAGCTGGGAGATCTCAAGCAGTTTCAACTTTTCCCAGTTAATTCTATAGCCTGAAAGCAAGCCAAGATCTTGGATTAACACTAGAAGGGCGAGGATTGTGGCTTCAGAGTTTGTTACAAACAAAAGCACATTGTCAGTGTATAGCATCAAATGGTACTTCAATGAACCAACCTTGATACTCTGAATACTTGAGTGAAAGCATACCGCGATTGCCATTTGTTTCAGGGCATCAGCAAACTCTGACATTGTTGCAAGCCCATAGGGACCAGGGTGTTTGTAGTTTAGCAAAAAAACAAACAAAAGCACACCTCCCCACTCCTCTCCCAAAAAAACAACCCACCCAAAACCCAACCAAATTCCCCACTCTACAAATAAAACCAAACAAGACATTTCCCTTGCATGGCTTAGCTTTCAGGACCTTGCATGCAAGACTATAATTTGACTTGCAGAGATTTTAGTCAAATCAAGGAACTGTGTTTCATAAGCTTGATGTATATCTCATTATGTATTATGCTTATCTCGGACTGCAATAATCATTTCCCCCAGCTGCATTTTGCTTAAGATGGCAAGTTAGCAGTCTGCCTACTTTTTCTCCTGACTCCCAGAAGTCTTAACAATGTGTAAATTCAATGTGGGCCATATGCAGTTTATTTAACCTCTCCAGGTGTTCTGGGAAAGGACTTTTAGCCTGTTGCTGATCTAATTTCATCTTCTGTCTTCACCTTTTCCTTAAAACCACAGCAAAACTAATAACTTAGCCTCAAAGCAAGCCTTCAAAGCAGCTTGTCAATTTTCCTTAAAGAAAAACTGAAGAGATCAACTTCCTTTCTTCTTCTTTTTGTATAAACAACCTGAAATGGGGATCTAAAATGAGTATGTATTAAATTTCTGTTTTATTTCATGCTCGAAGTGCAAGGAGTATGTTTTATGGTAATGAATGCACACTCAGAGATTAGGAGTACATCAGCTGAGGGGTTCAACACAGCTCCCATGGGGACAGGGGGAAAAAAAAGAGAATAATCAAGCTATGAATACAGCTTTTATTACGATACTACAGTTCTAGACCATCTAATTTATGACTCAAGTGGAAAGATTTATGTACTATTAGTTCCAGATTTCATTAGACTTATGTATAGTTATGATAAGGATGTGTACATCTCTGGAAGCTTGTCAAAAAGACTATGAAAACTCGACATAGTGAATTCCCTGTGTTGCAGACCACATGCCTGACATGAAGGCTTCTCATGCAGACAATACTCTTCTCCTGGTTTGTACTCAGAAAGCAAACTCAGTAGGTAGAACTGTCTTTTTGCTCTGTCTGTATAAACCCCGCACTGTGGGATTCCTATAATTTGAGATTTTTAGAGTGTTAGGATGATGCAGATAATAAAATCAAAACAATAACAGTATGAAACAATATAGGAAATCAAATTCAGCACTGTACAACATATACAGCTTGCAAGAAACCTGACCCAACTAAAATCTGCCCTTTGCTCTACGACTTCCCATGTAAAGTCTTGAAAACGCATTATTTCAGAGATGGGATTTTGTCAGAAAGCCATTCTTTTTTTTTCAATCTGCATTGTGTAGGATGGGATTTTTTTGCTTGAGAATACAGAGAATTTGATCATTCACCATCAGGGGGCTGGCCCTGTGGCCATTAACATCCCATGTGAGGTCTTCTGATGAAATATTTCTGGGGTAAGCACCAGATGATTTCCTTGTCACATGCCTTAGAGTTCCCTGCAATTCTGAAGCTGTTTGTGTGTGATCTGCTCTTGAGATCAGCCCATTTACATTTAATTAATTTTACATTCCTGGAAGGTTTCCCAAATCGGGGCAGCCATGCCATATATTTAATCCTCTGCTGAAGACATACAACCTGACTGCACCACAGGCACTGAGAGAAGTATCAGGGGGGAGATACAGCAGATACTCATACTCCAGAGATGGGTGATTTTAGCTGCAGTTGTTTTTAGCTGAGAGGGAAGGAGTATAGCCTACAGGAGAAAGGAGTTTGGAGGAATCAGCTTGCTCCTGGCTTGACTGGTACTTAGATAAATAACTGTATACAAAGGATATAACTAGTAATCAGGCCATGAATCTCTGCATGTAGTTATTTTTGTAAGAAGCCGAACACATTTGGCAAGGCTGCCATCATCTTATGTTATTAGCTGGCAAATAGTACACAAAGCTTTTCAGAACCATGAGAGCAAGAGAAGAGGAGATCGCAGTTGACAGGAAGACAATAAAAACATCACTGAGCACAGAACAAAGAAGGGACTTGGGACAATAAGAGAGCTGGATTTCAAGTCCTGTGTAAGCATGGAAAGAGGAATTCAGACATTGACAGAGTAAACCATGGGTACAAAAAATATGGAAATTAATGATTAGAACTTTGTTGTCCTACCAGTTTGAATCACAAACAGGCAAACAAGAATAATAGCCAGCTATCTAAAATAATTGGTGAATAGACAATAAATGCTTTTGCTAAAATACTGATTGAAAATGGACAATAGCATTTCGTCTCCAAGAATGAGCGAAGGAAATCTATGTTTGTATTGCATTGCTCAAAGCCTTGGTATTCATGTCTACATTTAGAGACGTGAAAGAATCACTAAAAACAGACAAGGTCATTCATGAGATGAATAATTCAGGTGAAAGGACTGACCATTGAGAGAAACACCTCAAACCCAACTACAAGTGCTTCTGAACAGAAAGCACTGGGTTGCTAAGAGCATACATCAAAACTAGAAGAATAGTAAAGAACAAGTACATCAGAGGCTGGAGCAAAAGAAATGCAGGTGAGACAGACATATACTTGTTAAAAACATAGACATCATGTAATGGAAAGCAAGATGAAAGGGTGGAGTACACCTCCATGCACCACAAAGCACTACTCAAAAAAACATCCACAAAAAGAGTTTAGCATGGCACTGTAAAAAACAGAAAGTACAGAAAAGCCACTGCAAGACACCAGGGTAGGCAGTATGTCTCTGCAGCAAAGGCAAGGACTCGAGGCTCCTCTTAGAGTGTCCATCTCAGTCCAGCTCTCACAATGGCCCAGAGTGATCGCAAATGTGGGAGCTGCTGATAGAGAGGGGTAGAGAACAAGGACAGGACTGTAGTAGAGTGGAAGACAGGGATCACACAGCAGCAAGAGCAGAAGAGTCATGGCTGCAAGAAGCCAGCAGCTTCTTGAGGAGATGTGTCTTCCCACACCCAGGCATGCTGCACAGGGACCACTCAGGCACCAAACTCAGAGGTAGAAGGGCACAGGGCATGTCCCAGGAAGCATCAAGGAAAAGCCTTGGGTTTATACACAGAGCACTGACTGTCACTTTGGTTAGGTTTATTTCCATCAGATATACCAATAAACAGGCAGGTGAGTTTTACAAGCACTCTTATCCAGTACAAAATAAAAGAGTGAGCAAGGATGTTGGTAATGGCCAGGCTTTGAATAACCAGTACACCCTCATTACTTTTCCTTTCCTGAGGAGCAGTTTTCCTTATCTATATCTGTAAGCTGGATCTCACCATTACACCAGGTCCCAGAGAAGTTTGCTTTATTGTGATGGAAAAATCAGCAACAGACTCACAATTCCCCAAGGGACACCCTGGTACAAGTCACTCAATCCATGATAGTGTTATAAAACAGCAACCTTCTGCTTTGCTAACAGGCAAGACATCTGAGCCATAAGCAAGTTGTATGAAGCATTTTAGGATACTGAAAAGAGAGCAAAAAGCAAAGATGAGAAACAATAGCATACTGTTAACTTTTGGGTTGTTTAACACAATTCCCAGTAATTTGTGCATCAAGTTTAAAGCTGAAGAAAAATAAGCATCACATCTCCTTGCGTGCATATCGACAAACTGTACCGGGGTACTTCGAGTTTGTTTCTGTGGGCTTCTGTTATGTTGACTTCTGCTACAGGACGAGTGAACACACTGAGGAATAGAGCCATAATTCTGCTCCAAAATTTAATGCCAGCTGGAAACAGTGAAATTATGACATTGGACTTGTCAGTGGGGGTGTCAACAGCCATAGCACATAAAGGTTTTATGAAATACTTTTTTTGCAGTCCACCAGATTCTGTGAAAGTGCTCAGAGGTTGCGTGTTTGGGTCTGATCAAAACCTCTTGAAGTGAGTAAAAGTCTAAGAATGGCTTTTAATGATCTCTAGATCAGAACCTTTAATGGCAAACATATCTGGAATAGTAATTTTTACATCTCTTAAAAGTAAATATTTTGGTTTAAATCTTCTTCTCCACAAATCAGAAGCCAGGAAATAGGCTGCAACTAGCCTGTCTCTTGGACAGATTCCTATTGATTTTCCTTGTGCATTACAAGCAAATAATATAACCAAGAATCTGTAACCATGGCTCAGCTAAAATCTAGGGTGTTATTCATTTTGGCTATTATTTGAGGAACAAACTGGTTACAGGTTGGCATACCATTTGCACAGGAGTATTTCATGCTTTTGTAGTAGCAGCATTTAAGAATCTGCCAGGGAATTAGTAAAAGTAACTATGTTTACTAAGAGTAATGCTAACTAAACAGCTCCAGACAAAGCCTCCTATGCTTTACAAACCTTTGCACTCTGCCAGAAGAATGTGGGAAAAGAGTTAATCAATAAAAGACAAAATAGAAGCATTACCTCATCGCGATGAAAACTCCCATAGCCTAAACACTGATCCAAGAGGAGAAAACTGAGCTAGTGACTCCAGCGATAGGAGTAAACCTTTGGTAACATCAAATGCTCCACTCTAGTTAGAGAAATATTTGGCTCCCAGTCAAGTAGCAATCTCTGGGTTTATCCCACAATATTAAGAGATAAAAAGCAAACACAAAAATTTATTGTTTTTAAAACAGAGCTTAATATCTTTAGGCCAGACGATGCCTTGCAAAATAGTTGTAGGTAGCTGATTAGAGAAAAGCATCTGTCATAATTCTGGTCTCTATGCAGTGCCATACCCTACGGTAGCAACAACACGTGCCCATTACTGAACAGCTGGCAAATCATGCAACAATATGTCAACATATTAGCCACAAAGTATGTAAGTGGGTAGGAAAGAAGAAATGATTTTAAGAAAGAAAGAAGAAATTATGTTAAACCTATGTTCTGTTTCTGGAATTAAGTTCTTTGTCTGAATCATACCCTGCTCTAGAAAGCTTAGCACAACCGGGGGAATTTCTCAGAAGTTTCGCAGTTCCCTTTAACGTAGCCCAGATGTTCATCAGCTATGCAGATAGTGAGGCACAGACATTGTCACTTGAAGTTCAGCTTCCAGGAAGATCACATGCAGTATATTTTGAAACTGACAGTAGTGACTATGTAGCACTGTCAAGATTTGGTCCTTCCTACCATCAAAAGTGCCAAGAGGAATAAAAACAGTTAACAAAACTTCAGGCAGGTAGAAACCACAGAAGTCCTCATTTTTTAAACTAAAACTGATCTTCTCAAACTTTCTATACACTCAGCATGAATTAGGGTTCGATTCAGACTTGAGGCAAATGCAAACAACAACCCCAGACCGGACAACTCCATGCACAAAGCTCATCCACTTACAGCAGCTTGATCATTTGAGTGTGCTACAGCTCGCCTGTCGTTTGCTTCATGCTGCTTTTGGAGCTGTTTTTTCCATTTGTTTGTGTTGAAGGCTGCATTTGTTTTCTTTCCTTGCACTGAAAAAACTGGAGTACTGTTGACAGTAAAATTATTAGGCCCTTTACCCTAAAGTTGTCAACCAGTCTTGGCTGTTAACAGATCTAACAATTAGGTAATTAAAAGTATGATTGACAGGCAAACAGCGAAAGAAACCAAACCTGTTATTGCACCCCTTCAGAGCAACAAATAAACCCTCTGTACGTTTTCAGTATTCACTGGCTTCAACGGGCCTAATTATCCCTGGTTGATGAGTATGTGCATAGCATTCAGAAAGTGTAAGGTTTTCATGTCACTTTTTTTTTCTACCTTTTTTTTTTTCTCCCTAGCTAGAGACCTTTTCCTGATACGTGTGCACATTTTGAGTATAATGCTCAAATACTGGATGTCACCCCCACTGCTGGAAATAAGCCAACATATAATAATATCCTATCAGGAATGCTTAGGAAAAATAAATCACTCCAGATCCTTGGAGTCAGTGATGCAACTGCTATTCCCCTGTCAGAAGGAGGCAAGCGCATATGTTTAGTGCTGCACTTTAAGGTATGCAGTCAGAGCTGGTCTCTTGCACAGGACCAGCCTGTGTGACTGACAGTAACAGAGCTGTTACCGTGTGTTTCCCATTTTCTGCAGTGTGTGGTTCTGCACCCCTATGTGTACCTCCTCAGTGGCCACTGATTTGATATGACATACTCTGAGAGGCAAAACACCTGATGATGTATTTAATATAAAACCAAAAACTTGCTGCACCTGATGATGTATTTAATATAAAACCAAAAACTTGCTGCTCTTTTCTGATTTAGGCATCTAGAGAGAATTCTGCACTCTATGGGATTCTTTAATTTTTTATTCTCTCCTTTTCAGATCACATTCTCTGCCTTTCTCACACACAGACCAGGCAATAAATCTGTGTGTGCTTCGTTTTTGGTGGGCATCATTCAAAGGCTGATTTGTTAGGTGTAATTACATTCACAGCAGTTTGAAAGAATTGAGCTAAGCCGCCTGCCCTTCAGCTGTGAGCCTTGGTTTACAGTGCACCCTATTAATATGCAACTGGGCAGACAGATGAAATGCCCTCAGCAGGTCTTAGATGTCTTTAGCATCTTAGTCCACTAACTTTGTAAACATTGGTTAGCTCTGGGAGCAGGGATTGCTGTGCTGCAGAAGCAATGCTGCTCTGGAGGAAGGGGAATCGAGACTCAGGACCCATTCGAGAGACCAAAAGCCACCTGAACAGCTCTGGGGACTAGTAAGATATTTATCCTTTCCCATGGCTAAGAGGCTGAGCTTGCAATCCTCCCTTCTAGCCAAGCAGAATTTACCACACATAGCCAGGCTGAGAGAGGAAGGGAGAAAAAATCCTCTGAAAAACTACCCCAGCAACCTCGCTCTGCAGGGCCAGAACCTCTGCTTCTTCAGACTAAATGACATCAAAGCAGGTGACTACATATGGTGGGGGTTTTGGAACAATAATCAAGACAGATGACAATACAGCTCTGCTGCTGTCTCTCTCCTCCCACTGTATTTCCTCCTCTTCCTACACACTATCATATCTCTTTCATGTCCTATTCAAAGCAGCATTTCAAACCAAGAACTAGAGTTAGAAATGGTTCATTGGAGGGAAATTGTTCTCTCAAGCAGGATACAAAAATGGAGATGGTGAAACCTGCTACACAAGAGACTTTTTTTTTTTACACATGTCTTTTATACAAACCCAGACAACTCCATCTTTAGGGATGAGATGTAGAACAACTATTAACATAATACCTGCAGTCTCTTAGCTTTGTCCTTTCCTGATTAACATAAAAACCCCAACTGTTTTCCAGCTTAACAGAGCCACAATAACCTCACCATTGAGGTTGGCACACATGCCATGCCGAGGAGGCTGACCCAGAGCCCACTCTCATTTTCTGATGGATTTGATCAGTAGATACCAGAACCTACACCCACACTCAACTCTTCCTCCCTTTCTACATGTCCCTGCACCTTCACCTTGTTGCAAAACACCTCTGCATCCCACTATCAACTTGAAATACAGCATAACCTGCTGTGAAAGCTGGATAAGTGGAAACACACACAGCAGCAAATACAGTTGTGTGCAGGTGAGCTGCCAGCAGGTATCTCATATCTTTGAGACTTGAGACATTCCTCTTGGCTTGGCTGGAAATGGTTCACAAGTTACTAAGGCTAAGGAAAGGCTGACTGTGCAGCCATATCCAAGTTAAAAGAAAGATACATACCTTATTTGAAGTTTGAGAAAGAAAGTATGGGGTTTTAAAGTATATTTGCAAGTATATACAAATTGTCAAAGGTTATTTACAGGGAATCAGTAGAAAAGCTATGTGGAAACAGATTTGTATCGTAGAGCAGAAATAATTGCTTCGTTATCAGAGCAAGACTTGACCTAAGGGAAGTTAAAACAAAACCCCCCTGAACACTAAGTCTGTAAGATACAAGGATGAAATAATTTCCTAAGTAACAAGCTATTTTTGTACCACCTATTTTAAACTTCTCTATTGACAAGATGATTTCTTTTATTCATGCTCCTTCCAATCTTTTATACAGACCATACTTGCTGAGCTACTACATTTTAAGGCCATGCAAATTGTAAATACTGGTTTGTATTAAAGACAGGTCTGAGTCACACCATTTGGCTTTTGCATCTACACTCAAACTTTTCAAGGTTCATAGGTATTTGATTCAGGCTCACTTAAAGGCCTTGATTCTGCAAGATGCAAAACACTTTCAGCTCCCACCAAAGTCCATGGCAGTTGAAAGCCAACTTTGAAGGGCTGGGCACATAATTTAAAAATCTTGGTTAAAATAAAATAACAACCAACAACACTCTCTTCAATGATTCATTATTTAAGGGGCATGAATTTAATTACTTACTGTAACTAACTTCAAGAAACTTAGTCTTCTCACTTGGAAGGATACCAAATTTCCATGTCTCTATATAGGCACAATCACATAGAGTGTGACCTTAACAAGATTTATGGCGTGGTTTATTAATTCTCTAAATTGATTCCATAAATCTACGCTAGCCCTCACTATTTAGCTGAGTAAACGGTCTTTGATCTCTGCAGAAAGAAGAAACATACAAATCAGATTTCTTTCATAAAGGTACTGGGCCAAACTCTGCCCTTGAAGGTGTGTCCAAGCAGCTCCTCATCTCTCTCATCCTGACAAGGACATATCTTAGAATTTGGGCTACAACATGAAAATCGCATCCTCTGCTAAAACAATTTGGATTTCTAGGCAATGGGTGTTTTATCTGTGCAGTGCTGCTTATTTTACAGTATCTAGTAAGTTCTGGGGTATTTGGAAGACTTATTTTTCACATAGGGAAAAAGTTAACTTTGCTTCATTTTGTTTAGAGAAAGCTTTTACAATATCACACTGCCTACAAATATTTCACTCTCCTTTTAAGCAACATCATCATTTTAACAAAGATAATTTTGTTCAACATCTAGTCTGTAGGTTTAAGCAATGGACTGGCTGCTGATGCTCCCTAGTAGACCAAGCTCAGTTTACTGGACTTGCACAGCTCTGTGGTGTGGTACTCTACTATCTCAAAGGGAGTTTTCACACAGTAGTTTTTCTTTGCTACCTATAGAAAGCCATACTGTGAATAGATGTGGCCTCATTCTGGCAAATTGCTGAGAGTTAAAATTGCTGCTGCCACCACTTGAAGCAAGGTAAATCACAAGCAGGTACACTAAGCTTCTAGAAAATTTTGGTGACAAATGTCAACTATTCTTTTTAGAGCATGTGAAACACAGTGAACTCAAGAAACATGCATCACTCTAAGATATCTGAGTTCACTTCATGTTGGTCAGGAAAAGGAAGGAAAAATTATAGTATACATTTACTTTCATTTACATCTTGAAATTTTACATCAACAGCCAAATTAAGCCATGGTAGATTAAATAACAGGTCTGCAAACTCATAAAAACTGACAATGATTCTATTGAGTTAAAACTCAGGATTTGACACGACACATCTTTTGTATTTATGCCACACTGAGCTTAGAAAGTGTTTGCTACCATGTCTGGGGAAAACTGAACAAATGCTACTGTTCTTCAGTTCAGACTTGTCCTCCTTTATGTTTTTAACCTCCTCATAAAATTCAGATTTGAGGTTTGGTTAGCTTCATTTTTAGTCTCAGTCCAAAATAATTTTCAAACAGAAACTTAATTACCCCATAGGCATAGAAGCATATTAATGTAATTCTTTCCTATACCTTCTAATTTAATTTAGGGATGTAACATCCTTTTGTGTTGAAAACACAAAGCACAAAGAAACCAAGCTGAGCTACCTCTTTTTAATTATCAAGGGGGCAAGTGGATTCTTATCAAACTGAATGCAAACAATTAGTTGTAATAGCTGTCTTAGTTTTTAAGTAGGTTTTTTTAACTTCTTTACCTTCTACAGTCTAGTGCAGTGTAGCATTTGCCTCCACGAGTGTGCACCTTGCACAGGTGGAAGTTTTTGCAGACACCATTTGGAGCCAGAAGACCGAGGACAAAGTATTAAGGACAGTTTTGCTCAAATCTCTGTCAAGTGACTTGAGCTGAAAACAAGGGAGATGAATGTAAGGAGTAGATTTAGAAAATAAATTTAAAAATCAGTTACCCTAGAAGAAGACTTCTGTCTGGGAGGCTGGTTACACAGGTACTGCTACTGATGACTTCTGAGCAAGAATTCACAAATCTTAAATATGCTCTTAAAGTTTACCGGAAAAAAATGAAGACTACAACACATCTTTGTCATGACGTGAGTCAGATCTGATGACTTTACCAGGCAATAAAAGGTCAAGCTAGGGCACAAAATATACTGCAAGTATGCTTCAACAATCTCTGGAGCTGGATCACATTATACTGAAGTTGCAGAAACTATTTGAGAACTGGAAGAAAGAAGTTTTTTCTAGCTGGATCCATGCAAGCTGGCATTTAACAAGCTGTACTAGAGCCAATGGCCTAGGATCTGTTGTTTAAGTGGATACTGATTCCCTCTTATCCTATTCATAAAAATTAAGAAACCACTCTAGAAGGATTCTTGATGCCATGATAATGCATTCTTTTCTTTGTTTGATCAGCATCTTATCTAGAGCCGAAATCATCCTTGTTTTTCTCCCCTGGATTCCCTCCAACAAAACCACTTCTTTCGTCAAAGGTAGTGCCCCAACCTGAATACAGTGTGCAGCTGAGGCTGCATTAACTCAAAATGCAGTAGAAAATGTCCTTCATGTGTTTATGTTGCCTACTGATTAAAATCAATTTTGCTCACTATTAAAACACCAAGCACCAGTACATATTTCTTTTGAGACTTCTCCACTTACCACAATTTCTAAATTCTCTGAATCAGGGACAGATCCTTTAACTAGTGGCACTCCAAATCCAAAACACAGCTTTTACTCTCCATAACTGAAATTTGCCATATCTGTTAAAATTTTATTCCTGTGCGCATTGTAGTTGTTTCCCCATCTACATTTTCCTTTTCATCTATTGACAGTAAATTTCATCTGCCACTCTAGCATGCTGTCACTCACTCCTGTAAGATTTTTCTGCAACTCTTTATGCCTAAGTTTTGATTTCATTACCCAGAATAATTTTGTATCACCAAATGCTCTCATTATTCAATCTAATATCTAAGTTCATTTATGAATATGTTGAACAGCATAGATACCAGCTGGATAGTACTAAGTTCCCTTTATCATGCAAGCTGACCGTTTATTCCCACTTATTTTTCCCTCAGCTTTTAGATAGTTATTAACCCCTGAAAGGATTATCTATCTTGTTTCTTTAAAAGCCATAGGGCAGAAATTGTTTGGAAAACTTTCTGGAAATTCAAAATATCCTCATTCAGATGTATTACAGAGATTTTTGTTTGTCTGTATTTGATTCCCTTAAAAACAAAACAACCCAACTCCAACAAATCAGTGAGATAAAATCTCTCCATAAATGTCACCCTGGCTTTCCACAATAAATCACATTTATCCATATTTCTATTTTATTTTTAGCATGGGTTCTGGCTGATTCAGAGGTCAGACTCACTCCTGCCAGGACACTGAACATTTGCCTTTTTCTTGGGGTAAAGAAGGGGGTCATTTAGTACCATATTATTGACTCATATTCCATTTTTGATCATTTTTCTGTGAAACTGTTATCTAGTTATGTTCCCTATCCTGTATATGGGTAGATGCTTGTTATAACTCTGTCTGAGGTTGTTGGCTCATTTCTCCCTGTTTGGAATCTGACAAGAAAGGAACAAATTTAGCTGACAAAAATTCTTCCAAAGGGGACCCTTTCACCCACCTGATCCCTTCCCAACCAGTCACTAGTGACACCTGATAATGAAAATGGGAACATGTCCTTATTTATCAGTCCACTCTGGCAATCAGTTGGCTCTGCTCTCTTTCTGGTATGCTGTGCAGGAACAGGCTGTATATTTGTGTTGCATAAAGATAGTTTAGACATATCGATGTTTTTGCATCGATGGGACATGAGGAAGGTGCTGAGTGGCTGTTTGTGCGTTCGAGTAGGGTGAGGGGGTTTTGCTGGGTGATTAAAACACAAAGTATGTTATGGTAAAACAGATTATTTGAAGAATGTACAGCAATGAAAACCACAGAGGGAAGAAGGCAAAAAAAAAAAAAAAAAGAAAGAAAGACTTGATTCTAATACTCAGCAGTATGTGAAAGGTTAGGGAAGAAGACAGTCAAAATGTAATCTCAGAGCCTGATTCAAATCACCCTGAAGTCAATGAAAAATTCCCTTTGGCTTCAATGGGCTCTGAACTAGACCATTAGTAACTGTCATTCGGAGACTGCACTTAAATATCAATGTGTTTTAAATTTAACAAAAAAATTGGACAAGTAAAGCAGTATGTGAATTGTAGAATTTGATTAATATAGGGAAAAATCAATGTATTGTGTCCAATCCCTCTTCCTTTGGAGTCGGTGAGAGCTTTGCCATTGATTTCAGCTGTAGAAAAATCTCCCTGCTTCCTAGAGGGAGATTTCCATGTGAATCTCCAACAAGGAAATGCTCATTCACAAGCCTTGAGATCTAATCCATGGCAGCTTTAGCAGAATACAAGTACATCCCTAGAGAGTAGGATGAAGTCAGATCAGAGCTGTAAGATGAACCAAGGCCACGTAAAGCCTTGCTTAAGTCAACATAAGGATATTAACATTGAGATTTCGCCACGGCCTTTCCATTGCAGTGGGAACTTGATGCAAAGAGGGTTGAGAGAGAGTTGAAGCAGGGAGATGTGGTGATGTAGGGTTACATAATAATCCAGCCTGCTAATCACAAAAGCATGGATAAGCATTTCAGCCTACATTGCACAGGCAAGCATCTAATCTCAGAGATGCTTTCTGGTGGGGTCTTTTATTCTCCTTTTTCTTTCCTTTTTTTTTTTTCCTATTTTATTTTCTTCTTTAAACTTTTAACACAGCCTGGGGTGAGAGGAAATAAAAGTGCTCTCTTGGCATATAAACCATAGCAGTCAGGATGATTGCAAAGGATCATCAATCTTCAGTGCATGACCCGAGCATCACTGAGGGATAGAAGGGCAATTTTCATCTGCCCCTTCCTTCCCTCCCATCCTCATTTGTCACTGCAGAAATGCAGGGTGGCAGGTAAGCAGATATGGTGTTTCTGATTCTTAGACAAGACACAAGATAAAATATACGTGTCAGTTCTGTTGGGTCAAATCCAAAAGAAACGGAGAAAAGAATCCTTGAGAAAAGGAGTACAAAAGAACCCCCCTAAATCCCTATCTTGATTCACTTATTCCTAGAAACAAAAAGAAGCCAACTGAGCTTGCAATTGTCTTTCCCAGATGGGATATAGGGACTTTCTACAGTCTTCATCTGTCATCAGCCAGAGATGGAAAACCCTTGTCATTGTCCCAAGGAAAAGAAGGTGATAAACATTTGTCAGGGAGATGCTCTGTATCTCATTTGTTAAGTGCTTAAAGTACAAACAATTATAGCTCAGGCCCTGCTGTATGTTATTTGTTGCCACGTTATAAAATTACTATAAGGTAATATTTCAAAGGTTTTGTTTACAGATTTTGTAACCAGGCTACATAAACTCCTAAACCCAGGGCCAGCACACTTATTTAATAAACTTTGATGATACATATCTTTTATTCCTAAAGGACAGCAGGGAAGAAAACTGGCAAAGGTTGAGAGTATGCTGAATGCTATATGAAAGCTGTAAGGCAGTTTAAATAGATGATTACACAAACATCTATTATTTTCACAAACTACAGTAATCAAGCTCATCACATATATCTGTTCCATGACAGCATTGACAATAGTTCAGAGTTTTAGGATAGTTGAGATTCTGCAAGACCTTACCTATACCATGATATGGATGCTGTTCAAAAAGGTTTTAATATGCTATGGGGAAAGGAAATCAATTTATCTGTGGAAGACAAGACGGTGACTATCTCAGCAGAACAAAACAAATCAAACGTACGTTGGAGAAATACAGATTTGAAACTCTCTCTGTCTCAACTGAGTAATTTAAAGTACATTTCAAGAAGCAAGATAAAGGGGAGAAGGGAATCCCACCTGAACATGAGCAGTACCAGCTGTTTTGCACCAGAGTTATAGAGCTTACACATGTTGGTACCTTCCTGGAGCAGAAATGGGAAGTAGAAAGACAGACTGGACCACTGAAATTACTGTACAAGGCTCTTTGAGCAGCTAAAACTTTTCGCTGCATCTAAAAATACACAATGACAGCATTGCAATCTGAGTTACAGTTGCCACAGGTATCAGAAATACCTGCAAAGAGAATATTTCAAGCATGAAATATGCTAAAACCCTCTACTTAAATGACTGCAAAAAGACTATGATATATGGTAATTCATTGTAAGTTCTCTAGTCCTGTTACATGTGAGCACCTCTCAATCTTTCATGAGCTAACCTTAGAACTTTGCCTGAGGTGAGGTCGTATTCCTATTTCTGCTCTAGCAACAATCATCATTGAGCAGATAAAAACCCAGGAGCAAGAAAAAGCCTTAGAATCAGAAAGGCAACTAATTTACTGACTGCCATTGTGTCACCTCCTTTCCAGTTGGAGTCTTTTATGATCTCCATATCCTGCTCAAGAGAATCTTCAGATCAACTTTTCCTCTTGTTTAAAATTGGGTATGTCAGTCTGGGAGCATAAAAAGCTGTAGAGAGGACTGAAAAGAATAGAACAGAGTACTCTTACAGAAACACTAAATACAACTGATAATTAAGGAATAGTTAATTTCAGAAAATTGCAAATAAAATAAGTACATTACTGGAGACAGGATGTGTGTGTGTGTGCCTCTGCTTTCCAAATAATAAGGTTATTCATATAGTTTATGCAACCAAATAGATGTCTGGGAATTTTCATTTTATCACAAAACTTAGTCAAGTAGTGCAAGAAAACTCAGGAGGACATGCATATATTCCTAATGAAAATGCAGCTCAAAGTAAATAGCATCTCCATTAAAGTTGCTTTACTATATGGGCAAAACCTGTCTTTGAAAAAAGCCAATATCTTGTGATTTTGAAGTCTGGTGTCACCAGAGAAGCAGCCAGTTTTGTGCCTTACTATTTGTTATATTAATACATCACTCTGTCTCAAGGGAGGAAAAAAAAAGAAACACATATGCAATGGCAAGGAGCCCTGTGCTTCCACCTGCATTGAAATGGCACAGTAAAAGCATGACCCAGGAGAAAGTGGCATCTCCCACTACTCAGCAATAAATACTTTACACTCACTGATCCATTGCAAATAGATCTTAATTAAGTGCAATATAGTTGCACTTATTGATCTGTGGATGTATTTGATCCCTACAGACACATATTTGATCTGTACAGATCAAATCCTTATTGATCTGTAGACATAATCTTTTTACAGGAGGCTAACTAAACTAAATCAGATATCACTTCAATGCTTAGAGCTTCTATTTTAGATTGTTGTGTGTTGTCCCAGCTTCAGAAACATACTTCTAAAAATATTCAGCTACAGATGTTATCCAAATTTACAAATAATGTGTCTGGGGCAACTGTTCTCCCATGACTGTGTGCTAAGCAGACTTACAAAGCCTGACGCAGCGAGAAAAGGGTCCTTCGGATCACACAGACAACAAGACAAGGATTTAAGAAAGTCTTGAGGTTTCACTACAATCTAAAATGTCTCACCCTACTGTTGCACAGCTGGTGCTGGTCACACATCTCCAGCCCAGAAACATCCATCAGCCCACAGTTGCAATACACGTAATGGACTGAGGTTGAACAAGTTCACAAGAGAGTGTCCACAGTTTCTTTCAAATAGCTGCTAAGTCAACACAGTCACCAAGCAGAGAACTAGTTGTTAGATATAGTTGCTCCACCTTCACTTTCACAGCAATAAAAGGACAAAAGATTAAATTTCTTGTGGGAATTTTAGAATTGATGATATTGAATCATATTAAGAAGAAGAGTATATCACATATGTGAAGATCTAATCCTTCACAAAGTCAAGTTCCACTTTCCTATTAGCCTTGAGAATTTTCATTATATACTCCTCTGTGTGTGAATACACATGTAGGAAATATAAGAGTAGAATTAAAAATAGTTTGCCAGCAGTCCATAATAGTTTCTAGAAATTATTTTTCTTTTTTTAATATTTAAGCTTAATTAAAATTGTTTTACCTCAGGAAACTTAATTTCAAAGTGACATGTTTCATTATGTTCAAGAGATTTTGCAAATATGAACTAAATATAAACGTATCAAAAACTGATTAAATCTTAGATTCTGTGAGGATATTCTATGATATAAAATATTCCTTAACAAGTGATTCAACATAAAATAGGGAACTTTTTGTTCATTCCATTAAATTGTGAGATTTATTTCCCTTAAAGGATTCAATTACTTCCTGTTCACTGATCTGTTCCAGTGTATTTGCAGAAGCTGATGTCACCTGGACCTTTGTACAAATTTACTTTTGGCTTAGTGAAGTTGCTCATTATAAATAGTTTAAAGTAAATTCTAAATAAGCCCTTCCTTACCACCACTAACACCAAGAATAAAGAAGAGAGCAAGGATACCAAGCAAAAATACTAACAGCATGAAAACTCTTCATAGTTCTGGTCTTGCCGAATACTGTCTGCAGCAGCACAATTCAAATATGTAAATTATGTCAGCAATTAGGCAGACCTATTGTACTTAAAATATTTCATCTGGTCCTAAAAGTTTGAATAATTTCCAGTGGGAAAAACTTATTTCGTTGAATTTGATGCATTCTTTTCTTAAATAGGAAAGAGGGATGGTTTAAAAGATGCTTCCTCTGTCTCAGTACTGGGAAAGTAAAGAACCTGGATATATGAGTTTTGTGTCCACTGCAGTGTCGTACATTCACTTTTTTTTTTTCCCCTTAAGAGCTACTTGCTGAAGTTAAAACTGAAAATCCATTATATATCTTACTTAGGGAAATGGTGTAGTGGTTGATAGGGCTGGGACAACAATTCTATGATTCTGTGCTGCTAAGTTTAGCAGGACATGAAAGGCAGTAAAATCACAAAAGCTAAAAATGCTAAGTGTCCTATGAAATTCTTATTTGTAGCTCTGTACCTGCATCACAGATGCACACAATTTGTGTCCCTGAAGCCTTGTGTAGATGAGCATCTCCACATCAGTCCTCACTACAGACTCCTTGAGTCTGCAGGGCCTTCTCTTAGAGGATTTTCACAGCCTGTCTATGCTGATGAGCAGTTTTATTTAGCTTGAATGTATGGCACTAGCGCTCCTTTCATTTCTCTCTGTTACATCAAGGGCTACAGAATGTGTTAGGATAATAAAAAGTCACTGTATATCTATTGTTAAACTCCTGTTTTAATTAACATTTTTCTTGGAATTACTCTGTCCCTTTGGGCAGAAATTCTAAGGTTGAATTTTCCACAAAAGACAGGTTCATTTTAAAATACTTTGAAAGAGAAGAAAATGCCAATAACCAAATCCAGAAGCAACAATCAACTTTTTTTACTTACTATATAACACAATCTGAAAGCCTTCTTCAAATATTTGCCAAAATTTCATCAAAAGATTAATTGCTTTAGAAAATGAAGTAATGGTAAATAAGGTACATTTGTAACTTTTTATTTGATATCTCTAATGAATGCCATAGAAAATTCCTAAAGAAATAGATATGTATTCTCCACAGTGAAGTACAGCTGAGACTTGCCTGTATTATTCATATCGATTGTGAAGAAAACAAACTTGAGTGGCATAGGTCAAAAAAATTTTCTAATATTTTGTAAAGCTAAATGAAGTCACCAGCGTAGTGCCATTAAAAGCAACCAAGACATGGAGTCATTTAAAAGGTTTCCACTAGATGGATAGGTTAAGCTCTGTTAAAATTAATCCTTTTTCATGCTGGCAGGTGTAACAAAGAAAACCTTTTTGTATGGAGTGCAAAGAGGGTATTTTACCCTCTCAAAGGAAAGCTGTTTGATATTTCCATGGAGAAAACAGCACAAGTGATTAACAATTTAGATTTCCCATTCCTAAGCTTTGTTTATATAAATATATGGGGGATCATTTCTGAATCTGTAAGAGGATTTTCTGCAGTCCAATGTAAAGAACTAAAAACTGCCATAAATGAGATGTTAAAAAAATAAACAGATTGCCTTGATAAATGCCAGTTATTGCAGACTGAGCTCCACTATAGTAACACACTAAGCAGCTGACATTTAAAAGAAACCTGACTACAGTGCTAGCTCCCTAGGTAATTTTTTTAGTTCTCTAAAATAATCTCAAGTCTGTGTATGGTGCCCGCAAGAGAGGATTTCTGTAGTGTTTCTCAGCCCTTCCTAACTCACAGTCATGACCTACTTCAGGGCAGCCTTTTACAGACACATAAAAGTAGCAATTGAGCATCTTCTCGAGGTAGTTCCAATGATGGGGATGTCATCACTGGGACAGAACAGACTCTAGAGATCAGGCCCTTTGATATAAACATAGGAAGCAACGTTAGCTTCATTCCTTTCCATTTCCCTGATGAATTTCATCCCTCTCCTGAGCAGGATTAATCTTTCCTCAGAAGTTTTTCCCAAATAATAAGTTTCCTTTCACCAACAGTGATGTCCATGAAAGACTGAACCTCTCTTCCTCAGAGAATTAGGACTAGAGTTTTTTGCCAAATACAGAAAGAGCTGAAAATAGCAAGTGAAAGTGGTTTCCATGCTCATGCTGCTTTCCTGCCCCCTGAGGCTTTCCCCTCAGCACTGAAGAGGGGATCAATAGGCCTTGTCATCCAGCTCTCCTCTTGCAGGAGCTGCTGCATTGATCTGCTTCTTTTCTACTCTTCAGGAGTCTCGGTGGCAGATCTCCAGATAGTTTCAAAGAACAGGACCCCAGCCTCTATGTGTCAAAAGGGTTGGCTCCATTTACAGAGGAGGTAACTTTGGGGCTGCTAGCTTGGTTGGCTTTGAGGGGCTTTTTAACATTTGAGTTTGGCTTTGTCTGACTGAATAGCTCCCCTTCCTCATTGAACAGCAAATCTCAAGCTACTTTAACTGTACCCACTAAGCAATGAAGGTATAATGTATGTTAGTACATGATTTATGTAACTCTCCCCTCTCTCAGTTTCTGATAAAGATGTTTAAATATACTTCTTACTTGATGTTAAGTATGCTTGTTAATGTAATTTCTGTCTGGTCCAAAGGAGTAAAAGCAAAGAAAGGGCAACAGAACATTTAAAGAACAGAAGAGATGGCCAGGTTCAGGATCCAGAAAGGATCAGCTCTTTGCTCACAAAATCTCCAATATGTTCCAGAGGATAACTATGCAATAACACTCTCTCTCTTCCACACTGAAAGCTGTGTGTGGAAGCACAGGGCAAGACATACCTACAAAGCTAACTTTCATTCCCATGACCTTTGCCATGATGTGCAAGATGTGCAGAAACAGATTAACTTCTGACTACCCCTACCTCCGACTGCTGATTTTCTTTACGTTCATCTCCCTGGCTGCAAAGGGACCTACACTGGGCACAGTCATAACTTCTGCAAACTGTGATGAAAGAAAAGATAAACTCACACCAAATAGACCCTATGACTCCTCAATGCATCTGAGAGTCAGGATCATCACCACATAAAACCAGCAAATTTAGACACCTATCATGGTTTTGCCCAGCCAGCAATGAAACATGATAGTCTCTTGCTCACTGCTCCTGGCACGAGATCTTTTACAAAATGCAAACAAATCTGTGTTTCACTAGTCCTCTCCAAAGGATGCAGGGGAGTCTCTGCTCCACCACATCTCCTTCTCTCTTTCCTCACTGATCTTGAGGTCTGCATGGTTGCCTCTCTCTCTCCTCCAACTCCTTGCACCACCACCAGCTGGAAAAGAAGGAAGAGTAGAACAAGAAGGAACAGGAAGAACCATCCTCTTTTTCTTCTTAAAAAGTGATCGTGGAGCTGCCTAATTGTCTCAGTCCAAAAAGTGGGTCTGGCTCAGAGCTGGGGAGAGTTTTGAGCAACTTCTTATAGGATCCATCTTTACAGCCCCTTCACCATTACCAGAAACAGCTCCACACAAAACCATGACAATAACCAAAAGACCTCTATTCTGCTCACATGTATTGAACTCACAACTAACAAGTACAAAAATTCCATTTCTAGACCTTAGAAAGTTTACTCTTTACCCAGAGATGAGAAATGAATAAAGCTAGAAGGAAACAATACATATTTAAAGCTGACTGAGACTCAGAACATCAGGTTAGGATTGTTTAAAATGTGCTCACTGCCACATCATTTTGACAGTACAGCACTGTCTCAGCAGGTTGTAATGCAACTCCTTGGTATTTCTAAGTGCACTGGGCCTCTAGGATCACTCTCTGGGAAGAGGCATCGGGGTTGTTATTACAAAGTTGTTTACATTTAATTAAAATGGCCAACTTATTTGAGTTTTCATGAGGTTAATAAACCCAGAAAAATTTCTGGAGGGATTATAATTAGAACATGTGTGTTCTAGTAACTTTGCTCTGTTTCTGCAAGATTTCTATAAAATATTTAAGCACATCAAATATTGAATATGCACATTTAATGATCTAAACATTTGTTTTAGAATCAGTTTTTGGAGTTCAAGAAGTTTATTCTGTGAATATTTAAATTCAAAAGAAAACTTGGCACAGGTACACTTTAGCTAGAGGAACTTTTAAAAAACCTGATGACCTTTCATTCAGCCTGACAAGTTGATGAAAAGGCTGTGCAGTCTTTACAGGTTTAATCTCTTCAATAGTTTCAGGTTTTTGAATCTTGCACTTCTACCACCTAGAGATGTACTTATTTGTGATCCTGCAGGATTTCTAGGTGATTTATCAGCCACTATGCCGAAACAAATGCGGTGGTGTTTCTACACACATGGGACATCTCCTCCTCTGTAGTCACTTGATCCATAAAGCTGCTCTTCTGAAGTGCTGCCTAGACTGACAAAGCTAAGCCTGCTGTCCAGGGGCAACCCTGTTCCTTAGTCAAGGTGAGATAAAGAGATGTCCTGGTCCTTCAGCCAGGAGATGTTGTGAGAAGGCCACACAGGTAAGCAATCTGGAATGGGGCTGGGAATAGTTAGATAGATTAGATCCCCAGGGCATGGTAGTGAGTACAATGGCTTCTTGGCCTCAGGACAACCCTTGCTATTTTCCACCAAGCAGCACTTACTGATGATATCGGCAAGCCAAGGCCCACAGCCAGCTCATGCATTATGTTGCTGATGTTACGGAATCAAATTTTATAGGAGAAGGCAGCTGGAAAAAGCCTCCAGAGAAATCTAGCTCACCTCTCTGTCCAAACACAAGATCAGCAATGCTTGCGTCATTTTGACAGATGCTCATGGACCTTGTTTGTATAGCCTCCCAATATTGAAGGCTCCTTAATCTCCCCAGCACGTCTTGACTATTCTTAGCATTATGAAGGGGTTTTTTTCCTAATGACCAACTTCTCCTTGCAATTTGAACCTACTACATTTTGTCACACTCAGAGTAAAGAGGGGTCCCCATCCCCTCCCTTTTCTGTATGTAAAGATTATTTTGTCTTCTCTCAATCTTTCCCTCCACAAAGAAACCATTCATTCATTCTTCTCCATACCTGGAAATATAGTTTCTGGATATGTGACCATTCTGCTGATGTTTTCTGGCCTTTCTTTCTTATAATCCACAATTACAGTTTTCCAGTCATAGTAGCACCCAGTTCACAGCGGTTTCATCAGAAATACACTTCTGTAGTTTGCTTAAGAGAAAGTACTGTGAAACAGCACCAAAAACCAAAGTCAGATATGAAGAGTATCACTTCCCTGCTATCAAAAGGTGTATTGTTCTGTTACAGGAGGAAGTTAGACATATTTTATATGATTTTCTCTTGGTAAATGTGTGGTCTTTGTTTGCTTCCATAAACATACACATTGTCTCTAGATTTTTGTTCCTGTATTTTCTGAAAAAACAGAGTTAAACTGCATGTCTCTATGACCTTTTTCCTTCTTTAAATATATGCACTAGATTTCCTTTTTCCATCAGTCTAGTAATTTTCCTACCACCTGTAAATATTCAGAAGTATCATAGGCATCCCCTATTTCAGAATTCTCCAGATTTCTTACTTACTGAAAGGCAAAGTCTTGCCCTTGTGTCACTGGGATTACTTATGGTGACACTGACCAAGTTGGCACTTCTAGTGAAGTAATGGCTCACTGCCAGGGAGCAGTAAGCACTGTAATCTTTGCAACTTCATCTGCTAATAACTTGCCTCTGTTGTGTAACAGGACAGCCATTCTTAGCCATTCTTAGTCATCTTCTTACTGTCCCGGTCACCTGAGGTCCATCGGGTCATTGTTACTGTTCACCATGATAAGTCTTTCATTTTTTCAGTCTTCACACATTATGGTTTTATTATTTTCTCATGTTTAAAAAAAACTCCCTGCATTTGCACTACACTTTATATCCGAGCTTGCTACCACAGATGTAGGAATTGCTCAAAATTCCAGTATGCCTCCTCACAAATCAAAACCCTACACTAAAAGAAATTAATTTGTGCTATTTTCCTTCTGAACTTCTTTATAGTTTTGGCACTTGGGCTGAAAAAGATGAGATTAGAATTTATCTGTTACATTTTTTTGTCAGGATTCATATTTTAAAACGAGACTCTTCCTAAAGAGAAGTTGTTTATCTGCTTCTGCCCAGCAAGGGCAATATATCAGATAAAGTGAGTGTTCAATCAGATGTGCGTATCAGCTGTGTAGACCTTTTCACATGTCTTTCAGTGTTAGCTGTTTTTTGGGAGATACAGAAGTCTGACAAAACAAGATATAGCATGACTCATTACTTTCCATGTGGGACATGGGACTCGTCACAGAAAACAGCCAGTAGGATAAAAGTCACAGCCCTTCAGATCCTGCCCATTTCTGCAGTGATGCTGGTAGGACCATGCTCCAGAGGTGTGTACTCTACTGCTGCTGCATGGTCCACATGGCAGGACACCTCTCATTTGGAATTCCCTTTTCCATTCATTTTGGGGCATCAGAGAAGCTCACTGACATTCCTCAAAAGTATCTCCTGTGTAAGTCTCCGAAGTCTGTGAAATTTCATCTTTACATTCCCTTATTTCAGTGCATTAAGTAGAGGCTAAGGGCATTTTTTCCCTCCCTAGTTTTATTTTGAGGCCACACTGAAGGATAAACCTATCATGTTTCTGACCCACTAGAAAAGCTGCTTTAGTGTTGCAGGAAATGTAATCTGTATAGTTGACATGAAAGTGTTATAAGATGTGAGCTGTAGAGATTTTGGAAGGTTGTGTCTGAGCCATAACATCCATTCTACGTTGCTAGGCTTTACAAGCTAATATCCTCTTAGCCTAATTTAAAATCATTAATTAAAACTGAGTTGAAACTGATTTGTAATGTAATAAGGACAAGAGGTCTCACACCAAAAAGAGGAGGAAGATTTAAGATATGTGCATGTATTCAAATTTCCTCGGCTTTTCTTGATGCAGAATTTACTGGGCAACATGATCCTAATGTAGTAGAATCCTCAGATTAGTGCATTTTACACACACATTTTGACTGGAAATTAGTAATTACTATGAAAAAACTAGGAATCAGGCAGGCAGCTAGCAGGTTTTTTTTGAGCAAATGATAAACACAATCTCTGTATTCCTTGGTCCTCTAATGCTTTGAGTATATCACATCAACGCGGTAAGGAAAATCTGTTGAAATCAGTTGGAAATCCTGACTAGCACAATATGAGCTGTTGCTGCAGTGTAAGAAGTTCTTCATCTCAGCAAGTGATACGCTACAACAGGTTTTGTGAAGCGAATTCATTTTCTCTCCCATGCATGCTGGGGTGGAGGCAGGGAGGAGGATGGGGAATGTGGAGCAGAAAAGATGGTAGAATGACAGGGTAAAGAAGTGAACATGCTTTTTTTTTTTCTTTTTATCAAATCTTTGCTAGTTTTTTAGCGGGTGTAAAAAATAGTTAAATTCCCTAATTAAATTATAATTCCAATCTTAAACAATAAAAAGAAATCCTGTAATAATCTATGTGCAGTGCCTGACAGCTGGGCCGTCTGATCCTTGCAGTCTGCTTACAAATTGGTATTAGTGGCACTAATAAAGCTGATTAATGTTGTGACTAGAGACCCACTAACCTGACACTGCCAGCTGGGCTCACAAAGGCTGTCAATCTACATGGCAGCTGTTAAACTACAAGCGCCGTAGCCTTTAATTTACATTTCAGCAACCTCCACACTGTAATGCATTTTAATGGGCCACGAATAAAAACTGCTGGTGACGTGCAGGAATTTCACAGGATATTGGTGTGTACACATTATATTAGTAAAATACCACTTATCAAAAGACCAGAGATAAAGCCAATTCTTTCCTCAGTTACTTTTCTTGAAACCTATAGCAACTCTGTCATAATCAATGCAGTTATTGCAGATTGACACTGGTATTGGCTGAGGGCACATTTTTAGCCAGTCTATCCTCCCTTAAGAGTTATGATAACTTATTAATTTCTATTGATGCAAATAGCTATGAAGATACTATCTGCATCTTAATAGCATTTTCCCATGACTGCTTTGCTTACAAGTACTTTGGAGGGTCCAAGAACAGGTCCTGTCCATCATTCAGAAGCCTTTAGCAAGTCACCCTTCTGACACTTTTTGGAGAGCCCAGGAGCCCAAGCAACACATTCCCTTAACCATGCTATTTTCTGATGAGAGGATTGCTGTATTGCCTGTGCTCTAGCTCTACTGGGTGTAAACTATATGCAAACAGAGGTTTATAGGCTTTTAAGACCATCAATCTAGGACCTTCTATAAATATTCATTCCAACTGATCCACTTACTACTTCAATGCAAAGACTTTACACTAATGATACATCAGAGTCACCGTATTAAATCAACAAAGTGAAGATGTACAAAACAAACGTTGCAAGGTTAGTCCATAGAAAGAAGGGCCTACTTTCTTTGACTCTAATAAAAGCATAGTTTATTCTGGTAAATACTTTGTTGTTTTTTAAACTATATTACATCTGCAGAAATTCTGGTCAGTGTTTTCTTAAAATTGTTATTTAAAATTCATTATTTGTTGACTGCTTTTTTCCCCCAAATGCCCAAGAACATTAATGGACATACCATTCCTTTTTCCATTGTTGACATTCTGGTGACTTTCAAAATCTAGGATTTCATTTTTCCTTTTTTTTTTGGGGGGGGTAGGGGGAGTGTGTAGATAGAAAGTAAGTGGCAGAGGAAAAGATGATTTGAAGAAGAAAGGAATACAATCCCAGAGTATTTTTGTTAGCTATTCCAAAAACATATTCTTATTACAAGGACACCACAAATACTCTAACAAATATTAAATTCTTAACTAGGCTATGACTATAAACTAAATATATCGGAGGAATTTGATCTCTTGTTACTAAGTTTACTGTCAAGAATAGATTTCCCCCTCTCTAACGTCCCAGAGAACAGGTGAGTATGTACCTATTTCAGAAAAAATCAGAATTAAACAACTTGTAAAAAACCTTCATGCTACAATTCAGTGGGTGAGCTAAGATTTAAAATCAGGTCTATTAACTCTTGTTCTTGTTTCTTTGTAACTGACAAATCTTACATTCTCAATAGAGCATAGAATTATTTTTTTTCTTTTGAGCACAGGGACTAAAAAGCAAGGACATGTTAGGAGTTGGTCTGCATAGCCCAGATCATGTATCTTATTTTGCTCACACAGTATCAAGTTTAAAGGCAAGTAAAGAGGCCATGAAAGGAACAGTGTTTGTACATCGCTTTGACTACATAAATGAAGGTACCCCTCTTGTCACATCACCAGTCAGCTCTTGTGCCTTCTGTACCCAAAGCCAATTTTTACCAAATTAGCAGTCTGAGCTTCATTAATTTGTAAGTCGCAAAATCTTGTACCTTATTTGGGTTTCTGTCAAATGTTACTGCACCTCATGCTCTCAGGCACGTACAGTCATTTATGTAATATTTACTCCTAACACAACTTTCCTCTTAACAATTTGGGCCAAAATACTGTAATACTGAGCTGCCCATAGCTGCCTCCCAATAGAGCTAACAGACCTCCCTTCACAAGCAAAAAAGTCCTTTCCTCGTGAGACTATTTAAAACACAACAGAACTCTGTGTTCTGAACTGATGTAACGTGATGCTTTTCACAGTATTGGTTCATTGTCGATGCTCAATATCATGAGAGCATTTCAGCCTCTGGAATAATCAAACTTTTTTATCAGTCCATCTCCAATTCCCAGGACAGTATCATACGGAAAAGCAGAGCTAGTGTGTAAGTACTAAATTCCTCTTTCCCCAGAACTTTAGGAAAGTGAAACAGGAGGAAAAAAATGACAAATAACATACAATTGCAGTGTCATTAAGACTCCCAATCTTTTTTATTTCAGCTGAGGAGGGGGGATGGGACAACACATGCAATAAAAATCTGTTAACACTGCTAAAATGTGAGGCCAAAAGAAGAAGAAAATCCAAGACTAACATCTCAAACAGGATCTATTAGAAGTGGAGAAAACCATGAAATCACCCGCATATTTTTCTAACTTCATCAGATAACAGGATTCAAAGGATTGTATAAATGCCAAGATAGATTAGATGCAATAGATGGAATCAATTGTTCATTCAGAGCTTGCTACAAATATGCCAGTCAAATGCATATTTAGTCCAATGTGGACTACATGCAGAGAGATGTAAATGCTTAACATGAATAGATTGGGGCTGATGACATTCTTAGTCTGCACTCTTTACATGACATTTCCTTTTCCCTATTTCAAAACATTGTATTAGAATCAGTAAGAAACAATATCTCTCTCTGGATTTCTTTACAACAGTATAAACAAAGGCCAAGTTGTGCATTACAGTAGAAACCCAAATGTATTTACTTTAGATAATCTCTCAGAATTAACAGAAGCACCAACTACTAAAACACATAACTTACTATTTAATCTAGAAATGTTCTTTGAAGACTACCTTATGCAGGTGAAAAGAAAATTGAAATAGGCACTGACTCTTGCATTAGATGTTAAAGCAGTGTGCTTCACCTTACCAAATCAAATTGTGTTGTGCTATTAATGGAAGCATCTTGTCTTCACTTACCCACTCAAAGGTTTCGCTGAGAGAAGAGCTTACATACAATATTTCTCCTTTTCCAGTTTAATTTTCATGAGTTCCTACTGATAGGGGTCAAGTGAAATAACATTTCATAAGCAGAAGTTTATGACTAGGTTTTCTTGCCAGAACAGAATGACATCTGTTCCTATGCATGTTTAATTTAAATATTTTTCATGAATGTGGGATGATGGTATAAATATTTGAAATCATCAATATAGTAGACTGCACTATAGCATGGAAAGGCTGCTGCACAGCTGCTGTTAAATTATAGATTTCTTATGCAATGAATACATTTATCTTGTCTTTTGAAGAATTAAAAAATTATGTCTTCTGTCTGAAATATTTTGTCAGATCTTTAAGAGATGTTCTTCATGTGACCTACAGCTTCCAGACAACTGTAAGAATGACTCTGTGACCCCATCATGACTGACGCTTAGATGGGGTGAATTGATCGAGTCAGGGCAAAAGCACACTGCACATGAGGGACAGGTGAGATTCTTCTCTGTGTCATCATTAATTTCCCTTTCTTCCAGTCATCAATCTGTTCTCAGTAAAAATAGCTCCCAGTTCCCATATCTTGGTCTGTGATCTGATTCTCCAGTTTACGTTCTCGAGAACACTCTTCCCCAGTGTTGACTTGGGAAAAAAATAAAACCAAACACCACAACAACAAAAACTGGTTTTGCCTTCATCCCCATCCCAAAAAACATGATGATGTGCCAGTTTATGTCATCTTTAAAAAGTTGACAACCAAGTCTCAGAGGCAGATGAGACTCTCCCATATGTACAATGTAGTTACTTAAAACAGCCTGGGGAAGATTTTATTGAAAGCAACCAAATCCAGGATGTGAGGGAAAGGTGGCACTGGACTGTTTCATGACATTGTTCATGCTGCTATCCAGCATCTAAGATAATGTATAATAAATATGACATTGACAAGATTCAGGACTTAATTAAGAAGAAAATAAATATTTTGCTATGGTCCAACTAATCAGATACCTGTTCTTAAAAAAAAAAAAAAAAAAAACCCAAAACAACCACCCCCCTAAAAAACCCCATCACATTATTTTTAAAGTATCTCATGCTGAACAACTCATTTGACTGCAGTGTGTGTTAACACGCTGTTACTGTGATCTGAAAATGAACTCTTTGACATAATGGAATCTTTGGAGTCTCGGCCTTGCAAAGTCTGGTTTTAGGCTTTTTAATTATTAAAGCTAACTACAAGTTTTATAAATTTACCACACAATTCTTTTTGGCAATTAGTTTTTAAAACAGACCACATAAATGCCATAGCAAAGGAGAAAGCAATGCACATAGTCAAACATTATGCATGTGGTGGAATAAAGCTTTATTGGCATAAGTTAGGAGTGGATGCATTACTCATGAATGGCAAAGCCAGCAGTAAATTAAGAAGGTGGCCCCAAGTGAGTATTAGTCACCTAAATACAACCATATGCCACCAGATTTTCTGTTACATTTTCACAAAAAATGTTATTTCTAAAATTTGCAGAGAATTTGTAAATGAACTCCAAAGGCTTTCAAAGACCCCAAAACCAACGTGTGTGCAACCCACATTGCTCCTTTCAAATTTTAAATCCTTAAGAGTTCACCTATAAATCGAGATGTTCATCAGTCGTGGGGTTATTTTACCAACCATTTCTGATGGGTAGGAACAGCCTGTGTTAAATGCCATGAAGTCACCCTGCTTGTTTCTCTTTGCAAACCTTAGATCACAAACCACTTCCCACCTACTGAGGGAAGGCTTGTGTGGCAGAAGCATGTGAAAAACAGTAAGAGAACTGCTGATGCTGATATACTGCATGATTCCTGCAAACTAAATGCTAGTTCTTTGACAAAGTTGCAGAATTCAGGGAGTAACTATGAATATTATCCATCTTTCAAAATATAAGCTTGTAAGAGACTCATATGGACCATATGTAGCATAATACAGGAGCTGTCAGTTAATACTGCTTGCTCAGAGCAGCTTTTGAGCCACAACAGCAATATAGAGTTCTGTGTTGCCTTACCTGTGTTATTTTAACAGCAATTGAAACTGCTGGATACATTGGATCGAAGTTTGGTTGCCTGTGTGCAATCTGCAAAATGAACACATAAGCAACACCACTGCAGGGATAGTATGCCAAGGTCGAGGAGCTGGTTTGGTACCGATGCAGACAGAAGCATCGAGAACTGCCACTGGGCAGTTTGTCATTGCTTTGGCTGCCCCCTGCCATGTCCTGTGCTGCCATAGCTTAATCTACATGTAGAGCTCTACGTGAAATTTTGTATTCAGTGACAGTTTCTACAGTTCTTTAGGTGAAGAAAGGATTCCCATATAGGTCCTGAGCATTCAGACACATGTCTCTAAGTTGTCTCACGCTCAAATGGCAGGAAGCTTGAAGCCAATGCTAGAAGCTCGAAACACCTGGAGAAAGAAGGTGGTTAACACAGGACCACAGCCTAGGAGAGCCTAAGAAGCAATGGAAGACAGAAGCTGGGTAAGATTTAGTTTATTTTACACTTTATGGGTGCAGATCTTTGAAATTTAAAACCTATTAATTATATCTGTGTTTTGTTCATAAATGCAGACAGAATAAGGATTGTTTACAGGCCAAAAGAAAACAACAGATCACTTTCCAATAAGGTTAATTTTTCAACTAAAATAGAGGGAGTCTGCAAGCCAGCTCCTCCTTTTCCTCTACTTCATGGCTATTTCTACACATACTTTAACAATCCCAAACAGAAACATTCTCAAATGGGGAGTGGAGGGGGGTGGGGGGTGAAGAAAGAAAGAAAGGACGGAGTCCTCAGAAAACTGGCAAAGAGCTATTTTGTAAGGAGGGAACCAACGAAAACATTGGCATAAGGCACAGTTGGAGGGTGTCAAATCCGATGTGGCAGCCCTTTCTTGTGCTGCTATGTGGAATTTGCTTCAAAAGATCAGCAAAATGAAACTCTTCATACCTGAACTAATACAAATCCATGTAAATTTGAGCTCTGATCTTATGGAGTCGGTCACACCGCCAGAGGCTCAAAAGGAGTTCTCTTTGTTTGTTTTTGAAGTCTATGTGAAACCGGATCTCACATACTAATATCTTGATCCAAACAATATAATTGAATCTTTTTTGTTGTTGTTCTCCTTACCCTTTCAATAAAACTTTCCTCCAGTTAGATTTCATTTTTATCTCATTCCAAAGAAAGGCTAAAGGGGCAAAAGATAGTTTTCCTTTTAGTGAAATGTTTGTCTCTCTCCACAAAAGGTTTGGGAGTGAGGAAGGGTGGGGACAAATAAATAAATATATAAATAATTAAGATCTGTATTAAAGGTTGCTTGCTGTATTGCAGAACTGCAAATGAAGGACTGGGAACAGTGGTAGGATCTGTATCACTGCTAACCAAAGCAGCAGAACTGTTTAAACATGCAAGACCACAGGTAACATGAATAACAAACTGAGGGCTCAACTTCTTTCACATCATTTATTGGAAATGAACCTATTCATCTTTCGGAGGACATAGAAATCTGTTCTGTACTACTGACTTTTAATTGTGCTGCCACACATAATCTAAGGCAGTAATCACTCTGGGAAGAGTACTCAAATTTGATTTGTTAACTCTTTCCTGTCTGACTGTCCATTGAAATATACTTGAGGAATGCTCTCCTGTTCAAATTAGCCATATGCATGGATTTTTCTTAGCTTTAGTTAAGGTGCTTAACTGATTTCAGAATTAGGGTGCTTCATATATCTCATGCAAGTTGCTCACATGAAGACACAAATGGAACAGATTTATGGCTTCATCTTAGCACTGGAAGTCTCCAGCCAGCTAACAGATTTCGGAAGTTTAACAGAACGAAATCCAAATTCCAAAGTTTTGGACAGTCATTCACCAAGACTTAAACCCATCTGCATATTTTGTAATTTAATTTCTTCTTTTCTTCATGACTGAATAAACCAAAACTAATTTCTTTTTGAAAGGCTTTCCTATAAAGCTCTTTTCAATTTCAGCAGAATTTATGAATCAGCTCCCATGCATAATAAAGATGCATAAAACCCTTTCTTTCTATCATTGTGCTAACAGGAACAAACACACAAAAGGACAATCCAACAAGCAAAAAAACTATTCTGTTCAATACAACATTGAAGATTGTCAGAGATCCTGGAGTGAATTTTACCTCCCTTCAGTAAAGCACGTGGTTTTTTTACAAACCTGACCAGCAGCAAAATCCACCTATAACTGCCTTGTAAAATAAACAGCTATGACTACAACTGAACTTTTGTTATATTTAAGCAAATAAAAGTTTAAAGGCATTAAAATCTTTGTAAGGATGGCTGTAAAAAAAATTATCCTTAGATCATTTCTACTGCAAAGTTTGACTTGAGCAAATCTTTATGTGCACCATACAGTTATCAGCCTTATAAATCAGCTCTCGCCCCATACACCAGGACTCCGTAGGTGCTTGCCTCCATCGTTGGTAAATTTCCAGTGTGTTCAAGAAGGCAGGTTCTGAAGGTTTGTATGGCCCTAAAATGCCACATTCAGCAAACAGGGTCCTTGCAAAGAGGAAAGAGGCTGCAAACCAATCAATGAGGCAGAACCCAGATGAGGACATGACTTGTTGCCTTGGTAAATCAGTTTTCCACAACGTGACTGTAGATGGGTCATCAGACATAGCACTGCTTGAAGTTCATACTGCCTGAATTTCAAGTACTGCTGAGTGGTGCTCAGTCCACTTCTCGATATCAGGCCTCAAGCCAAAACCTAGTTAAATCAGTTGGAGACTTTCCATGTTCTGAGTGACATTGGAAAAGGCCCAGTTGAATATAACTAATGATGCTTTAAATATATGGTGCTGCAAGAAGCAAAAATATTAAGTATTTCTTCTAGTTTGGGGGCTTGGATGGGTGGGAGGGAATGTGGGGAGGTTTCCTACTTCTCTTGGTAGTCCAATTTAAAATCAGCAAGAAAAGAGATCTATTGTCATGTCTTACAGGCTTGCCCTAAGATACGTCAGAATCATCACCTCAAACAGCTCAGGTAGCATACATGTAAATTACATTTTCCTTTGACTTTCCACAAACCAGGGCTTGGCACGTTTGTCTCAACTTTTTTCTTTTTTTCCAGACACTAAATCTAAAATCCTTAAAAACTTATTTTATAGTGTTCTAAATTCCTAGGAGAACATTTGAGAAGTTCAGGAAATCTCCTTTAATATGTACTATGTAAGAAGTAACAACATGGCAGTAAGAGACAAGAAATATTCTTTAAAATGTAACAGAGTTTGAGGGCTTTTCAGGAGCCAGGCATTTTCCCTTAAAAAGCATTGTGCAACACTGAATCATAGAAAACATGGTGAGAAGATTGTTTAAAGGATGACCTCAACACTACGCACAAGCACAGAATAAACTCCCATAGGTTTTAGGTTTAGTTTGTGCTTTATAAAAAAAAAAATCTTTTTTATTTGCTTACACCTGTGCAGCAAACATAAGTCTATTGATTCTAAACTTGCTTATCTCCAGGATTTTCAAGACCCTTATGAGCTAGCCCATAGATTGCTGTGGATTGCTGTGGTCGGCCCTGAATTTATGCCATTCTTATTCCAATCTGGCAAATTTGCATTTTGGCAATTATTTCTGCATGTGTTGAGAGACTCGGGACTAAAAATTCTAGATTTGAAAACAACAACAACAAAGAATTAGATTGAAAGGGAAAGCAAAATATTGTTATATTTCTGTTTTCTTATTAAGTTACATTTTGGCAATCCTTGGGGAAATTAAAGCTTTGGAAACACTCCACGTGGCAACATTTTTTCCAAGAGTGAAGAATTGCAGGGAATACACAGACATCATTTAATGATTAACAATGATCTTGTGGACAGGAATGAGACACAGAAGGAAAAACTATAAATTAAGATAACAGAAAATGGAAAGTAGAGTCACCAGGCAACTTTCCCTGAAGTGATCATGTAGTCACTATGACCAATATGGTTCTTAACATCTTAGCTAGTATCTTAACAAGGCTTCTTAATTAGTGTATTCTTGTCTCTGTTCATGGGATGGATTCAAGGTAACAAGAAGCAACTATTTCCATCCCACAAAGAGCTTGAGAAGTAGCCAACTGCTCCTGGATGCACAGGTTGTAACATTAAATTAAAGCTCAGAAGACAACATACACTTATCTGTCTCCCCTGAAATGACATAGGGGAGAAGTAGAAAGTATGGTGGCTGTAAGCTGTACATATGAGAGTGTAGTCCACATCTGATTTCAAAGACAGGTCATGGTGTATGATCTCGTAGGCTATTACAATAATCATAAGCAGGTTCTTACTCTTATCATAAATTCTCCTCGTGTCACAAGTGCCCATTATGCTTACTCTACAAATGCTAGTCCCAGAGAGACCAACTTTGTTAAAATCAAGTAACCACAAGCATAAAATTCACAAATCCCTCTGCAGCAAAGCAACCATCACAATGTACTGTTCCTAGAAAGCTGTCCATTTTTCATTCGGCATCAAACCTTGAGAAAAGGGTCAGGGAACAAAAAGAGCTTCATTAAGCACACTGTAAAAATATTTGTGTTTAGAAGAGAAAAGACTTATAAATCTTGATTGGGAGAAGAGATGGAGGTCATAACTGTTCCAAATTTATGGCCGCATTAATTAAGCTCTTTGCTAGGCTGAGATAGCTGCTAATGTGAGCTCTAGCAATCCATATCCAGCACTTCTAAGAGTGCTTGCACAGAAGGTAACAGAATCCCATTGGTAGGAAACTTCATTTTTTTGATATATATTAAAAGAACAACTTGAGTCTAGCAACTTGAGAATGGGGGAGGTAGGAGAGAAAACCCAAACAGAAATATGTGTGTTTCCCATTGAAATGTTTCGGCTTGGGAATTTTCCAATAAAACTTACAGGCTTTCCAGGAAAGTAGCAGCTCTTTGAATTTTTTCCTCGATTAAAATAAACCAAAACAACAAACAACAAACTATCAAAGCTTTTGGAAGGACTTTCTTTTTTCCATCAACCTTAAGTCAGAATGACTGTAGTTTATTAGTCAATGCTGATCTTGAAGAAACTGGAGAACACTAATGAACTCAGGTAGTTCAGTTACCCACATCACATTTCTTAAATGGACAGGGAAACAGGCCTTGTGAAATCCTACATATGAGAAAAATGTTATAGTTACTAGGAAAATGAAAATAAATTCTAGTCTATCACACCTTAGGCAATCTAACATTTCACACTTGAGTAAGAGCCAAGAATTTAACTTCGGCACAGGAGCTTGCTCAAGACCCTTTTTACTCCACCAGGCTGGTTTTGCTCCACCAGACTATCCTCATAAATGGAACCAGGCCAGAGTAAAAGTCTTAATAATAATACCAAAAACTTAATCTCTTTATTTGATTGACAGCAAAACAAATGTCAGTGAACAACCAAGTTTACCCAGAGAAGCAGACGGATAATTGTAAAAAACCTACTGCCTCATTGAAGTTTTTTGTGTTAATCTGCATCAAGTGAAGATTAGATACCAGAAAATTATCTTTCACTTTAGTGAACACTCTCATCTCTAAGACTTTACCTTCATAAACCTTTTCTCTTGGATAGTAGTTTAAGAAATTGTTTTATGTGCACTACATCAGTGTCTTGATATTCCAGGAGTTACTCACTGCCTGGGCAACGGGAAATTACACACAGCAGCCTCGAGACCCCAACTCCCTTCTGCTTCACAGCTGGGGATTAAGGGAGCAGACAACCTGAGACCCAGCTAGTCTCAGAGCAATGGTTTCAGCCAAATCCCCCATCACTTGAGATACATAATTGCCACAGATCTTTAACTGTGTTGGTCCAAATCGCAGTGTTGGGACACTGGCAGATCGCAGACAGACCTGAAGTGCAACACTGGAAGTGGCAGCTGTGGCCTCAGATTTTCAGCTCTACCCCAAACTTCCCAAGATTTGGGTAAATCACTTAATCTTTATACCTCAGAGATCTAGGTAAAGATAATCATTTTTCTCACTTCTGATTTATTCAGATAATGTAATCTTTGTGTGCTGTCATGGAAATTAGCTGCACAGCATCTTCCTCAGAGATTCTGGACTTCTGTGGCATCACTCAACTAAGGCCAAGTCAAGATTTTTACCTAAAGAAACATTGTCACAGTGGGAATAATTCCTCAGGAGGGCTCTAACAAGACTTTGAGCAAAGAGGAGAGCTCAGTACTCTCTGGTCACTGTGTGACAAAGTTGACTGAAGTTCCAGTCCTTGCTCTGATTTGTTCAAGTGGACACATGAAGCCCTGTACAAGACATTGACCCTTGTCCTGTAGTTTGTGAAAGAAGCTGCTCTAATCTCCTTCCCAGATCATTGGGTTTTTAATCTAATACTGTTTTCTTTTTCTTTCTTGAAAGACACCAGCACTACAGGTTCAAATATTGCCCCCTGTTAGCTTTTCCCATACAACCAAGTGGATAAATGTCCAAATACAGCAATTGGGCATTAATTTTAACATCACTTGCAAAACATGAAAACTAAATGGAAGCAATGCACATAATATGTACAGCCAATGCACTGAACTTTTTACTAAAAGTGCTCTATAAACATAATATGACATACATTGCATATATACAGACACTGAAAACTTCACTCAGGACCACCTCTAACAGGCAACAATTTGTCTCAAGCAATCACTTCTTTAACACATTCCCATTTGATTTTCAACATAATTTGGTTCAATCCTAAAGACCACCAGAAAGGTTTTCTCAGGCCTAACTGGCAGACACTTAATTCCCATTTATTTTTAATAGGAGTTAGGGTTAGGTGTTTGCCTTTTTTGCCTTTGAAAACTTTCCATCATCTCACTTCTAATAAAAGAAAAAAATTTGTTAATCCTTTACAAAAATATTGTAGCAACACCAACTGGACTTATTTCTACACAAGTATGTACATACACAGGCTAAGGCCTCAGAGTGGAAAACACAGATTTGTACTGGATAGTGCACAAAGAACTGCAGTAGGAATGGTACAGCATTGAACAATTGCAAAAGCATATGCTCCTGAAAGGGTGGGAAGTAGCAGGTATCTGTTTCAGCAATCAGCTTCTGACACAAACATCGGAAACACAGATGTGACAGACGTATGGAGTAATTTGACTCTCATTTTTTCCCATGTATCATTTCCACTGAAGCACTTACATTTCCTAAGTGCCTTGCTTATCTGAAGCAATTGGATATTTCTTTGGGGTTGAGTTAATTACATGAAAGAGCAAAACAACTTTGATCCAGTTCCTACAGTAAACGCGAGCCTGTATTTGAGACATATCTGCCAGCAAGCATAGCTCCATACATATGACATCGTGTTTGCAGAAAACTTTCAAAAAGAACAAGACCTATCTGGAATTAGGGTCTATCCCTGCACCAACCCTCACACTGTGAAAACATCCCACAGGTGGGCATGCTCGCAGAGCAAATAGTGCAAATAGTGTGTGAAACATCCTCCCCTTACTCTCATTTTCATACAATTTAACCCAAACTTCATAAACACAAATGAAAACACGTTTCCTTTCCTTGCCCTGTAAAACCATGCTGGTGTGGAGGTCCTTAACTTTGATGCTGACAAGACGCTATAGCATTGTCATCTTAAGTCCCAAACTGCAGGCAGTAAATCTGCACAACTGATGTTTAAATGATAAGCAATGTATATTTTTAAAAGGGAAGTGCAGCTGTCCCTCTCTGTTGCAAGGTATTTTTCAATTTATGTGGCAAATCCAATATAAAGGTTTATTGTACGGAAGGCAAAAGATCTTAATCGGGAATTAGCCTCTTCTAATGAGGAGAAATAAGCACCAAGGCTGCAATAATTATTTCCAAGAGATAAGAATGTAATTGCCTAATGTGACTAATAATCTGATAAGAGCCTGTTTTATCTGATTTAACCCACGGAACTGCTGCTAATGTATAGAATTTAAAGTAATCCCCAAGGAATTCCTCTTATCACAAATGGGATTGCAGAATGATAAAAAGATTCATTGTTGCAGTATTTGCTCTGGACACTTCTGTTCAAAGGAAGCAGAGTTTCGACAGCTTGAAGTAATTGCAACATTTGCTCAACGGAGGGATCATTTCCACAACACTTGAATTTTTGACGACAGAGTGCATATTCTTATTATGAAGAGACAGCAAATTATACAATCCTATTTCATTTATAGCCTGGATATCATCTGAATGCTATTACCAGGAAACAAACACATGCCCCAGTCCCAGTGAAAATGTTTTCTAGTGTGAAAAGGTTTTCTAGCGTATTTTTGCATATTGACAGAAATTAATATAATTTGAAATCTATAGTGACACTAACACTGTCATTATCCAAAATCATGCTCAGTTCTAATCCTACTGTATAACGACTTTAATCCTAATGGGCATAATCATATCTGATATAAAACGAGATACATGACAATCACAGAATTTAGTGATATTATTATATCGAAGAATAGCAGCTGTTGATTTGCCAATATTAACAAGTAGCAATCTTGTGATAACTCATTGCTCCAACAACTAATCAGAAGAGGACTGAAAATTTGGCATTTTGGTCCAGTAATTACATCTCTCTCATGCTACAGTTGGTAATTTGCATGATTTTGACTGTTGCACTTACCATGAATTTTCTCTGCATTCAGTACAAAGATTCATGGCTGACTTTAGGGGCCAATATTGTTATTGTCTCTTTACACCTAACCTTACATGCAGCATATCAGAATAGTGGGAAGCAAGAAAATGTAAATATACAGATTGGATAAATAGGATTTAAACCAGAGGTAAACCTGAAAAATAAAACAAACAAAAAAAAAAGTAAGGCCCTTATCTCATGGCTGTGTGTCCTCACAACTGTGTAAGAAAATAGTCCCTTTCAAAGAAAGCTATATATCTCTCCCACTCCAAAATTGTGCAGACTCTTCTTGGGTACATTGTCATGACCATAATGCAAGTGAAAGATGTAAGAAGAGGGAAGAAGAGACTAAAGTCCATGGTTGAGATGAAAATTACTTTTGTTTCATGAACTAAGTATATAGATCTCTCTTACACAGGTATCTTTGAAGAAGATTCTGGACTGTTTAACATTTGCACTGCTTCGAATTAGAGTTTGAGGAAAGGTTTTTGCAAGGTACTCTCACGTGTGAGCATGAACTTCTTCACAAAGGAAGGCAGGTCAAAGCTGACATATCTCATCCCTTTCTCAGAGTAGGTGTCTATGGGATGTCACTCAGGGCTGCATCACAGTCCTCTCTCAGGCACATTTGTCCCCCCTGTACAGCACTAAGGTGGGAATAAAGCAACCAGATTTACTCTGTAGGTCTATAAAATCTTCATCCTTAGTCCATATTTCTCTGTTTCCTCTGAGCTTAGCACCCTTTTCTTCACTCACCAGTGGATATGAGCTATTGCAGAGCCTACCAGAGCAATGTAAGAGCAGGAGACAACGCAAGGAGCAAGGCACAAAATGAACAAGCCAGAACTTCACCGAAAGCATGTTCACACACAAGGCAAAAGTATGAACATGGCCGAGTCTCTCCCTCTCCAAGAATGTAAATATCAAACAGATGAAAGCTTAACTTTCCATCATTCAGTACTATTATTGTTTGTGTTCCTGGTGTCTTCAGAGATCTCAGCAAGCAGATTTTCCACCTCAGTAAGTATTGTAACACCAAGTAATAAACATGCCATTCCCTGAAAAGTTCTCATTTTAATTTAGCTCTGTATACATAAAGTGGGTGTAAAAACTGGAGAGATAATATTGAGGAACAAGGATAGGGGAGATCAGAGCAATTGTCGCTTTCAGGAGTGGGTTATTTGCTGCTTGGCCAAGAACCACAGAGCCTCAGTCTTGGCAAATCCTCAAATATTACTGTAGTACATAAGATAATTTTGTAGGTACACAATTAACTGATCTGCAATCATTTACATTTAATCTCAATATTAATATTAGAAAAACATCAACAATTTCTGCTACTGTTCTACATACCACCATAGCAAGACTAGTCAGAATAAACCACACAAACTGTCTGACCTGGGAAGCCACCACAACCTCACCCAAACCTGTAACATCCATGACCATAGAGCACCTTCCCAACATCTGGCACTAGGCTGTCAAAGATGTTTAACTAATAAACAAATAAGTCTCTCCATAGATGTGCACTTCTTCACAGAGCAGCTGTCAAAAAAAACATAAGTATATGGAACATTAGAGGCTTGGGGTTTCTTTAAACCAATTGCATCTCCAAGACTTTTTCATAGCTGAGATGAAGTAACTTCTGAACGCCTCTTACCTTTCCCACCTTCATCACTACCTCAACTGCTTCAGAAAAACTCCAACAAAACCCAAAAGAACTTTAATGAACAGACTCAGCCACTAACAAAGATTATAAAGTTTATAAGATGCTTACGATTCATTTATCAGGAGCAGGCAAAGGTAAAGCTATCATCCTGCTAATCTGCAAAAACTACATGAATAAAAGTAGCAAACACTACCTACTACAAGGAACTTCAGAAAGACCCTACAACCTCTTCTTCATTTAAGAGCTCAGATATATACCACTAGATCCATTTCCTGACAGCTCCTAGACAAACTGGTACTCTGATTTCTCATTCTGATTATTTTTCACATGGTGTTCATGATATATAATGAAGGCAAGCATGGAGACCTGTAGATATCCATCGTGTCCTTGAGAAAGGGGTATCAAAATTCACAGAAATATCTGACAGCCTTACATATGGCCGTTTTGTTCGGTGACTTCCTTTTTTATCTGCCTCTCTAACATCACAGACTCTCCAGAGTGTCTACAAGGTGATGTCTAACCATCAGATTTCAAACCTAAATATATTCTCAAGGTCATCCACTTTATATTCCCAAACTAAAACTGAATTTCACTAACCTTAGGAAACAAGCATCGAGATGGTCAGGTAGCACTCAACTATTTCATAGCCCACTGTTAAGACAGATTCTAGGTAACTGCACCAACCATGGGTTGTAGCTAACAAACATATGGCTAAAATTTTTTGTTCTTTTTCTTCCCAACAGAAATTCAGTAAAAACCATTCCTTCATCAAAATATATCTAGAATACTTCCATTAACATCAGCTTTCTAGAGAGTATCAGACACATATAATTGTAGATCTGCAACCGTATCAGCATACCAAATACAAACTAGCATTAGTGAAGACCTCCAGATCCATGTCATGGAGTCAGTAACTGTCCAAAACACATTTAAATAAGGCGAGATACAGAGCCAAACCCTGATGTGAGGAGAAGAACAATCATAAGTCCCATATTACCAACCTCTTCATTCACTAGGAAAACACTCCAGGGAAATAGTTCATCTATACTGACTCATTACAACACAAAGTGAATGCTCTATATACAGCAAATTCTACCCTAATCAAGAAATTATTAAACAGTCACAAGCCAGATCATCGCCCCTGAAATTTTTCTTGAACTGAGTTTCCTCTCCAGCCTTTGAATACTCTCTCATTCCCATCAAAGTCATCAGCAGCAAACTGCAGATGAGCAAATCCTTGATGATACCAGACTTATCAGTGCATCAATTACAAAACCTGCCAGCACACCTTTCCAATCTTAAGGATAAATGCTCTTAAGCAAAAAGGCATCCTATATACACACACACCCCTCAAAGCAAGGTATGCACCATCCCATATAGCTGCATCGCCACAGCAGCTACAGGGGTGAGAACAAACAAGCAATATATATTGAAAAGCTTGATAAAAATCAGACGCATGCAGCTACCAGCAGGGCAGTGCCATAAAACAACCACCCCATCCTTAATTTCTCGACCCTGATTATCCAGGAAGCCTCACAATTACATAGAAACTAAGCAAGACAAGTTTGTAGTTAGAGGCAACGTCCCTTGTTAAACCAACTGGTGTAGTCAGAGAGAACACAAGTTTTTGGGCTTCTTCTATTTCTTGTCTGAAATAGAAGCAACAGACTTCAAAGCTAAAAACAAGTTGACAACAGTTGCTTAGAGTGCAATTAAGATGAGTATTTATAAGACCATATCTGAAATAAAAGGTAGTTGGCACTAGTGAAATAGAGGGGATGTTCACAGAGAAGTGAGGGAAAGGAAGAGAAGGAAGGAAAGAGATGGTAATGTGGCTCTCCCTCAGCAGAAGGAAAGAAACAGGTAGCTTATAGCCCACAAAATGTAGAATTAGGTTAATAAAGGTCCTCAGTCATGTCAGGATTTGTAATTCCTAGCCCTAGTTTCAAAGAATGTATTGTAATTTGTCTTGATGGTTAAGATATACAGTGTGTATTTTGATTAAAATTGTTTGTTTCTGATTCCTTCAGAGAGGCTGGACTGAAGCTACCTATAGGTTAGGAGGTGTGATGTCTAAGTCCACCACTGCTGTAGCACCACCCCATAGCCCTGGGGGTACGTACTAACTAGAAAAATTGATTGATTCAAAACAAGCACTCATTCTGTGGTATATCATGCCTTTTCACCTTCTTGTTCCACAGCTGCTGGCCACCTCTGTCACAGACCTTTGAGGAAATTGCCTCTCTCTTGGCAATACCACAGCACTGCTTCACAGGTGCTAATGATGGCTCTTCCTCAAGTTGTCTAATAGAGGAACATGGAATTAAATTAAAACAACAGTTCCCAAGGTGTTCTTTGGCAGAAGTTTTCTGTTTCTCTTTCAGACTATGTACTTTTTCTTCCCCGAGCTATTTCCCTTGCTCTAATAAGAGATGCTTCCTACAAAGCTTGCTATAGAAAGCTAACACATATACGTTAGCTAAAGCAATTTAGATAAAGGTACACTGTTCCACCTTCATTTTCAGGTTGATTGATATAACATTTTACTAGCATACTTCTGAAGCCTAAAAATGGCTTTGAAAAAAGAAAAAAACCCTCACCATATCCCAAGAGAAAGTATTACCTAAGCTATACTTAATGTAAAAAGAGATTACATGCTATAGCTTCATTTGAATTCAAGTATATCTATATTAGGAAGTTATTACGTTAGTACATGGATTACTTCACTCAGGTTGATGCAAGTTCCATGAAAAAAAACCCCTTCTTTAATAGGAAATTATCTTAAAAGCTCTACTTCCAATTTCAAACTGATATTTACAGAGAACGGGTAGATATTATTTTATCAAAAATAATCGGCAGCAGTGGGTAATAAAACAAGAACCCTTACAGTTCAAGACCAAATTTAGAGCTGACATAAATTAATATGCACCTCCAGAATCAATATGAATTACACTGATCTATGCTACAGTACTTATTCCACCTATAAAGCAGTACTTTCTGTTTATACTTGCATTTTTAACTTTGTGATTAGCCATCAAGAGAGTTTCCCAGTATCCCCAAATATGTGCTGTAAAGCAAAATGAAAGCACATCATCATCTGATTGAGTTATTAATGTATCAATGTGGGAAAAAAAATCATCATGAAGCAACCAAAACCTAGAAAAAAATCTTCATTAATTTCACCAGAAAACACAGCAGTTATTATGTTAATTAGGCATGGCTGTAACACTTCTCAGTACAGCCACACGATACTTACAACAACCTATACTAAACACACAAAAAAGTGCTAGACCCTTGGAAATATTTTACTGTGTGAATAAGTTATGGCTCATTTTGTTTCTCAGAACTTTTGAAAATTAGCAGCTAACATTAAATCAAGCCACTGATTTATCATCCTCCACTGAAAACTGATGCCCAGTGAAGAAATCTTATTTCTAAAGTAAACTATGCTCATTCAGTGAGAGCACTAAAAAAAATGACATGAAAAGCAGCACTTTTTTTACCAAAAAAAAAAAAAAAGAAATCAGCAATATTCCTGTGATTTTCTAATTACCTATGCTTTTGTAATATTGTCACAAATCCTTCACTCATTCTTAGGAGAGATCTGTAGCAGGTTTTACAGTGGGAAGAGTACAAAACGCAATATTTAAGAAGGATATGCAAGAGATTAAGTTTTGACAGGTTTTAGCGTGTATCTCCCCTGTGAAAGTGCAAGAGTATAGAGCAGCGGGGAATACAGAGTTAGAAAGTTTCTCTATTCACTCCACCCTTTCAATGCAGTTTTGTTTCGGATAAAACCAGACAAAAGTTCTCAGAAGACTACTGCACACAAATTGAATAGAGTTAGGTACTTATATGTTGAATTGAGCCTTCGTAGCTTGAACACAAATGGCATATAAGAGTAACAGAGAAGCTCAGAAATCATCAAGGATTTATTATTATAATTATTTCACTCATTAAAGGCTGGTTTATTAGAGTGGACTGGATAAGTCAAACCCACATTTTAATTACACAGTAAAAAACCCACAAGAGACCACATTACATAATGTAGCAATAATCCAGACAGGACTAACGGGTAGACGGAATCTGGATTGCAGCGTAAGTACCAGCTTTTAAATGCTATAGCAGCTTAGAGACATTATCCCCATATAATGTTATTAATGTGCGAATCCTTTGACTACGCTAGGTAATTGTCCCCCATAATTAAACCCAGCATCAGTAGGAGAGATATGTTGTGTGTTTATCATTTGAATGATTTCTAACTTTATTTATTTATTTATTTTCAAGCACAGACGGGCATCGTGTCACTTGAGGATTATCTTGTGGTGGCTGAACTCATTAACTAACAAATATACATTATTTCACACTCAAACAATAAGGCCTCTATAGCACTTGCCTGACAAGTGGAACAACATTCACATTCACCAGAAAGCAGTGACATAAGCCACACAGTTCTTAAGATGAAAGGTTTTCCCAAAGTTCCTTAATTTGATAATAAAAGAAGTTTATGTTTTGGCATTTATTCAAGAGATAGTTCTGGGTTTGGATTAGACAGCTTCAAAAAAAAAAAAACAAACCAAACCACAAAGGACTAGTGTACATAGTCTATATCATCTCTATTAGGAATATAGATTCTTCATTTTACAGCTCTGGATGGATCTGAATGCAAAGTCAAAAGGCCACCACACATTTAATTACAGAATCTGTTTGGCATCATCCATAATGCCATATCATGAAACAGTCCCTCATGAAATAACCAAGATCTACCGTGTGCTCCAGAACCTAAGACATCCTCCCACCCCAAAAATGGTAACAAATCAAATTACTGGAAAAAAAAAAAAAGTTTGGTTTCTCTTGTTAAATATGCCTGAGCAGCCATTGCAGCTATGTTTTAGAGAAGCACGTTTGCTGTGTTCTAATACATCTTACCTGCTCAAGAATTTGAAGAACTTTGTTACTATAATTGTATATAATTGAAAAATTTACAGTTGACTGTAAATCAGAAAGATTTAATGTTGACTGCAAGAGTGACTTGGAAGGGCACTATGCACATTTCAGCTCTGACTTCAGCAATACAATTTCACAAATGTGAAAACAAAAAAGCCAAACAAATCCCTCACACACTTTGAATCACTTCTCACAGTGGCCTAGACTCATCCTAGAAAACTCTTACCAAGCATTTTTTAAACAGCCAAGCTAGCAGCTTTGTCAGCCAGTGCTCTCTCTTTTCAGCCCCTACAGATAACTGAACTTTTCTCAGAGTGAATTCTTCCACCCCTGGATACACCTGCTCTTTCTTCTGAGAAGAGAGGTAAGTTGGCACATGACTCAGGCTCTCACATTCAGTCCCTATCATTGTCTGAACCCAAGCACAAGTGCTTCCCTCCTGAACCAGACAAAAGCTAAACTTTCACGCCCCTTATACCAGATTTGGGCACCATCGATAATGAGAGCTTCAGAGTACCAAGTTCTACCTTTGTAGCCATTCAGATATCTTATACCTGTACCTATAATGTTGATGCTGACAAAATACTCGCACTCAGACTGGAAATGAAATTGTTTCAAGAGTCACTTTCAGACCAGCAGAACTATTCTTGACTTAATATATGTAATATACGTATATAAATATTTACAACATAGCCACTTGCAGGATGACTGGAGAATTGTAGCCCTGTGCCTTAACACAGCACCAACAGATTCAAAGAAGAAGAGACACAGGAAAGATATATAGAAATGTTTCTTTCTCTCTATTTGAATAGCAGCCCTGCAGATTAGTAGTCTGTAACTCACTGAGTGAAACACTGCAGAAAACACACCACGTGGGCAAACCCTGAAAGGTATACAGTTTAAAGGCCCCAACTCTACAGATACTTCATTTATTGCCGATAAGAACAATTGCAATACACTAAATAGGACTACATTATTGCAGGGAAACACATGCATTGGGTTTTATGTGATTAAGCGCTCAAAACCTAAATATAATTAGGGTCAAACTGCAATAATAAAAAGTACTCTTACTGTAATTTAAGAATTGTCATATAATTGAGACATCAACGAAAGTATCACCAGGAAAAAAATATTCCAACCATTATTTTCCTTTGCTTTTTTGATATTTGTTTACTTTGCAGTAACAAGAAGAATAAAATGCACAAAGTTTCCATGAAGTTTTTCTTCAGATGCCAGATGCAATGTCTGCTCTGGAACATCTAACATATGCAGCACTTCTCCCATAGCTCATGAAAACAGGACAGGGAGTCATTGGGGTCTCTTGTGTTTCTAACTTTAAGTTTATTCATAGCTACTGGGACTGTCTGTTCTTTTGTGTTTTCTCAATTAAAATTATTTTAACTAAGATCTGTGCTGAGTTACATGCAAGCTCATCAGCAATGGATTTTTATCATTTTATAGAACTCAGATCTTCTGCATTTTTTTAAAGTACTTCCAGCACATGCTTGCTGAAAACTAAACTTCAGCATCTTATAAGTCTTCCCTGGTACACTAAGCAAAAGTTAATATCTTTGTGTAGGTTAGCAACTGAGATCTACAGACCAAAAATAGCCCAGCAACTAGGTAAGGCTTCTAAGCCAACTGCAACATAGTGCTAATGTTGCCAAAAGCCAAATGAAACAATAATTAGGTTTGAAGAGAATTTCAATCAAGACTGTGTGCAATTTACCGTAGGTCGAGGTATTTCAACGTTACCCTTGAAGGTACCAGGAAGTAGGTGGTGGGAAGATGAATGCACAGCCCTTACCTTTTAACAATGATCAGGGTCACATGGCTAATTAAAATACCTTTGTTTACATCGGGTAAGAGTCCTGCTGTTAGACCATCTGCACCTGCAGTCTGTTCCATCAAACCCCTTCTACAAATTGCATGCTCCTAATAGGTATTGCTGTGCCAATGACAATTACCTAATTAGACATTAGAATGTCAATGCCGATTTTAAAATCCATGCTAATTATTGTACTGTTTGACAGAATATTTCCCAGTGAAGGAAGGAGTCTGGATAGCATAATTATGTCACGAGGAACACTTCTGTATATGATTAAAAGGTTTGGCTGGCTCTGATTGGAAGGACTCCAGTTATTTATGTATTTAACAAAGTTGCAATCAGCACATACGGTTTTCAGCTGAAAGAAACAATCTGAACCCTGCTTATTCACTTGCCTGCTATGGCAGAGCATGTAATGAAGCTTGTGATTAGGTTTCTCTTCTGTAAGGTTTGCCTTTGAATAAGGTGAGTTTGGAAACAGAGGAGAAGCATGCCTAGAAGAGAGATGTGAGGGGTCTTCTATCTAGCTACAGCTTGAAGGCAGAAAGTGGAGGTGCAGGGTGGGTGACTGATTCTATGTCTTTGGCCATAGAAGAGTACATACCTCTGCATCTAATGCTGAGTACTTCTGGGAACCCATTGCTGCATTTATTGGTTACAAGCTGGTTCTGATACTGGGCATTGTTAGGCAGGTTTTGAAAGATCTGTAACATTTTCCTAGGCCTCAAATCTTTGATATTTAAAATGAAATAGTTTAAACTATAGCCACAATAATAAGGAGGAACCTAGGATTCTAAAGTGATTAATTCAACTTTTCACTGGCAAGTGAAAATTTTAAAATAAATTGAGGAATTTATTAAACAATTTCTAAAACAGTGGAGGAATATAATTGCTGTCAGCACACCACATAGGACAAGTTCAATACACAGAAAGGCGACAGAAGAAAAGTATACCCTGCAAGACATGAAATGCTCACAAGCCTTTCTAAATAAATTTATCAATTTTTGTTCTATTCTCCTCCCTCAGAAACAACATTGCAAAGAATCTTGGCCAAAGCTGCTATACAAGCAACAATGCTACACAGCTTATGTCTTCAAGGTATCTTTCAATTTCAGTTGAGAAATGGCATCCAGCAAATTGAATTTGTCCTTTTCTTAGAAAAATGCTGTGGTGATAGGAATGAAGACAAACATTTTAGTATTTACCTTATAATTTACATAGATGTGTAATCACTCAGCTAAACCTGTGCATCTGTACAGTTACACACAAGCTTCACAGAGCCCTTGCATCATGGTGGGTATTCTGTGGTGTATGCAACATAGAATAATCTACATTTAAATTTATGTTCATACTCTACTACTGATCAGCATAAACATCAAGTAGCACTGTATAGAAATGCCTGTATGTCACACGTTCAAGAAATGATATCTGATCAGAACCTCTTGTAAGCACAACAGTCAGAAGTCACAGGTCAATTAATGTCAGCAACAGAAAACTTGAGCAACCAGTAGCCAAGGGCTTCAAATCCTCCTTTAAATCTTCCCCCAAATCCCCTCTCAAGACTCATTTCTGCTACAGAGTCTGTAGAAAATTAGGTAGTTGATGAGCAGGTTAAAGGATCATTGGGATGTCTGATCTTTGCATCAAGAGTATATAACACAAATACATATGTGTAAATAAACTGCACTGCATCCTTCTGACTCTATCATGCTCTCAGCAGCTGTTTTCTTAGCATGCATATATTAGATGCCCAAGAGTCTTTCTGCAAGCACTTTATAATGCCTAATGACATCAGGCTGTGATTCTCATTTTGCAAATCATTCTGATACATCAAATGAATGCCTCATAATACCTCTGACAAAGATTATTGTGACCTGAAGGTCTTTTTTTTTGTGTTTATATTTAAATGTCTTTGTTTTATCTTCTGAATGCTCCTGGGTGCATTTATAGCCTCTGTAATGACTTATATTTGAGGATTACATGTTTCAGTGCTACTCACCATTGCCGTAATTGGAATTCTGTAGCTGTCCCATGCAACACACACTGAACTGCTTAGCTGTGAGTTTTGGGAAAGTTTCAGCTCCAGCAGAGTAGTAGCCAAAAAGACACATCCTTTAGTGCCTGAAGAAGACAAAAACAAAAACACACTGGAGGTTTATATTAAGTTTGTGTCCTATGTTTTATCAGCCACTAGGTCTTCAGAACACATAAACTAGCACTGATATATCATGAAGACTTACATAGCAAGTCATCAAAAGCAAAGACCTTAAAGACATTAAGGGACAAAATCCTCAGCCCAGGTCAATTGGTGGCAAAACTCCAATTGACTTTACAAGGACTAAGATTTCACTCACAAGTTTCCACTTATGCCACTTTGGTTTAGCTGTGTTATCTTACATATTTCCCAGTGCTCACCAATCAAGCACAATCAAGCTCTTCTAAAGATCATGGCTAACCCGAAGGACAAAACCAAGTCTGGGATGCAATGCTCAGCTGCTGTAAAAGAGTTAACTCTCAAAGAAATTAATCTTAGTCTTCCAGCTGGAGATGAGGCCTAAAATAGGAAAAACTCACATGGAAATTTAATTTTGAAGAGCTATTTCAGGGCCATATTTTCCAGGTGGGGCATATGTTATGGATTTAACTATCAGCTGAGTATCTTAAGGCTTGTTATAAGCACCTGAGCACTATTTTAAGAATATAAATGATATCCAATGACTTAATGGTATATTTAGGCATCTAACAAATGAATTTGAAAAGTTAGTCTATTTTTATTTAGTATATATTGAAGCTTTCATGCAATAAGCCCTATGTAAGATACAGAAGACATATTTCCTTACCATAGAGGAGTCTAAGATTTTCTTTTTAAATTCAATCATTCTTAAGGGAAATACCCAACTTGTTTGAAACAACCCACTCACATTAAAATAATATGCATCTATTAGGAGTGAATCAGAAATGGAGTGAAAGTGTTTACTTATCAATTTAGGGTGAGATTTCAGAAGCTTTATCAGAGTAATTGTTGTTTCTACTGACGTAAATCATAAAACTCCCATTGACTTTGAAGAGCCCAGAGTTAGGTCAACACTAAATGCCTTTGAAAATTCCAAGCTTAAGTAAACTTTTAACTCTAAATTTATGTTGACTCAGACACAATTTTCATTGTTCTCACTGGAATCATTACAGGAATATGTAAGTCTGTTAATAAATATCTCATTCCTTCAAGAACAGCATACCCCAGACTAGCTTTAAATAACTCATCCCTTTAAGAATGACATATCCCATCCATCTCTATATATTTCCCCAGACTCAATAGTTTCGACAACTGCTTGGAAAGAATTTATTTCCTTAGAAATCTGTAGTCCCATTGTGTGCTGTATTAGCCGGAAATGGGACACAGAGCTGGATCTGCTGCAGGAAAGCATGTCCTAACGGATATGATTTTGCTAAATGTCATATAACGCCCCAAAAGATTCTTGGTCCAAGGGTTCTTTTCTGACAGGTAATACTCTAGCAAAGCATGATCTTCTCTCCAATGGCCATAATGATATCCCCAGTGAATGCTGCTGCTTTTTTTGTATCCAAGATTAACCCAAGCTTTTCGGAAAAGGAGTTGCCATTTATCAAGGTAGCATCTACACTCTAAGGTCAGAACTGGGGCCCCATTCTGATAGGCATAACCGTACACATAATGGAAACATATTTCCCATTTCAAAGAGTTCATCATTTGCATACAGTTAAGTGTTTGTTACAAAGAAATAGGTATTAGACCATTTTCCTGGATTTGGGACACTCATCATACTAGACATTCCACTTAGCAACAGATCCTATCTCCAGATGTTAAACAGAACAGACCCAGCACTGGTCCCTGGGGAATACGTGACCATTTTCAGATATTTCATTGGCCTCTAACCCATTAAACTTCATCTCCCCAATGTTGCAAAGGTCTCCACCTCCAGCCTTCACTAAGGCGACAGACCCAAGGAAGTTAGCAGCAGACCATCCCTCACACACCAGCATGCTATCTCCATGCTTATCTCTGTTAATGTGGTTTTGCCCCTTTCCCCTTTCAAATCTAGTCCAAATCCCTCCTAATGAGCCCCATTAACTCTTGTCCCAATTGCCTGTTCCCTCTTTGTGACAAGCATATCCCATTTTTTTGAAGTAGCCCTGGTGCTTTGTAAAATGTCCCATAATCAAAAGAAAACCAAAGTTTTGTTAGTAGCACCAGGCTTGGAGCCAGATATTAATCTGATTTGTCTTCCAGGTACTTATCTCACCTCTCCCCATAACCAAAGTGATAGAGGAGAACACTATTTGTGCTCCTGATCCCTTAACCAGGTGTCTCAAGGCCCTAAAGTCTCCCTTAAGAATTTACCATCATTAACTGTGATACCCTCTTATCTAATCATTCCATGTTACCCATCTTCACTCTCTGCATCACCAGACTTTTACCCAAGCCAGCAGTCTGAGATGCAGCTCTCACTGGGCTGAGGCTTCTTGCTGTAATGCCCATGTGAGTTCTCCAGCCTCCTCCCCTAGAAAGGTTTTGCTGCACTGACAGTACCATTTTTAGACACATCACAGCCACGTGGCAGGATGTTGGCCATCTTACTTTCAACACTGCTTAGCCCCTAGATGTTGAGAGGCAGTGCTGTCTCTGGGCTGCAAAAACAATGTAGTAACTGGAGGACCACTGAGATGAGCCCTTAACATTGTGAATATCTCACCCAGAAGAAAAGGGATCTTTCTTTTTACTTTCAGCGCTAGGTGCCAGCTGCATTGTGTTTCTGTGTTCAAGGCTGGCATTTTGAATGGTGTGTGTCTTGACTAACCAAGCTGCACTCAGCAAACTTCAGTTCTTCAGGCACACAGCAAAGAAAACAATGTTTTATTGTCTTCCCACCCACAGTTAATGACATCAACGAGAGAGGCAAACAAAATCTGCTCTTTGCCTTTGCTTTTCTCTTCCTTTAGTTCTAGTAAATATCTGCAGAGAGACCTTTCCCTGCCCTGTATGATGCTCAGACTTTGTGGCTTCATACAGAAAAGGTTTTACAGTGACCTGCAGTCAATCCAAAATTCTACCAAAGGCATGCCTGCAAAGTTATTCAATTCTATCTGTCCATGCCCCTTCCATAAAAATTTCTGCAACTTCCTTCCTCTCACTCCTCATCCCCTGCCTAGCCTGTATCTGTAAAATCCTTGGTCATGTATCGACCAGCAAACGAGAGCATGATGCGATCAGAGCCTCTTTTATCATTTATATCACTGTAAGTATCCATAGGTGGATAAAACAGATGGGATAGAACTGTGAGAAGACTGTGATTAGCATAATTGCTAGTGATCACATCAGACAATCTGCGTAACCACAGTCAAGCATTTTTATAAGTATTACTAGGGAGATTAATAAGAAAATCAGTGTTGGGAGAGCCACTAAAGCAGAAGCTCTATTTTTTTTTAAGGGGGTTATTTTAGGGCTCCATACGGGACTGAAATGTATCAAAATTCTCAAGGGTATTTGTATGACAGATCTTTGCATAGAGGAGAAGCAAGTAGAAAGACCCTTTCGTTATCGCCTCATATTTTACTCTGGTCTGCGACTTCATAAGTAGTGCTCACAGCACTTTGCTGTATAAGTATCTGGTCTAGACCTGAAGACATCTAGTGAGAAAAATAAGAGGAAATGAGGATGCTGAAGAAGTGATTCTACAAATGCCACCACAATATGAGCTTTCCTTTAAGAAAAATAAAAACAAATCCTGAAGAAAATTGGGATTAACTGTATCAATCTTAAGGTCTAAGAAAGGATTTTGTGCAGCTCAAAAGGGGTCAAAGGAGTCTGCAAAGGGCTTGGGGAAAGAGGATGCAGTGTATGACAGACCGAATGGTGGCTCTTGCCAAATGGAGGAAGGCTGAGCTTGTCCTGGCTTGACTCTCTCTTACTGTATGCAGAGGTACACAACAGGATACCTGCAGCAAGGTGGGGGAAATGTGCACTTTAAGGTCCACAGATGAGCCTAAGTAGAAAAACCCAAGAGATGCAAATTGAAAATAGCCAGTTATCAGGTGGGCTTTAAGTCCTTAGCATTCCCACCAGCTTGCTCTTTGAACTAGGACACCTCAGCAGCACTCTTGTTCATCCCATGCTGTCTGCAACATATAAGGAGAAGCTTTTATTTCTCACCTGGCATGACAAGCACTGAGAACAACAGGGTCCCAGTATGACTTGGGCTGCTGTGTTTTAGCACAGTACAAGAAGTTATCACTCCAACTTCAATATCAGAGTTCAGAGACCTCTAGTATACAATACTAGATCCTTTCATGTAACTTTTCACTTGGTCCATGAAAATTCCTTCATGGTTTAGATCAGATACAAGTTGTGGGATTTGTACAATCCAGCTCTACCCAAAACCTCTCCATCTTACAGTCTCAAGGAAAATTTGGCAGGAAAACAACATGTTAAAATTCTAAAATACACAAATAATAGTTAGGTATGAGTTTTCCATGGCAAAGTGTGTGCAAAGCAGCAGCAGACATGTCTGGATTGGGTCAGGTTCCCCTTCTGACATTTTGCTCCTTCAAGTTCACTTCTCAAGCCCTAACCAAGGCAGAATCTCCCTGGGCAGGACACACATATGACTGTTCCCTAAATCTGCACATAACACCCCTGAATTGCCTCCCACACTTGAGGGAGAAGGATTTTTTTCTTCCACGAACCAACCTGCTCCATGATGCACCCACATTGCTACAGAAGCCACTAATAAAGGACTTGAGGCCAAGAAGCATTTATTCTGCTTGCAAGTAGTGATGGTTCTGGGTTCAGGTTTTGCACAATAGGAGAATTATGGCATTTATTCCCAGCAGCATCATATTATTCTTTTCATTTCCTCTACACCTTGTCATTTCTTAATCTCAGGCAGAAACATGTTTCACCACTCTCTGTATACAGATCATTTAATATCTACTTCAGTTCATGGTAACATCTCTACTTCTGCTTTGATTCACCAACATCCACCTTGTTGTGTTTTTTTTCTTAGTCCCTTGCTGAACTGTGTTCAGCTTTCTCTTTGCATTTCCCCACCTGCTCTCTTTTCTTTGGAGTATGAAGCAAGCAATGTCTCATCGCTTCCCTTTGCTTTTTTAACCTCTCCACACCAGAACTACCCTCTGGCAATCACTGCACTACATTGGCCCATAACAACTGACCTAACACCCCCCTGCTGTTAGATTTACAAACATATACCCTCATGACCTCCCCATGCTGCCCATCATCTTGTCTTCTTTAAAATTCTTTGCCTTCAGGTAATACAAAAAAAAAAATAAAACAACAAAACCAATACAAATCTAATTGTAACTACCAGTGAAGCTGGTACATGTATTCACCCAAACATCTGCCTTTAACCATCTAAAGTACTTGAGGGAAGAGATTTTATTTCGCCATACAAAACCTAGCTCTTCGTCACCATAGAGTAAAGCTGAAGTAAGAAGTCAGAAAATGAAATAGTTACAGCTCTGCAGCTAGAACTGACCCCGCTTTTGCATTCAACTTTTGATAGTGTCATTTACATCTTCACACACTTTTAAACTTTTTTTTTCTCTTTCAGATAAATGTTTCTTTATGGAGTGTACAGCACTGCTGCACAAAGAAAGATGTGGCAGCTTAGAAAATTTCATTTGTACAAGTGCCTCAATTTGTCAGTTCAGCAAAGTTAAGTGACTCAAAGTGTGTCTTTTCTAGTGAGAGCATCAGACAGATAGTCCAGTAGCATCTATATGCTCTCTACGTAATAAAAGCACATCCTACAAGACCTCCTTTAAGTTTTCCTTCTGTTATTCTCTGAGTGCCCCTGAGGCACAACACGCAGATCTCTGAGGTCCCACAGAGGTGGGCAATCCATCACTGACTTCCCCACCGAGGACTGGCCCTCTCATCCCTTTGCCATGCCAGCACTGGTCCAACAGCCACCTGCATCTGAGGGGTGGGAATTGGAGAGCAGAAGAGAGGCAGCTCCAATGAGATTCCCAAACTCAAAAAAGCCCTGCTAAGCGGCACACTCCCACTCTCCCTATGTGCATCTTAGCACTGCAACCTCTTCACATCTCACAAGCTAGCGTGGAACAGATGCGTCCCCTCGTCAGGAGGCAGCGACACCCCTCCCTCCTCACATGACTCATATGATGTCAGAATTGTCCTTGTCACTGACCCCAATTCAGACTCACACGTCAAGAACACGTTTGATCGGTGGATCCTCTCAGCACGACAGATTATCTTATTCGGGAGATGGGAAGCTCTCATTTGGGTTCCCTACGTCCTAACTAACAATAGAAAAGGGAGGACTTTCTACTAGTTGAAGAATCTCAGATTCTTCAGCGGTACCAGTGGCATAACCCCACGAAGAAATGTTGATAGAGGCTGCAAGGTTTCAAACCTTTGACAGCTAGGTCAGCATTTCCCTGCACAAAACCAATGCCCCCCGCTCGTGCCCAATACTAAGAAGCAAATTATTTTTGTAGAACAGCCATGTACTTTCATATGATCTAATATTAGCTGTGCTGTATATAATTATTTTATGTAGTACTCTGCGTTCTGGTTGCGCTCCCATCGATATGTCTAGTAGATTATTTGTAGTTCCCTAGTAATTTAATAGCTAGTTTTGCCCTAAAGCATAAAAACATTTCTACCCTATCTAAAGTAACCGTGGGTGGTGTTATCCATATAAAATCTTTGAGTCCTAATGAGCTTTTGTTCTCAAGTTATAACCCAAAAATACATCACCCGGCTGTTCCGTTCTCTGCTGAAGATCCTCACTATGATGTGAAAAGAAAAGAAATTAAAACCATAGATAAATGTGTTTGATCTGCCAGAATGAGGGAAAAGACACCCCTCTGTATTGTAACTTGTTGGGATTTTTTTCCGCAGATCCATTTTTTTGTTCATCATTAAGGGTTTAAAGGCTGAAGAAGAGCTGCATTTTTGCCAACCCTGAGCTGGAGACAGCTGTGGTCTGAGTTACCCGGGCAGGAGCAGCACTCTGGCTCTGCTATCCTGGAGTGAAGCCGCGATAGTTGCTAGAGCCTGGATGTGATGATGCAAGGCAATATGGTATTCAGGGTTCCTAAGTGGGAAAAGTCAGTAGGTTCCCACCTCCTTGCAAGTTTGGTGTTAGGAGACCTCCCATCCTTCCACCTGGAGAAGAGGAGACTCTGGGCTGTGCAGGAAGATACTGAGGAGAGGAGGTCTCCCAGGCTTTCCACTCTCTGGTAATGAAAAGCCTGTTCCTTGCCCGCAATGAGGCTTTGTTTCATCCTCACAACAATCTCGTTACTGTGAGTAACGAGGAGCACGGCAATGCCAGCATATTCCCTTTGCTTCTTCCTTAACTTGTCTTTATTCACAGCCATGGAGTCAGGCCAGAGCAGGCACTCACCAGGAGCCAGGCTCAAGCCTTCCTTGGCGTGCCCACCTCTGCTCTTTAGGAGAGGGTACAGGCTGTACAATACATCATCTGTTATGCAATGATACCCAGCGCCCGGTTCCGCTTTGCTTCCCAGCAGCAGGAATATATCAGCTTCCCTCCCTTCCCTTCCTCCCAGCCCCATTCATCCCCACCACTCAATGTTTACTACCAAAGCTCTGTACAGTCAGGAGCACCTCCATATGCAGCAAACCAGCTGTAGGAATTACAGTCTTTTGGCCAGGGAAGAAGGTGTACCAGGGAGCCAGCTAGTAAGAGAGATTTTTTTTGCACCTATATCAGCTCTGCCACCGCTCTCCTGAAAATAATTGCACCTGACCACTCACTTAAGGTCTGAACATGCCCAGACTTCTCTTTATAGCATTTAGTTATTTTATTTTTAAAATAAAATCAGAAGCATGAGTTTATCATCCCAAAACAACCAAAAAAATACTTTAGCAGCTATGTAGCAAAAAAAAAAAAAAAAGTCCAAGAGAAAATCCCTGAATAAACATTTCTTGAAATACCAAAGAAATGTATGTCCAGTTTTGATCTTAGAGGTAACATCCTTCTTCAAACACAGAAGGGAAAGTGCCTCAGAGGGTAAATCCTGACTGCTTTGCTAAGAGTGAACAGTAAGTCAACGATATTCAGCTAGGAAGAAAATCATTCCCTATCGCATCAAAGCAACATGTAGAAACGCCTGCAGATCTTGTTTGCTCAGTCCAAAAGAGATTTTTTTAGTATCTGTGCTTGGAAACAATGAAACGTAGATGGAGTTTAGCTGTCATTAGAAAGTAAACCAAGGGAGTGGGAATTAATTCCTCTACTTACAGTTCAGAAAGGTTTTGGCATTCAGCATTATCAGTAAATCCCAGAAGTAGCAATCAGTAGGTAATCTGTTCAGTGTAACTAGATAGTCCCATCACATACAAGGATTTAACAAGTGCATCACCCCAGAGAGATACCAATTACAAGATAATCAACTTCCTCCTTCCTTGACTCTGGGGGAAACTTAATAAAATTGGAATCCAATCCTTGCCATACCACACCTGACAACGTGCCTTTACCTAGCACTTAAACTAAACAGAAAGATGTGAATTAAGCATTGGTGAGATAAGTTTTGTGAAATAAACAAACAGAATAAAAAGCACAAATATTTGACAATGGAAAATCTGGTCATTTCACTAGTTTTGTAAGAAAAAAAAAAGCCTTAAAACCCATGTCATAGATAATAGCCAAGTGATTACCACACTCCTTTGATCAGCTCAAGGAATAAGGCTTAAGATGAGTTTAGAAGAATACTGACTTAAACCACAATCTGCAGCATCTCAGGTGAAAGCTGTTTGAAAGCCAGGAAGAAATACCCTCATTCTCTCAGGAAAAGCCATTCTGAACTACAGAAACTAATAGTCAAAAATAAAAAAAAAAAAAAATCAATATTGTTGAGATTATAGAAATAAATTCCTATCTCAACAAATCATATTTTTCTATCATTAGAGTATTTTTTGTACACCTTCTTGCAAGTGTAAGTACTTTCAGCACATACTTGGCTGTGTTGGTGAGAAGACAGAAGCTGATGAGCTGTTTGGGCAAGTACTTTGAGGTAACAACTTGGCTGCAGACATCTGCACCACGGCAAAGGCCTTGCCCTCTCAATGCTGCCCTTCAGCATGTTTAACATTAATCTGTGCCGTCAGAAAAAAAAAAAAATCTGAGATATCCAAGAGCCAGAATAAAAGTAAAAAAACATGCCAAACACCCCCCACTCCAAAACTAGGAGTGACACTAATTTAACTGCACCTGACTGCAATGCATCGGTGCCTGCAGCACCCCTCATCGCTGAAGGTGCTAGGGCTCAGAGTGAAAAGTTCTTGCAGACCCTCTCTTCTCTCCCAACAACTTGGCTCCTTCCAGAGAGCTGCCAGGTACTTGTTAGGGACCCTCAGCAGCAGGACCTGTACCTCCAGCATCCAAGTACATGCACCCCGTTCCATGAACAAGGAGAGGGACCAAAAGATATGTTTCCCTCATCTCCCACCTCTTCTCTCTATCTCAGTTTTCTCCCTTGCTATGTTTTAGTTAAAGAAGGCATAGCAACTGAAGCACGGAATAACAGCCATACAAGCACAGTCCTAGAAAGATAAAAGAGGTAAATAAACAAGCAGTATTTTTTCTGTCACATCCAGCAACTTTTCTGTCTGCTGATCCTTTCTAGTTTCTTGCTATCTCACTCCCTCCTCCTTTTTCTCTTCCTGCTTCTCTCTTCCTTTGGATTTGCCCCTCTAGTCTCATATTTGGGGGCCTGTATTCTTTCCTCTTCCCCAAATACACTCTATTGCTTTCTTAAATGTCTTCCAAACAGCCATCCTCTATAGATATTAGCATCATCTCTCCTCATCCTTATTACACCAATCTGTTCTGTTTTGCTGTGCCTTGCTCATGCTGCATCTCTCTATTTTATAGAGCATTTATGACAGTGTGTACATAATACATAACCGAGCATTTCAGCATGGAAGCAATTGCCTCTTACACTGAAGTAAATCTGCAATTGACAGTTCTAAAATGCTTATAACTGCAGGACTGTCTTTCATAGACTCACAGATTTTAAGGCCAGATGGGACCATTAGATCATCTAGTCTGAGCTCATCTGAAAACCTGCTCTGGTTCTTCCCTAATAATGGGTGTCCATGCGATGCCATCAGGACCTACCAGCACAGCATCCCAGGATCCGTATTTCAGTTGTCACTATGCACAGTGCAGCCAGCGTATCAGCTGCATGAAGCATCCTTCCAACCTCCAAACCACCAAGGCACACAGCAACTATTACCTTCCTCCCACAATCCTGCTTGCACAAAGGAAGCAGGTAGGAAAGAAGAGAGATAAAAGGGAAATTGATTCTCAGAAAAACACACTAGTCATTTTTGTCATTCTTATTGCAACACAGTCTAAATTTAAGGTACAAACATAAATCTAACCCACAAATAGTTCCTTCATAAAGAAGGTAATTGAAATACAACAATATAAAAGCTCACATGCATTATCACCTGTGCTCACATTCCATAGTCCTCACTGACTGCTTGTCATATTGTATATTTCCTTAAAATCCATATCCTGTTTTTATTTTTCACCTTTAATACTAATACTTACTAGTGTTATGTTTTTCACATAACTCTGAAAACCTAAATAATTTATTTACGTGAGGCTCTCTCGTTATATTTAAAAAGCTGGCACAAATTCTTGCATTTGGATAACTTGGGTATATAAATAAGGCTTTGTCTTCAATAAATCCTTGTGCATTGCACATACAATATAAAACACATTGACAAAGTCAAAGAATAGCCAAAACCCCAGAATTTATACTGAATTAGAGAATACAGTAAATTATCTAATTCAGGCTGCACGTCCCCATAATTTCAATATCTCCCAAGAAGATGTGGCAATTTTCATGTTTGCTTCCAATCCACAGGTTTTTGTGTGTAGGTGTGTTTTAATGCTTTTCCTCCATTTCTGGTGTGCATATCTGCATGAGAATATGCACAATTATCATCTTTAAAACACATCCGAGTTTTAAATGGAGTTCTCAAAGGGATAGCTGATTTATACTTCATTCCTTGACTGTTAACTGGGTTGGAAAAGTAGAAGTAAAACCAAATTATTTTTGCCAACTGATTGCTTTCAGAAAATTTTACACTAGCCAATATGCAAATTTCTTAATGAAAACCATCCTGGGAATTTATTAAACTGTTCATACTGGAGAAAATTTTTGTTCATTTACATTGAAAAGTGAAATACTCTATCCTGACCTATATATGTGCTTGCCAAGATTCTATCTCCACTATACTCAGGGTCTTTACCGTGCTATCACCATGAAGAAGAGCAATTTCTCTTTTTTTTTTTCTTTCCCCTAATAAAAAGGCAAATAATAGGCACTGCCAATAGCCATTGTTGACCCAAGTCAAAAGTGTTTGAAATTAATTTATCCGCTTTGGATGGTGTATAAATTTCTCATTACGAGTGTCAGTGATGGACAAGAAACCATTCCAAAAAATGTATTGGGTATCATGCCAAACTCTGTAATCAAGGTCTCTTGCAGAGACTCTGGAGTATACAAAGGGTTTCACACAGTCAGGAGCGTTAGCTATGCATGCTTTCCCGTTGCCCAGGCTCAGCCAAATACTCTGTGAGAACAACACGTATATACACTTTGTTTTATTATGCCTCGCAGATGCTTTTTTGTTTTATATTTCAAGCTTTGTCAGGACTAATGCTTGCTCCTTCTTCATCCTTCAGCCCTCACTCTTCCCCCTGCCTCCCCCCTCCCCAGCCCCAAATTTCAGAACAGCTTCCTAGACAGAGAGAGTATCGATTACATAAACTGACTTTCTTGGAAAGTAAAAAGGGATGTGAGGGGGGTGGAACTGGGATTTCTTCTACTTGCAAGCGAAAATGGCAGCCGCTGAACAAATCTGGTCAATGACAGTAAGAGAATAAGCCCAGCAGAAAGTGGTAATATATTGTGTTACACTTATGCCAACTTGCCAAGTCAAGTTCTTTTTCTCAAGCGCATGTACAGTTTGTTCTTGCTATCCTCAGTTAACTCTGCTTTCTGAATAGAGGAGATGGGAACTGCTCAAAGGCCACAATAGCATGTTCTACTTAAGGTTTCCTCTCCACACTAACCATTGTGGATAGCACTCTTAACAGTCAAACACTCTTGAATGAGAATGCTTTCATTAAGGATATGAAGCTATATTTTCTTTACCTTGCAAGAATTCTGTAAAATGAGATTTTTCCATATTACAGGCAAAGTACCTGCTGCTTAAAAGCAGCACAAAGTTGGCTTGATTTCCTCAAACGGATTCGAAGCTGCATTCAAAACTAGCAGCAAAAGAGCATCAAAATGACAATATTGTACAAGAAATGCATCAGGAATGACTGATTAATCTAAGTTTCTATGGGAACATGAGAAATGATGTATTGGATCAGATGAGTGGCCTGTTTAGTCCAAGATAATTTGTCATCTAATACCATATACTGCAGCAAGCAAAATCTCAGTGCCCCATAACAAACAACTATCACGAAAAACCTAGAAAACACAGGTAGGGCAGCTTAGGTTGAGAGCAAAGATTAGTTGATGCTCTGAAGCAAAGGGGATGAGATGGATTTTGTAGCTGGGGTATGAAGAAAGAAAATTACAGGTAATGTTGCAAAACCAAATGCCACTTCATTATTATTTTTCTATCGTTCAACCTTGGTAGCAATCCCTTTCTCAAGCTGAGTTTTCCAGGCAGGGGAATCTACTAAAGGATGGATGGCTTAAACTCAAAATGTAATAAAAAATTTTATACAGTTTTGGGGTTGCTGCTTAAAGGGCAGACACATGTAAAAATTATAACTAGCCTAAGGAAGGACAAAGATAGATCTTTGATTCAGCTAGCTATTCAAAGAGGACAGCAACAAGTTCCAAGTATTTATTACACAACGATTTTCAAATTTAATCAAATCTAAAACAAACAGCAAAATGCAGGTAACAATATACTATGGCACAAAATAAAGTAAAATAATATTAGAAATAACGATGCTGTTCATAGATAAAAGGTGGTTGAGTCACTACTAGAATAAATTATTGCTTATAAGTGAGAAATTACAACCATGATTTGCATGTTTTCCTATCAAATTTTATATTTTTCCTTATGTGATTCTTCTCCCCAAAGGAGTTTACTCCCCAAAACTGCCCTCTGGAAAGGGTCCATTCCCAAAAGTTTCTATGCTACGAAGTAGGGAAATTGTTTATTGTCATTTTAATCCTTAGGTTTGAGTGTTTATCCTTGACTTCAGTCTTTCATATTTTTTTTTGTTTGTAACAAGGACAAAACTAAATATAGTATCTCAAAATATATGAAAAAAAAAAAAAACACAAACCCAAAACTGAACATAGAAAATATCTTCCTTTAGAAAATTACAGAATATTTTTACCACAAAGCGTCTATGGTCAGTTCTTACTGATACATATGTCTCTGGCAGTCCTTAAGCTTTTGTTCTTTTTCACCCACAGAAGAGAAAAACAAGCAAGGAAACTCTATTAGAAATGCTTTTAAAGGATGTATTGAAACCCCACAGATAAGGACATGCAAAACTGAGACTGGAAGTTATTTTCAGCAGCAACCTTAACCTCTGCAGAGACAATCTTTTAATTATACCACCGTATACCATAAGAACATATTAAACAGCACTAAGCATTAGGAATAACATAGAATAATGGTAATGAAGTGGCTGGCACAGTTTGCCCATCTGCATTTGCAATTAAATTAACTTTCTAGTTAAGCTAATTGTTTCTGGCATGACAATATGGAGCAGTCAGTTAAGACACAATTTCTTTAATCACGCTCTGTTTTCCTATGTCGAACAAGAAATTGATAGAATTAAAGGCTGTATTCTGTGCAATGTGGCATTTTGTGTTGGCACAAGCACAGTGGTACTTGCTGCACTTCTCCATTGAGTCCAAAAGCTCTGACTACTCTGGTTTGAGACCTCTTGATCTCCACCCAGACACACAGGAAGACAAGATAATTTCCTGAGCTGCCCTTGGTGAATAGGGTTCCTTTTTGGCAAGCACAAAAGCTGGGGAAGATGTTTCGGAGATGGTCAAGACACAGGAAGCCAAGAATTTATAACCTAATACTGTTACTTTTCAAACTTACCCTTTGAGGACTCTAGCTGCTGGCACCAGACATTTCTATCTTCTACTGTTTTTCTGGAGTTTATGAAAAGACTAAAAATAGCATCCTCCTATCCCATATGCCCGGTCCTCCCAGCGTAACCAGCATCAATGCCAATCTCACTTTCATTTTAGCAACAACACATAATTCAGTGAATTAGTAATTTCTAACCTCAATGACTCTGGGTCCACAGGATGAGTTTGATCAGGTTTTAAAGTAGAGGTTAACAACTAGACTGACTCAGTTAAACATCACAATGAGAACATTAAACCTTTTTCTTTAGTCAAGAAGGACCTGGAATCTATGCAAAACTGTAGTGATCACCCACCATGCAGCACCTACAAATCTGTAATATTACAGGTAGTGAGACCCTGTCTCCAGTTAGTTGTGTGAGAGGCTGGTACAGTTACACAATGGTCATAGACTGCAGGGAAACAGCAGCACTGACTGTGCCATGTCTCATGTCTCATTCAATTTTTTCCATAAGCATCTTGAGAATTCAGATTTTTGCAGTTTTGCTAGGAGTAAAATACTCACAAATAATTGCTGAGAAGGAATTTGGAGTTTGACATTAAAGGGAACAATGATCTGATGCAATGTCTTCAATTAGAAGTGAGCATTTTCTCCAAAATTCTTTTGTGTAAATTATTTGTTACAATAAATCCACTTTACTCTTCTATTCAATATCAAAGAAAAGGGAAGAAAGACTCTTGAAGCTTCCCTAAACCAATACCTTTTAGTAACATCATCAAAAAATGAAAAGTCTTTTCCTGCAGTCCATGAATGATTTACTGGGGGCGGGAGGGGGGAAGAAATCTCTCTTTTATCATTTAATAAACATAAAATTCACTAACCAAATCTTACTATTATTCCTTTTGGCCACAGAAGGAGGAACAACCAGCAACTAGAGGGCCACTTGTGGAATTCAGACACATTAACCCAAGAATTCATCCTAAACACTGTACAGCCACCTGTCTTTCTCTTCAGTGTGTCTATGCAGCTCAGTAGCCTTCATTCACAGTGATATCACAGTGGGATTGACCAAACTTGCTGAAATCATTGAGTAGAAGAACTGTTTTTCATTTGTATTAAATACAAATAAATGTTAAGCCCATTTATGAAGCAAAATAACCAAAACAATGGGAGAACAACCGAAGCATAAACATATGGGAAGTCTGGAATGAAAATAAGCCCTGGAGCCTAGATGGTTAGGACCTTGATTAGTCACAGAATGGTTGTTTTGGATATTTGCAGGAGAATCTCCAATCAAAAGTAAAAAGGAAGCATCAAAAAGATCCACAAAAGCATCAAGAGCCTGACTCCAAGATAAACCTTAAGAAAGCAATTGAGGCAAGTGTTGCCTGAAAGAGTTTGGGAATTGCAAGCAAGGGAATTATCTCTTGTTTAATTCTACCTGCAGATACAGAAATCAGGACTTAGTAAACAAACAGGATTGCATCAAAGATAAGTGACTCAATCATCGATTCCTTTTAATGTTCACACTCTGAGATTCCTATAACAGGGTTAAAGAGAGAAAATCCCCATGTCCTGGTTTCCCAAGAACAAAACCTAGTGAGCTGGTATCTCTTCTGTATCAAGGCAGAACAAAAGGCAGTACATAGCCCAAACATGTAAAGTACAGGAGGAGTTAAAACAGCACCTGAAAGCCTACTGCTAAAGATGAATCCTTATTAGAAAGCCAATGGCAAAATGCCCAAAAAGACTAGGAAGTGCAGCTGCAACAGTTGTGGTTTGCAATAACATTGGAAAGGGCTGCAAAAGCTTTGACCAGCCTGGATGTTGCTATCTGATAAACTACAGAAAAGGCTCAGGGAATTGAAAACTGTCCTACAGAATGAAAACGAACCAGTATCAACAACTGTGACACTCTAAAAGGAAGGGATTAAAAAAAAAGAAACTCAAACCAAAAAAACACCCCCCTACATTTGAGCTGGGTAGGAACAAACCCTTATCCTGATATACTCAAATATCAGTGAAGACGTCAAGGGCAAATTGGCTACAAACCAGTTCACAGACACTCAGGTAAGAGTGGGAAATAAAGATCAGCACAAGACAAAAAGATATTGTACTGACTGTAGAATTTACTACGAATCCTCAAACTTCTTTTCACAGCTGCATACCACGAAAGGAAACAGCTGCTGCAAACAGAAGAAGATGCCAGCAATTTGCCAAGATCTCTAAAAGTGCAGTACGCTATCTCAAATTCAGCTCAGCAATTCTAATATGATTAAATGCCATCATTATGCTTTGTGGAAAAAGTGAGGACCAGTCTAAGTTTACAAAGTAAGAGAGATTGGCAACAATGGTAAAAATGAAAGAATGCAGTTGAGATCATTATTGACCCTGAAGGAAAGAATGTTTTTAGAGAATGGTTATAAATACAGAGCTTGTGAGAAAAGAGCATTGCATTTTCCAAACCAGAGTCCTAACACCAAGATGCAGCACAAGTAGGAGGAAGTACCAAGCTGAACCAAACCAGGAGGCTCACACACCAGTGTGTAGTTTCTGTAGATGAGCTTAACAATTGTGGTGTTTTTATTGTTGGGGGTTTTTGGTGGCTTTTTTTTTGGGGGGGAGGGGATGTTAAAAAAAAAGAAAATAAAAGAAAAGAAGGGAAAAGGGGAAAAAATAAAGAAAATAGAAAAGGTTAATTAGTATGAGCTAAGAAATTATGTGATATACAAAAGAATCATGAACTCTGAGTCAGAACTTAGATGTGACAACAGAAGTAGAAGACAGATAGGGGAACAGATGATTCAAGACAGATCTCTTTTGCAGTGTCCAAGTCCCACCTTTAGGGGCAGAAACACTACTAGAAATTGCAGGCAGTGGCATCTTTCCAGCAAATGAAAGATGAGGAGTGTTCAAAACTTGCTTTGAGACCCTCAGTCTCTGGGGACCTTTAGCTGCTGAAGTTCTTCTGGATCTGAAACAAGAGTAAATCTCTATCCATTTGTTGAATGCTTCTGACAATAGTCAGAAAGAGATGAGAAAAGGGGGCCTGCAGTGACGAAATTTGGATCTGGTAAATTAATACAGGAATAATAGGAAGACTGAAGGGAAGCATGTGAATGCTCTGAAAATGTACTGGCTTTTAATCTGGCACTCTACCAAGCATTCAAAGAGAAGCAAGAAAAATGTTCTGAGAATGTCTGGTTTGACATTATTCTCTCTCTGACAAACTCATAGGTTGTACTTGACTGCCTTGACACAAGAGTGATCCTAGGGAAAGTGGTTAGCTAAATAGCATCCTTCTTTTCAGCAGAGAACCAGTAAAGAAACCTTATAAGCCATTGAAGAAACACTTCAAGAAGACAGAACTTCAGCCAGACCTCAGACTCAGTCCGGTTGAGAGAAAAAAAGGTGACAGCATCAGCCTGTAGAAAATAACACAAAGTCATTTAGCATGTGCTTCTCTATTACTGTGAAATAGTATGCTAGATGCTGGTGAAAGCTCGTTCCGGTTTACTACCCTGAATCTTAAAAGTGGCTATTGGCAAGTGGAAGTGGATCCAGAGGGACAGAGGGGGAAAAGAAACCCAAAAAACAACATGCTTTCACAGTAGGACAAGGACTGTGGCAATTTGAAATGATGGCTTTTGGCTAGTGCAATGCATCAGCTACATTTAAAAGTCTAACGAAGAGGGTATTACATGGCATGCTTCTCTCAGGCTGTTTGTTATACCTAGATGATATCCTGGTGCATGCTAAAATGTTGGAACAAGAACTGATACATTTACAAATGGCCTGTAATTAGCTTAAGGCTGCTAGTCTGAAACAGTCTCAAAAGAAATGCTAGGAGTTTGTTTTAAAAGGAGGTAATTTACCTTGGGCAAAACCAGCAAGGAAGGGAAAAAGATTTCCTTGGACAAAGTGAAGCTGCCCAGAAGCTGCCTGTTGCCCTCACACAGAGACATGCACCAGCAGTGGGGGGATTGTTTCTTTTTTTCCAGAACTATCAGCATATTTTTCAGCATTGCAAAAGCACTGAGTTGATTAGGGAAACCATCCCAGTAGTCAGCCAGTATAAAGCTAACATTTCCAGACGCAAAAAGGGCTTTTACAATTGCTGCTTTGCTACCTACACTACCTTCTTCATACTGTGCACTTAATGCTTGTGGGTAGGTACCATAGCACAAAAAATTTGAAGAGAGAGTCAATTACTGGAAAAAAAGAGTTAAAATTTTCTGAAGACACTTATTTCCCCCCTCTCTGAAAATCTCCCAACAAAACGTATTCCCCACTCTGTGCCTGCAACAAAGTTAATGGTCAGTGCAGAAGAAGCTTTTGCAAAATAATTCATGTTGTGGAATTCCTATTATGATGGGAAAACCAGCAATGTACCATTTCATAACCACATTGGTTACGAAACTGGTCTTCTGGTGCCTGGTCTAGTGCATCATTAAAGGTTAATAATCACTGGGGAAACACCATTATGTCCCTTTTTCCCATAAATTGCAGAAACATAAATGGTCCTGCTTTATCTATTGAATGAGGATTTGTCAGCTTCCCAAGAAGAGGATCTCAGTATGTACGTCATAATACATGACATAAAACTAATTTGGTAAATGTAGCTCTTGGGATAGAAATCATTTGAAATACCCCTCTCAGTCAGAATATGAACTACAGAGCAGGCAACGGAAAGCAAATAGGGGAGAATGGTCAGGACAAAACCCTCATATATGGAGTGTTTTTGTCTGCAGTGGTGGCCATAATCAGATGCAGGAGATAAGGAAGAATCCTATTTTTGCTTATACTCTCTCATCTTCCAATTCTTTTCAGCTTGGAGACTTCCTGACCCATACGTAGTTTACATGCAGTTAGCAATTCACAATGATTTTGTCTTTCTTGAACTTAAATGTGTAAACATATCATATCCACAAAAGTCATTTGGCAGTGAGCTCTGCCAGTCTACCACCCACTTTGTGAAGCCATTCAACGCTTTGGAACATCCTTGTCCTCCTTTGAAGACTTTTGTGCTTTTCTCTTTTTTCACGTCCTACAAAAGTATTCAGAAGTGAAAGGTCCAAAACATGAGTGCATTCAAGGTGAACCTTGATACTCTTTGCCTTGTCTTCATGCTTTCCCTGGTAACTATTAACAGTTTTTTAATTGTTGTGGAACACTGAAGATTTCACAGAGCTGTCACATTCCCAGCACCTTGCTCCTTCACTTTAACAGTCGGCTTAGATCCTAGATCCTGCCATTGTATTGGGGGAGGGGTGTTGTGGCTTTGTGGGGGTTTCTTGCAAGCTTTTTACATAACCTGCACCAGTGTCAAGGGTGATGAATACCATGCAGCTGTATGACAATGTGCTAACAGAGTGCACTGATCTCATATCCTTAAGCAAAGACAAAGCTGCTAACCAATATTTGTAGATGATTATCAGCCTCCTCCTTTTCTTTTTCATTTTTTTTTTTTCATCAAATCACACTCAGTGCACTCATCTCTTTCCCAACTATTTTGACATTTTGGATCTCTCCTTATAAAAATTATTTCTTATTTGCTGTCTTCCAGCCGCCCAGTTCAATCCCCAGTCCCAGGTTTTCCCCCAATCCTGATCCATTTCTAGTTCTCTCTTACCGTTTCACTTTGATTATCTTCAAGTTTCTGTCTGCTGTAATATCTGTATTGGGTGATTTCTCTTTCAGTAACACATTTGTTGAAGAAAAAAGGAAAAACTCTCTGTTGTAGCACTTGGTACCAACCTGCCTCAAACCAGCTGTGTGGGTCAAAAATCATTATGGGTCAGTATGCCTTTGCTTTTGCAACTTTGATCTTGACAGTCTCACAGTGAGAAAACAAGAGATAACTACTTAAGAGCTTACAAAGAAGGACAAATATTCATCAGGACAAAAATAAGGCCTGAAACAAGGGAGCTCCTCTCTAGCATTCTTTGGGGAAAGAAATAATTACTGGACCAAAAATCAACCTCAAGTTAATGTGCATTGGTAACACAGACCTATTCAGGGAAAGTTGTGTTTTTCTATGTAAAAACATATTTACTTTTATCAAGCATAAAACAACTTCTCTTTCTCTGTTACTTTCTCTGATACTTGGGGCATATTTGGCAACTTCAGTGCTCTTTAGGTTGGCAGTTATTTATGGAGGAAAAAGCCCCAACAACTATACATTACCAATAGTGAAACTGAGCCAGCACTTAGAAGAGAGGCTTGACCAGTGTCACAGTAGATGTTGACAACAGACATGAAAACAGAACACGTATTTTCCAAGCTTCAATCAAAAGGCACCATATATCCCACAACAGTATCATTGTTTGGTGTTGCATATATATAGGCAATGAATGATGCTGAACACACAGTGCACCTGACAGTATATGCAAGTCTTGAAACACAGAATAAACAAATTTAGATATTTAGAGTTTAAAATGTAGTAAGAGGATAGTTTGGATTAAGGGAAATGAATTCCATTTAATCCAGCTGATGAACCGAAATGCATTAATACATTATACATGTGAGAACTCTTCACAAGGTTTGCTGAAAAGAGCATATAGAGTAATCAATTCATGCTCAGCTTTCCCACAACAAGAAAAAAAAATGTCAGAAAAAAAGGCATCCTCCTGAAATCCAACTACTCGGGTTTTCTCCTCAAAGTGTGATCATGATCCTTTTGATAAACTCTGACCATAAGTAGCACCACACGCAGCAAACAAGAAAGCTTTTCAAAATCCAGACCCCGCCTGAATGTTGTGCTTCAGTCAGAGGTGTAAAAACACCCAAGGACATAATTTAACTAATGTAAGCACTTCAGGATTCCTGGTGAAACTGCTTGGGGTGGTGTATTCAGTTGTTTAAGGCTGGGTTTGTTTTTTTTTTTTGTCACAGGCAAGATATATGTTTACATGGCAGACTTAATTGCTGTTTTCAGAGGACTAATGCTGTGTAAAATCATAGTCATCAATACATCCATTTATTTTGACTATAATTAACAAATCAAGTCACAGCACGTTTTACTTATTTGCCAATCTGTTGAATATTCACACTGGCCCCAAGTCGCCTATTCATTTAGCAGTAAACATGTAGCCTAGCAACTGACTGTCAATATCAACAGTAGTTGATGAAGTTGTTAATCTCTGGAAGACTGACAGGTTAAGCCAAATTCTCCTATGCAAAACTCTTATTGTCCAAGCCTTACATTAGCCCACAAGGATATCTATGTTCAAAAGATACCACATCTCCTTCCACTATTAAAATTAAATGAAGTGTGTTAGAGGCAGGAAAAGGCTATGTGCTCTGCCTGCCATGCATGTTTTGCATGCACCACAGCATCCAGCATTGTGTTCGTAGGATGTACTGACCATTGCTAATTTCCAGAGACAATTGAATACACTTTTGCATCTGTTCATCATCCTGGAATAAACTATCATATAAGTGCATGCTGTGCACCAGAATATTGATGAGGTCAGGAGGAACACAAATATCTCCTTTGCTATGCAAATCTGCACTGGAACTGCAAAAGAGAAAGCAAGTAGGTATGGATAAAGAGCTTTAATCTGGTGTACTGAGAATCAAAATCAGAGTGAAGGAATTTAAAAGAAGTATGAGCTGTTTCATTAGGACAATACAGAAGAATATGATTTAGCCCATGGTAAAACTCAATACACTAGGATTGAACTGAACAATTTTCTAACAGTTTAGTTGTAAGGCTCAGAAGTTCCACCAACATAGTACGTGAAAAACACACAGACCAATTATCAGCAAATACACAGCAAGGAGTTTCAGAACAGCAGGAAAAAACTATTGCTTTGTGTCGTCTGTTCCCAGTCTGAGCTATATCAAACTGCCTGTCAAAAGGACTTTTTACTTCACTTTGATACTGACAGCCATGCCAGTTGTAACAAAAATTCTTGAGTGTCAAGTCCTTGAACAACAGCAATGCCACAATGATTTCATCCCTTCCCAAGTACTTACAGAAGAGGGATGGGTTTTGTTAGCAGAGGAGCCGTAGAACTGTAGAATATGGGAGTGGGGAGACCATCTGCAGGACTTTATTCCACAATGAGATATACATTGTCTCACTTCTGTTCTTAAAGGCTTCCAGCCACAGAGGTGATACTCTGTTCCAGGACTTCACGAATTGTCAGAATTCTTTAATTCTCCTAATATCCAATTCTTCCTAACAACCATCCCATTTCCTCTTACACAAAATAAAACTTAATTTTTCCCTCTCTGCACCATCCTTTTGCATATTTGAAGACTACTGGTAGGATCCCACAACAGTCTTCCCTGAACTAGATAAACATCATCCATCCACACAATCTCTCCATGACAGCCATAACATCTTGACTGGGAATGGTGACCATGTCCATCACTCTTGACTGGATCATCTCCAAGTGGCCAACATCTTTACAGAACGACAATGATACTCCAAAAACAGACATTGTTTTGGGAAGATGCTGCCAGTGCTAGGCATAGCAGAAGAGTAATTTCATGTGTTTTTCAGCTTATATTGCCATTTATGCATTCCATTTTTGCGACATGATGTTGCATGATGCTCAGTTTGCAATCCACTGTAATTCCCAGAGATTTTTCTGAAGAACTGCCACCTAAATGATTGTTCCTCATATTGTATTCCTGCAGTTTATTATTTCTGCTACATTCCTCTCTACTTATTTTACAGAGTTTCAGTCTGTTCTTCCAGACTCTTTTCTCCAGTTCTCAAGATCATTCTGCACTCAGAAATCTCTGCACTCCTTCACTTTCAGCCTACTGTAAGTTTAATATAAGTAGTGTATATTGTAGTACTCGTGTCATAGTCTGATAAAATCTGGGCACAGCTCTGCAGAATGCTACCCAATACATCCTTCTGTGTTGATACTCCTCCATTCTCTTGAAAGTTATCATCCAGACCTGTTTCTTTCAACTAGTTTTGTCTCTACCTAACAGCAGTTTCATCCAGCCCAGGTTTTCCTTGATTCAGAAAATGTCATGTAAGCCAGCTTTAAAGACTTCAAGAAACACATGATGTCAACTCTTTCTTCTCTTTCCATGAAGTCTGTTACCCTGCTACACAAGAGAGTTCAAGTGGTTTACCAATTCATTCTTGACAAATCCATGCTGGCAGCTATTCATTCTCTTGTTATCCTTCAGTTGTTTTCAAATGTTTGGTTCGATTACTTTTTTTGTTCCAGATTTTTATTGTGGACAGAAGTTCACACTGATTGGTCTGTAATTTACTGGATCTTCTTTCCCTCCCCCTGAGGGGAGGGAAATAAAAGACACTATGTTTGCTCTTTTTTCCAGCCTTTGGTGCCTAATCTATCTCATGTAAGCTCTCAAATATAACACTAATGGCTCTGTGATTGCTTTAGGCAAAACTTTAAACTTCTGAGAACGAAGTCCATCACAACTAGTTAATTTGAAAATATCTCATTTATCTGTAACTCCTTAACTTGGTCTTTTCTAATTTTTACTACAATTTTATCCCTTTTCTGTTGATCCTAGTGGAAATTCAATGTCTACAGGCCTCCAAGTCATTGACCACCACTCTGGGTTCTGTCATAGAGCCTGTTCTTGATCCACCTCACCATCCACTCATCCAACCCACACTGCCTAAGCTTTCTGATGAAGCAATGTGCCCTTGTGGCCAAGAAGACCAATGGCATTCTGGGATGCATGAAGAAGAATGTGGCCAGCAGGTCAAGTGAAGTTCTGCTGCTTTGGCACACATTCCTATGTGACCTGAGCTAGGTAGACCTATGTCTACAGGGGGGGTCAAACTAGATGATCTCTAAAGGTCCCTTCCAACCCTACCATTTTGTGATTCTGTGACTTTAATAGTACTACTTTTATTTTTTTTTTTAATCATCTTTCTTAATGAAGGCTAGATTAAAAAGAAAACTGGAAATTAAAACAAAGGACTCTTCAGAGTCTTTATTAATCAAGCTGCTTTCTCTCATAACCAAAGCAGCAATCCCTTTCTAGATTGTCATACGTTAACAATGTACGTTGAGGATGATTCCTCCTCACTTTGGCATCTCTAACTAGTTGTGTCTCATCTAGGGCCTGGACCTTCATGACTTCATCACTACGTACTTGTGCTATTTTTAGGTGTGCATTCTTCTGATGTGTTTCCTTCTTGCTACCTATTCAGAACCTACCGTTTTCCCCAAGTTAATTTTTATATTGGGTTTGTCTGTGCTTGTACCATAATATCATGTCTTTAAGAATTTGAGAGTTAATTCACCTTCAACTACTAAATTTGCCTCTGCAGAGATCTTAGTTATCATTCTCTAGTCCACTGATACAAAGAGATCAAAGTATCATTTCATACTCAGTTTCACCCTATTGCCTTGGTACTCTGAGATACTTTCTCTTCATTTTCTAAAATCTGAAAAAGCCTGTCCTCTACATGCATTTGTCCATTCTGTAAAATAAACAACAAGTTGTTGAATCATCCTTTTCCAGTATGTTGTTCCACAAGAGATGTCTACAAGCAGTTAAAAATTCCAAAAAACTTTAAGTTCTTGTTATTCTCAGAAAAATCTTAACCCATCTGATCTTCCTAGCTTGCTGTTTTGCAATCATCCCAATTTTTCCCTTTAATCCCTATCATTAGGTCTTTCTCAGCCCAGACAGTCTGGGCCTCAGGATATGGCCTCATCTTTCCTTTACATTCTCTATTCAATTAGCTCTGTCAGTCCTCCTTCTCCATCATATGACCTTGTTAGGCTACAACAGCAAATTCAAGAGACCGTCAAGTTTCCAAGCTTTAAACTTTCATTCATTCTCACATAGAAGGCTCTTCCTCATCCATCTTCTGCAGTTGCAGAGAGCACAAGGGTTACAAAGCAGGCCACACTACATACTACTTCTTGCAAAACTGTCCCAAATAGGAATCCAACAGATTTCCAGCTTACACACAGAGATTAAGCTGTGGTCCTTTTAAAGACATAAACAACCATTCAGTCACCTTGGTCTAAGCCTGAAATGCAATTAATCTAGTTTAGTAGAACTCCTGCAATCATTTTCAGATTTATCCTCCAAACATCCTCTGAGACATAACTGGAGCATCTGAACTAGGTGGTGGAAGAAATGTAAAAGTTGATGTCATTTTTGCACCTAGCGCATCCCGCACTATGTTCCTCAGTAATCCCCTGCCAACTTAATGTATGTCAGTGGAGCAGACTGAAGCCTCACAGGACTCCACACAAGTGAACCTCTGGGAAGGAAAGCAGTTGCCTAACATGACCCTGGATATTTCCTCAAAGAGATTTAGACTGAAACCACCAAAGTACATTCCGTTCTCCCTGCCACACGAGTGGCAGTCCACCCCGTGGCTCTTCCCTGACACTGCTGCCTGTGCTCTGCCTGGGGCTCCATATACAACAGGGCAGTGTTTACTTCGTCTTTTTACTGCATCACATCCTAGGTGAACTGGTTAGCTGCCAAAAAAATTCTAAGTCAGAAAAACATGGGCAAGTTTTTAGTTTCCTTTTAATTTCAACTTAAATTTATGCATCCTCTCCTTGTTTTAAAAGTTTTCCAGCCAGTAGGTAATGAAACACAGTTCTATCAGATTTTTATTCATACAGGGAGTTAGCACTTTTATTAGATATTCATTTACTCATTTAAAAGCTATTCCGTTTAAAATGATATCCTACTAATATCATCACTGCCTGCATTTATCCCTTTTATATAGGTTATTCTTATATGAAATATTCATTCAAGTGGGTACTGCTATATTTAGAAGGCAGAGAAGTGTTTTATGCACGTACTTGCTTTTGTATTCTTGCCATGCAGGCAATATAAAAAAAAAAAAAAAAATCCAGCAAACTGCATTCCCACTGTGCTTCAATTCTAAGCCACATATTTTGTAAAGTTCAGGCTGTTTTGCTGTATTCAGGCTGTTTTGTTTGTAATGTTTTGCTTCTGGTTAAATTACTTCTATAGAAGTCACATTTAACTATCAATAGGTCTGGATTGCATGAACCCAAGTTATTCAATTCCTTTTCTGATTTTAAATTTGGTGTTTAAACTGTTTTACTTAGTCAAGAAAAAAAGATCTACAATTTGTTCCTAATAGATCTCATTCTCTTCTGTTGAGTCAAATATTTGGTGACTTTACACAACTTTACTCTTCTCGTAATTCTTTTTATGGTACACAAATCATACCAGCTTCAAGTACCTGATATCTTCCTAGCAGACTCACTCTAAGCGGCTAATAAATTCTTAACATAACTTTTTAATCCATGTGAAGCTTTAACAGTTGAATTACTACTTAAGTCTCTTGGTAGATGATTAAAAAATCTTTATGGGAGAAGTATGGAGAGTAAAAGCTTAGGTAAACATGAGATCAATATTTTATTTAACAAACAAATTATTTGAAAATGACTGAATGTCACGAGTTTGTAAAATTTTTCTCTGCTGCGTACACTTCAGGAAATGGTAAGTATAAACTTTGAGATCTTTCATTACTTTAAATTGCATTACTCTTCTCATGCAATAGCTAAGGACAAGATACCAACAAAAACCAGCACACCACATTCACATACACACAACTGGAGCAGAAATAAAAGTTGAGAGCAACTGTCATTTTCATAATATTGTTCTTCACAAACTATGAAGTCCCCCCAAAGACCATGAAGCTGAAGATAGTAATTATGAATCAGCAACTGAGAACTGGAAACCATAATAGCTACATGAAGACAACACAGGAACTAGAGATGAAAGACACATCTTTCATCACCTCTATTTTATGGTAGCTCAGGATTTATTTTCTGCACTCTTGTTCTGCATTTTCACCAAAATCTCTATCATTGGAACAGCCTCTAGAGTTTTCTGTTTCCAAAAGATGCAACTATTTGTTTTTTAATTAATATTAATGCTAAGGAAATCCCCTTAAAATATAAATTCATTTTAGAACAAAGCCTACGGTAACCTAATTTTTCTCTTCAAATTTAAAATGTTTGAGACAAACTCGTGAAGCAGGAGTAAAGGTGGAATAGCATTCAATAGCATGAGAGAATTAATCATTAACATGTGTTCCATGGTCCACTCTCTGTAAAATAATTTCATTTTAAAAAAATCAGGGAAAAAAATGAAGAAGCTTTTATTTACCAATTTCCAAAATTGGGATTCCTAGCCCAGAAAGAACAAGAAGAACAACAAGAAAAAGAAACATTTATGAACTGCTTTACTCATGTTACTTCCTATCCTTCTAGGACTCAGACAGTGAAACTGCAAAGCCCAAGAAAATGAGAGTTCCTTTACATTCTTGATGGCCTTTCCTTCTAGATTTGATTGTAAATGAATGCACAATAGAAACCTCTCAAGAGCTGGCTGAAATTAAGAATGCCATTTGACACAGTCAACACTTTCTATCAAGAAAGACCTGGGATGCCCCCCAGCAAAGAAAGCATTAAAGATGTTGAACTTTGTGCTAGATGTCTAAAAACTGCCATTTATAAAGTCAATTTTAGCAGAGTATTACACTTGTCTTACAACAGAGTAAGAATTAAACTGACATCAGTAATAGTGGGGCTTTTCTGTTGACTTATGAAAATAAATACAAGTCTTATACGAAGAGTCAATTAAAAAAGGAGAAATTGGATTATATGGTATGAACTGTAAAGACAAGTATGGATCTGTCTGCTCTTCAGCACTTGCAGACTGAGCACTCGAGTCTGGCTCATGAAAGCTAATATCTGCTCTCCCAGTCTCTCACCACGTGTCTTGGGTAGAATCAGTCAAAGTTTTTAGACTCTCGGTCCTCCACCACTACAGGACCATCGTTTTCACTTAACAACTTCCCTGTTCATCTGGGGATTGACTTGATAATCCCCAGACTTTGAAAAAGCAGCTGCATTGCGTTAGAAAACTTGATATGGAGTCCAATGAAGTCAGCTGAGCCTTCCTGCAGATGATGAGAAATGAATGTTATGGTAAACAGTAACCTTGCAATGTATGTGGCAGCCTTGTACTCAAATGTGCATATGAGTATCACAGATTACCTAGGATTATTTTTTTTAATATATAGACATATATGGTATGCGTTTGGTTGCTGTTACCCATAACTGACAAAAGTAGGGGCCAGATATTGTGTCGTCTCTACAATTTTGTTCTATGTGACAACAGCAAGTTTTACAAGGGACTTTGAAAGAGGTTAAAAAATTCATCTTGAAATGGAATCCTGTCTCATTCAGCAAAACCAAAGCAATTCAAGATTAATTGCATTAGAACGCAAACTCAGACAAGCTTTCCAAGGAGATTAAACCACACCAACTAATGCAACAGGATTTAACAAACAGGCGAAGAGCATCAAAGAGCTTGGAGAGAAGAACTCTCCTGTGCTGGAAAGGAAATTAAATACTTCTAGTACATTTTCAAGTGTATATCCCATCTGTTTTAACATTCGAAGTGACAGGACTCTACAACATCTGTTATAAGACAAATTGCAACCTAATGGCCTCACTGCCATAACAGTTTGGTCTTCTGGAATTCATACTCAAGTTCACCTTTTTTTTTAAAGGAAAAGCTATTATTTATCATAAAGAGCATCCCTTTCCAAAGGCAAGAGAACCTCTGTTGGTTTAACATTGTTGAACAATGAATAAACACCGAGCCAAGACAACCTTGTGCATTTGTTTCATGGGCTGTTTCTCTTTGCAAACTGTTGAATCAGACTCTGAAAAAGTGAGATTTTTCCCAAAGTTTCAATGGTGTTTAAACATAAGATCTCTAAGAAGAAGAGAAAAGAAGAGTGCTTCAGATTATGGCAAAGGTAATTTGGTCAGAGGGACTTTTTTTTTTTCTAAGTGAACACTGAGCCATTATCCAGGAAGGTGTCAGGATGAACATTATCTCATTAGGTGCTGTCTCTCAGGCAATGGCTGTTTAAGGAGGCAATGGTCATTTAAGGTAAGCGATATCACAAGAAAAATCTATAACTGTAATACGAACCACATAAGGTGCTCCCAGCGTGAACCAAGAGATTTGGCCAAATTCTGCTTCCGGCAATTACTCTGTGTCAGCCTAATAACTCCTGCCCAGCCCCCGCAGCTTCCAAGAAACACAATTTTCCTCTTTGTGTCAGTTGGCATCAAACTGATCTTTACTACAGGTTTGCTACCTGAGACTGCAAAGGGATCCTGTGGCAAAAAGGGCAGTAGGAAACCTTGAAGTCAGTCCTGCTCTGGGGGCACCTGCAGGGCTATGGTCCCTCCAGGTGACGCATAGACCTCTTCTCATCACACTAACATGCTAACAAGGGAAAAAACACATCCCTTTAGCACCCAGATGAACCCACGCCTGGATACTCAGTGAACAGGGAGTTGCTCAGAATATCCAATAGTCTCTCTGTTCTGCAATACTTTCCAAGAAATAATTTGCATTATCAGCTTGCAAATTATGGTTATTTTGTTTAAATGGTGCAAAGGCAGCTGTACTCATCAGGCAAGGTAAGGCACATGTTTCATGTCTGAAGTGCAAAAGAGGTCAAAGCATTGCTCATCACCCCATGAATAAGAACACAAAAGGGCATTGTAAATTCCAAGGCAGAGAACAAAACAAGGAAGGCAGTCAGGTGAAACTGTAGAAATATTACAAGTATTAAGTTTAATACCCAGATGAGAATTAGGTTACTACACTGCCTTTCACAAAGTGCTACTTTTTTTTTTTTTATGTTGCAAATACTTTTCTGTGATATATGCAAATAAATTAATGCTGTCATTAATCTTTCCATTTATATCTTTCTCACTCCTTATGTCTGCTTTCATCGTTGCACTTACCATACTTAAGTATATGTTAAAGAGACTGTCATTTTCCCTTCTGAATCTACCGTTTCTTCAAACAAGCACTACTGGATTCTAAAGTAGAAAACGTTCATTTCTGATTATCTTTTGTCTCTCATATAATTTAGAGAATATTCTGGGTGAAGCTATCCCATTGAAATCCTTAGATAAGTCAGGAATATTGAATAAATACAGAATTGTGTCCTCTTTAAAAATGCTTTTGTTTCCACATTATTAAGCAAGAGGTTACAAGTAGTCTATGTAAAAAAACTCAATAGCATTTTTTTTTCATTTAAGCTTTAACTTTGAAATCTTACCACTCCAGCTAGTCACACTGAAAAATTTTAAGAGTACTTGTGTGACTAAGGACAGCTCAGATGTTGTCTGCAAAGGTTACAAGCTTGGAATCATATTCTATTGAGAAAGGCTGCAGTGATGATATAAGCAGTCTTATTTCAAGTAACAACTCATTCACTCAACATCTTAAAGGCACAAAAGCACAGAGTAGGAGATACCAGAGATGTTCTGTAGCCCCAAGAACAGAATGGACTGCCTAAGAAAAGGAATTCTCACTCCAGTCTCCATGCTTTCCTGCATGCAATCCCAGTGCATGGACACCACAGCTCAGTACTGTCAGCACGTCAGTAGCACACAAACAGGCTACAACAGAGCATGACATCAAAAAAAAAACCCCAAACCAACCATTCCAAAATGACAAAGAAAACATGAAAAAACAGGTTGTGTCACAAGTGCAGAGCTTTTCATCACATTTTTAATGGTCCAGTTTCTTACAACATATTTCTGACACAATTACATATGTTGCACAAATAGTCTAAGCAGCTCAATGAGCAAAATTAGGATTGTTTCCAGACTTGTCATTTAGTCACTGTTCAACCTCAGCCTAACCACTTTAGCTAAAGCTTTCCAACAGTCACTTTGCTACTGGAAGGAAAGGCGTGCTTCCAACATAAGTCTGTGACATTACTGATCGTCATCATCCAAAACTCCCACAGCCTTGTCAGATGCCAAAGGAAGTTAAATACCTTCAGACTCTCACGATATCAGCAAGAAATTCCTTCCATTTCCTTCAAAGTCCCTAGTCTCTAGCAAAATGATGAGTGCCCAATATTTATCATAAGAGAAGAGAAATACAACCTCAATGGAGGATGATGCTATGCCTCTCTGTGCCTCTCATTTGCAGTGCCTACAGGTCTTGTGCAGCGCTTTAGCTCCAAAGATGAAAAGCAGCACAAACATCTCTGCTTATCTAGAATAATTTATGATTTGTGACTGCATTTCCCAGGGTAAAATCTTCACTGTTACCTAAACTCCACCCCCAAACAAATAGTTCATATCATGTGAAAAGTCAGAGAAGTAACTTAAATAGTATCTCTCTTACATGACAAGTTCTTATCACCTTCTTGACACCCTCAAATCTCATCCCAGGATTATACTAGCTTTCTGGTTACTCATTTTTAGAGCCTATTTCAGAAACCCTGGAGTGAGTGTTATTATCCTCAAATTAACATGCTGTACAATGCATCTGTGCCCAAAAGACTGGAACATTCTTGATTTTTAACAAGTTTATAGCTATGTAAAGTCTAGAATTTACTTCAAGTTTATTGGAACAACAGACACTAATGCAAGAGGCATTGTAGCGAGTGGGGGATGCAGAAGTCAAGCACTCACCACAATCTTTTATGTGATAGCATCAGGAAGAAGTTCACATAAAACCCTTCAGATTGAGGGACCTACAGCACCACTGCCACTTCATGCTCCCGGGTACTGCACTAAACAGAGTTACTCATGCAGCATACATCAGATATCCAAATTGTTCTACAAGACTAATTTACTGTTTCCTTCTCTGAATGGTATTTATTTACACTCAAATTTGGCCCTGCTTAGAGGCAGAAAGGTGTTTTTCTTCCCAGGCTCCAGTGCATCGATTTCTTGCCTTGCCTTCCCCCCAGAACAAAATAAATTTCAACCCTTCTCAAAATAAGCTTTTGGTAGACAAAGTAAACCGAGGCAGCACAAACATAGGAAGGAAGGATTAGATGCATGAAAAGCAAGACAAAAAGTTAATTGCCCTTTCATGTCAATACCCAATATTGGCAAAACAAAGTCTCATTTTTTTATTTGAGCACCACGTGCAAGTGAGTCTTCAGAAACACACACTAGTGAGCTCCCTAAAGCAAAGGATAAAAATGAGGCTTATATAGACAAGTTTGCCAGCTCCGAGGAAAGGAACTCAAACTTTCAGTGTACGGTCATTAAAATTTTTGAAATCTAGGTCCATATTTTCAGCTGCAGCCTGTGGTTGTATGCTGACAGAGGGAAAAAACAACACATTCATATGCACAAATGCAAATTCGGCACGAACACAGCTGGGCCCATGAATAAAATTTGCATGCACAAATTTAGAAGCGAGTTTGAGTCCAGATGAATGATTTGATCGTAAGAGCTTTAAATAAGCGTTTATGTAAGCAAAGATTGGAGTCGGCAACTATTAGAGAAGTGTATTAGCTGAAATAAATTACCAGAGAAAACAGAGCTCTCTTGAATAGCGCAGGCAGCCCTTCTCTCCTTCTCCTTTCCCTGCCAGTTTTTGCAAACACTTTTGAAGTGTTGATAGGGTGGGTTGTAAAGATCTCTCTCACAAAGCCAGAGCCCGAGCGCTGCAGTGGTCTTGGGGGAGGAAGGGAGGGAGCAGCGTCTCAGAGCACTGACATCGCTCGGGGGTTTGCAAAACTTTCTGACATCTCTGTCCGGGCAGAGGGACGGGTGCTCACTCCTGCTCTACACTTTGCCAAAGCGAACAGCTCAACTTCTATGCGCTGACATTTTTTCACAAGAACAAATTTGCATCCCAGCAGCGTGCGGCGGGGTGAGAAGCGGGCTTGCTCTGCACCCATAGGTACGTGCCTCGCGACGTGAAGTCGCGGCAAAGTGCCTCACTGGCATCGCACAGGCACCATAAGGGAGCACAGCATTTGCATTCAAGCATATTTCTCCCATCAACCTGGAAGGATGGGGGCAACTGAAACCTGTAGGAGCTACGAATATAAGGCTGACTCCCTTGCCTGTTGTTAGAAGGCATATTAGGAATTCCTAAAGATGAGTTAGATGCACAGTTTCTTTATAAATGTGCCACGAAGAAAGCATGTAGTTTGTGAACTTTGTGGAGGAATACTGACTCGGTTCAGCCACATCTCAAGTGGCAGAATAAAACACTGTTTTCTGTGACTGTGTTTTCCTTTTTCTTCTCGGTAATAGACACATCACTAAATTCCTCTGAACACCCCAAAGTTAATATAAGAAACATTTGGCTACAACAGCAATGTTGAAAATTGCAGCCAGATCACCTCTGCTGAACAAGGAGGCTGCCAAAGCCTGATGAACCCTGGAGAATGGTCCCAAATACAAGAAAGGGTCTTGGAGCATCCTAGATGTGCTTCCAGCACAAACTTCTCTCAGTCATGCAGCCTCAATCAGTTCAGACCTATTACCCACAGAGGGTTGTGATACATCCTACCATATCCTTCCCAATGGGCAGCCTGGCCAGAGTGCGAGTGACTGAGAACCCCAACAGACAGGCTATGCTCAGGCAATAATAATAGTGGCTGTGGCCACTGTGACTGCAAAGGTTGACCACAGCATCTTTGCCAGAGCTGTACTTCATCCACAGAAGTATTAACAGCCCCAAGAAGAAATGTGTCCTGCCACCTGGTAGCCACGTAGAGACTGCACATCCTGCTCAGTGGGGCAGATGCCCGTGCGCTCCTCGCAAGCCGCCACCTCTCCTCCCCGCGTCTCCACTCCTGCTTACACCCAGACACACGTCCCGCTCCAGCGTGAATATTTCTCTTCTCCCCTAGGAGCAAAGCTCCTTCAACATGTGCCGTCTGCTGTGCCAGCGAGACCTGGCATAGCAGCAGGGTACAAAAGAACATCCCTGATACTCTATGAATATTCATGATTTATGAATATTCATTAAATTAGCATCTTTATGACTGGGCCACCAGATTCACAACTGGCATCTCTGGAAAGGGGTTATTGTATTTTAATTAAATACCAGACAATTACTAAACAGTTATATTCGCTGGGATTTAACTGATATGAAAGGGATAGGTACAGAGCTACAAATGTTAAGAGCGACCTTCCCTCCGCACACATTTAATGCTAATGAAAGTCATGTGTAAGCATTGAAAAGGGGAAAAAAAAAATCCTCTATATGAGAAACCAAAATAGCTTCAGATTATCTTTTTAATAGATTCATACTGTGTGGGAACCTTCAGCATTTCCCTGGTGCCTAAGCAGACCAGAATAGCAAAGTAGTTATTATATCTGTCTTCAGTGAAGAGATCACATGTTCACAGATATTTGTACAGCACCTAGCGCAACAGGGCTCTGATCCATGCATCTGGCATTGCTGTAGTATTTAAATAGCAATAATAATGATATAAGGCAATCTTTGTCAATATCATGAGAGAACAATCTAATCTAGTTATCAGATTATAGCTCTTTAAATACCACACAGAAAAGGCTATCAACACTTCTACACGTTTACTGGCCTAAAAAGAATTTTAAGCCATTAATTGCTTCCATAATGTGGGGTGAATTTTCAGCATGGTGCCTGGAAAATTAGGCACGCAGGCTGTGTAATTGTTAATGGGAATTGTGACCCAATTTTCACGCCTGGCACTGAAAGTTTGCCCCTTGCAAAATATTTACATAATTTGCTAGTAGATTTGCCATATCTTTTGCATGTTAATTTTACTTCAGTGACAATTCCTTGAAAAAGTACCGCCACCAGTGTATTAAAAGTAACTTTGACATTTATATAGCACTTCCTCTGAGTTATCTCAGGCTACAACTTGCAAATCATTACACGCTGAATCTTCAAGGATATCCCGTTAACTAGTATATTCATTACAGGGCACAGCCCTTGCCTGTCAAGAAATGGAATTGATGACCACTCAGTCAGGCTCTTTTCCATTTGGGTTCTATGTCTGCTGCGCAGTAGGATGCTTTGTAGCACTCACACCTGACCCCGGTGCCTTTAACGTCAAGAGATTCACTCACAATTGCCATGTTCAATATCTCAGGGCAGAATCCACCATCTTTTCTTCCTTATAACGCACACATGAATCTGGATTTTACATCTCCAGACCCTCAGCACTTCCCCAAGCTGCCATGAACTGGCTGTGGCAGCGAGGTGGGATCATGTTAAAGGTTCACAATTTCACACAGCTGCGTCTTTGCTTGGGAGTGTGGCGATATTTTGCAGGCTGCTCAAGCTTTTAAGTACCAGCATCTGTCCTCTTAGCAGCTCTTGCCGGTTGTTTGGGTGGCCAGGAGACTATCCATGCTGATTGGAATGATAGGGACATTTTGTCTCATCCTCCCCTTCCACACAGACATCCTTTCTTTTGCTCCAGAGGAAAAGTAGCAGCATGCAGAAGCACATCAAGCCATTTTCAGCTGCTCTGTAGCACTGACACCAGCACGGCTATGAAACAGCAATGAGCTGGAAAAGCATTCTGGGTATAGAGATGCAAATGAGCACGCTAAGCTCTTTCCCAAAGGACACTACACAGGGACCTTTCATAATATAAAGCTTCAATCTAACACCAGGGCCTGTTTTTAAAGGGCTTGCTCAGGTAGAGCTCACACGTGTCTAAATGTAAGAGACACACATGTCCCTTATCACACCTGCAGATCACATGACTCCTGCTCTTGACACAGGCAACGAGGCACAGCAAGGTGCGTAACATCTTTTCCTATTTGAATATACTTAATCCACACCTCAAATCAGCAGATTTATGACTGAAGTTGCAACCAGCTGGTTTTTCTGAGTCACAGAATCTTAAGGGTTGGAAGGGACCTTGAAACATCATCTAGTCCAAACAGATTCAGCAAAGCAAGGGCAGGCATGAATGTGGCTCTAGGGACAAGATCATGCTTTCCCTAACCTTAGGCCAAAACTAAGAGTGATGCTCATGCTGAGAAGTCTTCCATCTGCTGACCACTTTCTTCTGCAGCTCCTTCACCTGCTGAAATGTTGCACTTTGTCTCAGTGAAGAGTAAACCCTACAGCTGCCTTCAGTAACCCAGAGCAGTGCGTAGAGAGAGAATCATTTAGACACTCTTTCCACTCAAAGAAGTAGAAGTTTTCTCCAAACAACTTGCCCTATATATTTTTTATGCCTCCTGTAAGTACTTATTCATACAGTCACTTTGTTTGAATTTGTTTACGTATTAGATCTATTACTGAACAGCAGGTGATTCAGAGTGTTATTCTTCTAAATAGCCAGAAGCAGTTATTTATTTTATATTACCAGGACTTCACCAGAATGAAATGGAAATGTGCATCATGCAACAGAAATGTAGTTCATGAACAGGCTTGGGTGTGCACATGACTAAGTTGGAAAGTGATATATATCCTTGGGAAAGGATTCCATTTCCCTAAACAGAGTATCTACAGTTAACAATCATTTTTTCCTCGTGTTAAGCACACAAGAGGAAGATGCTGCCAAGTGGAACCTGGTTTCCAAACTGATGGGTAGGGGAGAAAAAAGGAAGTACTACTCTCTGCTTGGGTAACATGACTCCTAAGACAAAGTAGGAAAGCAGTACACTTGCTAGAACTGATGGCCAAACCGGGAATTGACTGGGACTTTTTTGGAGCCAGTTATACCAGACCAGATCTGTTTGACTTCTGCAGAGCACAAGCCAGCCCAGTCACGTATAGGATAGAAAAATGTCCACAACTGCCTACCAGATATTCTTTTCAGATATCAGATAATCTTTTCAAGTGTCTTAAAAGTCTAAACTCCTTATTAAACTTCACTTTTAAGAGCCTGCATAACATTGTCTTCCAATGACACTGAAACTCCCTAAATGACTCAAAAATGAGATTATAGCACTTCTGAAAATACTAACCTCTCTTCAGAGATGAATTAGTCTTGCAGCCCAGGCCTGGGAAAGAGGTTTTGTTTTGTTTTTTAATTTATTATATTCTTTCTGTGGCCTTGGGAAAATCATTAGTCTCCCTGCCTCGGTTTCTTCATCAGTGAAACAATTATGTATGAATTCCACAAGCTGTTCTCAGGATTTGACAGTATTCATTAGACTGAATAAAAACGAATGCCCTGAAGTGTCAAACAGTTTTATTTAGTCAACAGATAAAATCAAGAGACCGCACTAGGGCCTTTACTATACTGCATCCTAGCTCCTAAGAGATCCCCTTCAGATGTTGCCTTGTCCTCTCATTGTGAGGTCTCCCCACCACCCTCAGACTCTCTCTCTTGCTGGTCCTGACCCACATCATGAAAAGTCCCTGTATTCTTCCCTTCCTCTTCAAAATTCCCTTCAAGAAGGGCTTTTTCCCTGAGATCTTTTCCCCATTCCAGACTCCTGCTCGTGCACGGTTGTCCTGGGTCTTGTCTTATTTCACTCGCAAGCTGCTCAGGGCAGGAAATGGGCCTTACCTACAGTCCGTATCACACACGATATTCCCTTTGGAGTCAGCATAAAGCTAAACATACGCGCTATAAGCCTTTGTTGGATCAGGGCCTACGCTTATAAAGTGCTGCGTAAGCCTGTGTTGCCACAGCATAGAACTGTTGAGCAAATAAAATATTATCAAATATTTTGGTTCTTTTTAAAAATGGACCTGCCGGCTCCATTCACACTGCTCCTCCGAGTTTCAGGCAGGAGCAATATTAGCTACAAAGCTTCCAGATAAGAGGACTGCAATGGGAAAAAAAAAACAACGCTAGCAATTATTCAAAGCAAATGTAATTTTCACACTGCCGCTATTTAAAACACTTAGAGGAGAAAACAGTTCATCACACTTGGAAAGAAAAAAAAAAGGGAAAAAGCGCAATATCTTTTTTCCGCCTCCTCCCCCGCACCTCACACCCCCCCCCCCCTTTTAACTTTTACTTGAAGTGTTTGAGGATCAAGAGATCTTCCCTGTTCATCGTGAAATAAATCTGACATCACACTCAAAGCTTTTCAGCACTTATCCTGATTAGCCAGATAGTAAGATCTTCTGCAATGGGATCTGCCTGGGATTAAGCATTTTCCCATTCTCCTCATGTGCTACGTGCTGCCCTGTGCCCCACAGTGCCTTTTGCTGCTCAGGGGTGCCAAGAGCCATGCTTCCCCATTCCCAACGGTATAGTTTTGCCGCCTGAAGTTATCGAGGTTGCTTTCCATGGCAGAGAGCATAGGGAGCCATTCATTAGCTATTAAAGGTTTCATTTCCATTAAAAAAAAATGAACACTCAACACACTAGAATTGGTTGCAAAATATGGTTTAGTAGTAACAAGTTATTTCCTGGAGGCATTAGTGAACTGTGACATGATAAACCTGTCTAGCTGGTGGGGACATATAAGGTGTGAAAAATAGCTAGATTGTTTAATCAGATTCAGCCAGATTGCTTGGTGGGAGACAGCTCTGCCATGTGGGGTTGACCCTAATTGAGGATATGGCCCACAGACTGAGTAGACACCTGTAGTCCAGTAACATACAGCCACATATGGCCACAAGTCAGAAAGGGGTGGGAGGGGGGGTGGGGGGGAAGAAAATAAAAGGAAAAAGTCCTACTTACAGATCTAATTCCACTCATCCCTGGAGCATATGATCACATACATTTAGCCTTATTTGAAAGTGTTCAGGGCCTTACATATTTGTTCAAGCCAGACCCCAAAGGAAGTGCAAACAGAAGAAAAATACTATTCCAAGGCTCTGTCTGTATGTAATGTTTCTTTCAAATCCATCCCAAAATATGGGATTTACCTTCCCTGCCACACACACCTGCACCTGGTGCTTCCCAAAGTCAAGAAAACTGTTTCAAATCACACCACTTATGTCAAGCTGAAGTAATTTTCCTTTCATCTTCACCTTCAAATAACAAATAAAGTGCGGTACCCATAAACAGATTAAGTGTACCTCTTAGGAAGCATCATTGGTTTGCTTCTAGAGAAAGGAAAGGAGGAAAACTGCACAAAACATAACAATCATGCTTCCCAATGGGCATCTGGAAGTATTCTGGATGCTGCACTGACAAAAGGAAATGAGGATTGAACCTAAAGACAAAGAGGAGCAAAGGGACTGAAACATCTGAAACAACTTTCAAACATTCATTTGTAACAAATACCAAGAGGTTACACATACAGGAAAATTCGCATTCTCTTGTCAACATATTGTCTCCCACAGCAGCTCTGCCAGGGTCAGAGGACCTTCTCCCAGGTCAGTCTGTGCAGTTAGCAATGATGCCAAGCTTCTCTCCTCTTTGTGCAAGACTTCAAAGAGCCCAGAGGTTATCTCAAAATATTGGTGTAAAACAATGGCTGACTAGCAATGCAGCTTCTAGCTCTTAATAGCAATAACAAGATTAGGAGCATTTTTCCAAAAGAGATGTTCTAAGTGTGTCTATTTACTGAACTAAATGCAACAGATGCAATCTCATGGTCTTCACATGCAAAAAGCCAGACCACACTGCAACAATAACCTTTTGTAGTCTAAAAATCTCTGAACTTTAAAAGCTTAATCTGTTACCTGCTACAGATTCATGACCACCTTTGGGGAAAGAACTCAAGAAGTTGAAAGATATGGAATGTAGTTGTGCCTGACTTCCAAAAAAAACCCTATCAAATTCATTTAGTCTTGATCTCTTTTTGAACATTTCACTTGAAGAAGTGATTAAGATACCTCAGCTGGGACACTTACAGTAACTACTTCCCTTTGAAGCATCCCATCTTGTACATTTCTAACTCAGCAACTTCTAGAGTAAGTTGAAGCAACAGCGGCTACTACATGTACATACATTAAGACTTTCTACACCCACACTTAAAAACAGACACCCAGTATCATATTCATGCGTATGATCAAACGATCAGCTAGTTGATTGATTTATTCATGCTCAGTTGTTCTTCCTACAGGCTTCAGAAATGGGTCTGAATGGATTTTTTTTTCTTGCTAAATGAGGTGCATGGAATTCTGAGATGACAACTGGATACAAAGTCAAAGGATGAAAGGTCCTTATTTTGGGGAGATGTAGAAGCACTAACAAAGTGAGGACTGCATACAACCCGTCATGAGGGCACAAAATTATTAAAATGGGCCACAAACTGCTAAAAAAAAAAATCTACAATGTTAAAATATATCAGAAATTGAAGGTAGAATAAAAATAAGGAAAGGTATAGTTGTACCACTGTTACAGCTGTTTGAAGACAGCACTTTTAAGAGAAGTTTATTTAATCTTTCCACCGACTTTTCTCCAGGGTTTAGGAGTTTGCTTAGAGCTAGGTCGATGCTTGGTCAGGCTATAACGCTTCATGGTTCTTGACACAGCTCTGAAATAGAAGCTTTTACTCTGGAGACAGTAAACAGCATGGAAGAGAGAAGTGACAGGAACTCATATTTCTGTACTGTAGGCATTCATTTTTCTATTTTGCAAATGGTTCAAGACTTTGGAGAATCGAGAGCTGAGTGCCTGGGGGTAAGGAAAGAAACGCACATATGCAGACTTTCATTCTGGGGCTAATTTGATCTCTAATATTTTAATCTCATATTTTCAATAACCTGAAATTCTGTTTGGAGAATGTGTATTAAAATAAAAGTTTAACCTGAAAACAAAATACATCACTTCCCAAAAATGCACTTCTGCCTGCTTACACCCTACAGAAGAATATTGCACAAAAGTTTCAGGAACATATTGCTGAATATTTTTGAGTCGTACAAGATGACAAAGCACTCTTTCTAGTGCTTTTACTCTTCTAAATATTTTTCACTTGCTCTTCATAAAATGTGTGCTGTAATTACAACAGTCATCATTGCAAGCAAAGGGGATTGATGCTCCTGTACCTTACATGGGCATCATTGCTAGCAGTGAAAGGGACACAGAGGCTGCTGGCATCCATTAAAGTGGCACAAAGGGAAAAGAATGTGGGCTGTAGTTTGGCATTGTTTCGATTTTTTGTGTGTGCAAGAGACATAAAAAAATAACACTGAACTGTTACCCATAACAGGAGATCAAGGAAAGGTTTGGGAAACGTGAGAGCAAGATGGGCCTGATTGCCAAATGCTACAGAAGGTTCCTACAGCCTCCATCTCCATCACCTGAGCGACAGACTAGCAGAGATAGCCAGGACTATTTTTAGCTAACAAGAAAGAGGGAAGCTGATAATGTGTTAATCACAGCACAAATCACGGATGCATATACCAATTCCAAGGTGTCACATATATGACGAATGCAAGCACAGAGGGAAGTGGAAGGAATCCGTACACTGCTGTGAGGAGCCTCAATAATAAATGAGAAGAATTGGAACTGCCTGTGAATGCCAGGTTTGAAGTATCAGTGTAAAAATGCTATGTAACTACCTTGCTTAATTACAGTAGTACTTGTCACTTGTGCTTCTGGGGTGCTAACTGGGGCCATTCTCTTCCACTTATGCTGCAGCTCATTGCACAATGGTGAATGACTTTTAGAGCAACTAGAAATGTTTTATAGACACCTGCTTTCTCATGTAGCTGTTAGTGCTTTCTCAGGCTACCATCAGGCATTCTGTGAAGGGCAGCAGGTGAGCCACTAATATAATTGTTATCACATGTATATATCACAGGCTAAATAAATGACATCTTCTATTTTCATGTGCTTTTAACAGTCTTACTCAGAGATAGGGGAAAAAATCCAGATGTGTTATTCTGTGCAACAGATAAAAGATTGAGCTTTAAGAGACAGGATTATTAAAAACTGCACCCTTCACCTAGGAATCCAATAGGATTGATTGTGCAATCACAATGACTGTCTAGTTACAGTGGGACTATCCATATATAATATCTGAGGGAAAAACATATCTTTCACACTTCCTGTCTCCAGTGTCCCAGCTTTAATATACCATTAAGATTTGTCAAGATTCCCCTTCAGCATATTGCATCCCCTGTGAAGGAGTGCTCACTTTGGATTTTCTTAAGCTCTTTGTTCTCCAGAAGGCAAGATATGTTTAAGTGGATCGTCATTTTATTAAATAAACATCAGATAAGTACTTTTTCCTTTTTAAATGATCGTCAGTTTGTAAAGACATCTCCATCCAAAATTGATCTTTTTCGTAACATGTAGAAGAACACTAACCTTATCCATTCTGGGAGGGAGTAGCTGAAAAAGAATTTCCTCTCTGGACACAGAAATGTTGCCTCTTTCCAAGTTCCATTTTCTCAGTTGTTGAGTGATTATCAATTATGTAACAGTGACATTTTGTAAAGTGTCATCTGTGGGTGGTAGTGAATTGGAAGTAAGAGAATGTCTTCCAGAGAAATGAACTTGTCAAGGCTGGTCATTAGCTAGGTTTTGGGGCCATGGGAAATGCAGCAGTAATGATAACAATACTTTTTCCTTTTTTCCCCCCCCATCCCCCTTCCAGAAAACCAACCAGAGAATATTATGTAAAAGCCTCTGAAACCATTAGTAAGATATTCTGGAACACAGTAGAAAACAAATTTGTCATTGCTAATATACCATCAACTTGCTCAGCAGTTGATTTTTAAATGTTTCTCTGAAATACACAGTGAAGGGTTCAATTCTGTACCATCTACCCCAAGTAGTCAGCAGCCTGAAGCTTAGGGTATCAGCAAAAAGATCAAGTTTAAAATTCCAATTCAAACTTATCCAGCAGGGAATTGCACCAGAGTATCTTAAATGCTGGGTCTGTGTCCTAGTCCCAGGGCTATTTAGTCTTCACAGGCACCGGGAATGAGAAGAAAAGATGTGATCTCTACCTTTGTTTCATTTCTTCCCCTTCTTCCTTAAATTCCTGAATTAGTATTTTCAATGTTTCATTGGTATGAAGACCTATTTCAAAAACCTCCATGTCTTGTGAATATTTGCCACTCACACCCTTTAAACATCAGACAACTTCAGTCCAGGAAAGCAGTGCCAGTTTTAAACTGCTGGAACAACTTAAAACTGCAATGGTTGATATTTCTCTAACAGTGTGCTTCAACATGACCATAACTCCTTGACTGGTACCAGTAGAATATTAGACTAATGATAAATATCATTATTACTGTGATATCTGATGAATTGTGCCACGTAGAAAGTAAGATTAACTGATCATCCTTTCCTGAGAAGGGCTTTGCAGATGTGATATTCATGACTGAATGAGAAGAACAATTTCCTGTTGTATGAAGCAATTATATGGTTTTAGCTAAATGTTCCGTCATGCAATCCTAGTATATACAAAGCATCTACTACATGAACTGGGCTTTCAGGAGGTAAAGCACCTTCACAGTTTTGCTGGGCCAAAATTAAATTCTTCTTCAGTTAAAACTCCCTTTACCCTTGCAAGATAGGGAGCATTCAATAAGAAAAGGGGGAAAAAAAAGAAGTCACATTGTGACACCTAATTGTGCTCTGGTTTCATAAAAAAAGAGAATTCTTCTATTTAGTCTGTTTTGTCATTAACAAGCTGCTGTTTCTCCACTGTAGCAAAGGCTGACACTTTACCATTTCCCACAACAGTCTCTCTGTTCTCATTATTTTATATGTTGTAATTGGTCACTCGTTTTTGTTTTGTATTGTGCTGGCTCTATAGAATATTCCAGCTACCCACAATTCTTTATACTCAAGAAATCTTTCCCTATGAAGACTTTGGATCAGAGATCTCTACATGGTATTTTATGCACCTTGATAAGATCTATTCACATTTTCAACACAAGAGATTGCTCTTCAGTTAAAATCTATTATTGTCACTTTACAAGCCTCTCCCATTCGAGAGCTCAGAACAATCTAAAATGAATTCCCCTGCTACATAAGGAAGTATTATGGTTTTTCCTCCATCTGTGCAAAGAGGGTATCTTCACCATCGCCCTGCTCATCCAATGAGCTCCATTTGAATAGGAGCCTCTGTTAGAGTCAGAAAGGCACAGAAGCAGTGTTTGTTCAGAGGATTACCCATAAAGCACCTATTCCAGGATCAAGGCCAGTGTCTTTTTCAAAAACTTTCCCATGGTGATATATCAAATCAGAGGCAGGATAAGAAACAGAACTAGCATCTCCTGACCCCTGCTGCTGGGCTCTAAATGCAGGAGACTACCTTTCCTCTTTTGCAGCAATTCATCACTTCAACTTCGCACAGGCATCGTGTTGCAGGCGTTACATAACAAACTCGCTCAATAAAGTTAAGTTGTCATTATGCAAGACTTAGAGAAGATTTTCATTTGGGGTTCATGTTTAAAAATAATATAAATTATCTCGCCCCAAGCCCTTTCCATTTTCTAATAAATACATTTGGCAACCATGGACGAATTGCCGAAGAGAAATAAAGAATGCATTCCTTGAACTGATTACATTTCTGGGAAAGTATGTGTGCCAGGCAATTAAGGAACTTGAGTGTTCAGTTTATACAACATAGACTCATCTCTATCATCTTTGTCAAAGACATCTACAATTTATAGCTTACCACAGCTGGTTCAATTTGCTTTGTCTTTTGTTTATATTTAAAAAAAACCAAAAAACAAAAATGAAAAACATCACCTCTGAACTTTTACACTTCTGTGTGTTTTAGCTGTGAGTCCTAAATGGAGTCTCCCATGAATAATTCAGGTTCCTCAGTTTCTTATTTTAGCATCAAAATGTAGTGATACGTGACTAAAGGAAGTCTAGGCAAAATCCTATGGAGCTGTAAGTCAATCTGAAAACGAGATTCAAGATAGCTATTTCTATAAGAGCAATTAATGAAAAATGTTATATACCTTTTTAAACTCTACTGGCTTCTCTAAAAGCTGGAGGAAGGAAAAAAAAAACAAAAGAGGAGGCAGTGTTACCTATAATTAACTGTGAAGAGGGCTATAGCCAATTTTGGAACGCTACTTATTTGGAAAGGTTCCAATATCAGCAATGGTGAAAGGATATAAAAGGTGATGACTATATTTGTATTACGTAGCAATGATTTTTTTTTTTTCAAGAAGGGTATCAGGAGACAAACAACAGGTTTTTTCCTTATTACATCATTCTCCAGATTGTACCAGTTTAGCAAGTTTAGTCTGAGGAGGAAATGATTCAGATTTCATCACTGCAGCCTAATTCAGCTTTTGTTACTTGTTTGAAAGAAGAAGAAAAAGCATTCATGCAATTTCTAACCACATCAATTGAGTTAAAAGGTGACTAATAAAAGGTCTTGAACCTGTTGCTGTTTATGACTGAAGGAAATTTTGCATCAACTTTACTGGTGGAAGAATGAGTCCCTGTACAATTTGGATTTCATATAAATTTTTAACTTACTTGAGAGATCTCCTGATCCAACAGAATACAAAAATATTTTAAGCACTACTTTCTAGCTTAAGAAAATTAATAGGATTCCAGGAAATAAATATAACCTCTCCAGCGCCAAAAGAATTTGATATAAGTCTTTAAGCAAGCATTTTGTTTCACCATGGTAGGAAAAAACAGTTTTGTTCTGCAGAAACTTCTGTGTAAGACTTACTTGCAAAGCAGAAAAAATGCAGAGAAATTCATTGTAAATATTGGTACTCACCTTCCCCCCATCACCACTTGATGTAAAGAAAGCATTCACCACATTTGCATCAGCTAGGAAATGCTGCTACTTCTGTGCTTTCCAACACACTTGCAGACCACTAACATGTTAAGTAACACAGGAGCTAAATCAAATTTGCAGCAACTTTCTTCTACTGCTTAGTTACAATGAAATGAGACATCAAATCCAATTCCTTGCTTTTTTTCCTCTCCTACCTGATCTTGGAGACAAGAAAACAATGTATTTGTATTTTGAAACATGTTTAAAAGCATTTTTCATAGTACCTGAAAAGATTTTTTTTTCTCTTTACTTTTAAGGTAGCATTTTGGCTTAGCTACTCCGTTTAAGAGATAAGGTTTCTCTCAATTTTTACATCACTATGTCGCTCTCCCTATTTTGCCTTTATACATTGACAGCAATTCTGCTGTCATTCTGAATTCTGCTACTTTTTGTTCAACCAGTGTTATCTAATGACTAAACTACTGCATTTCCCATAAGGCTGAGTGAAAAATCACTGAGGTTCATTAAAATCTGCTTTTTTAAAGAAAAAACAACAAGTCACCCATATATAATGTCAAAAAGCCATTTCCATAAACTAGAACCTCTTGCAGCTTTAGGTACCCTGTATGGCAGCAGAGAACACATCCTATCCTATCATTTAACTGTGTTGGACCAACTGTGTTGGACATCGTAGTCTTAATTTACCTACCAGGTACCTGGTAAATAAGAAAGCAGGTCTATATGGAAAAGTCCTGGTTGTGTTTTTGTTCATATACAATCCAGAGTTTGATACCCCTTTAAAACGTTGCCTCTTATTAAACTTTGTGCAAGACCATCAAGCACAGCTTTGCTTGCCAACCTCCCTGGCCATGCCTGGTCCTCACTTCAACTTAACCTCACATGCCACTGACTTTACAAAACCCATTGCCACATCCCTTTTCCCCTTAATTCAATTATGAGTTGTAACCCACCCTCTATTGTAATCCTTTGCTTTGCTAGCATCTTTAGCAGATGTCTCCAATTTGAGAGTTCCTCATTTGCCATTGGTTTCTCTAGATTAATTACTACCCTGAAATACTTTTCTCTGTATGTCCTGAAGTATGGTTCCATTTCAATTGCTCATCTTTCCTGTGCTATTTTCTCTTCCTCAAGATGTCAAACAAACGCCTAACCAAGCTTAACCCTCTCTAACACACCTATTTAGATACACTTTGGAGAACCTGAGATTATCTTAACCTCCCTGAACCACGTAACACTGGAGAACATCCAAATAAAACTATCAGACAGCTTTCCGTTGAAGTATTCGGAAGTTAACTCCCAAAAACTCTCTCCTACACCAATGCAAACATACACCATGACCAAAGGTTTCTTCTCAGCTCTTATTAATTTTTACTCAACTAATAATCACCAAACAGTTTTGAGGTCATCCCATACCCAACCATAACTATGTAATTGATGATCGAATCTCTCATTCCTATGTCATTACAATTTCTGATGACCTTCATACCACAGAATAGTTCTTCTTACCAGACAAGTCCCTTCACTCCACCTTACACAAGCCACCTAAGATCAAGGAGATAAGCAATGAAGTGGGCCTAACAGAACCATGTTTCCTTTTACTGTTATCTCAGGCTACTGAAAAAGCTTTGAACAGCGACTGCAGGACACTGAAACAGTGTGGTGTAGCAAGCTTACCAAAATAATGGCTAAAAAAAGGTTGTAATTGCTCTCTATAGTTGGATCACAGGGATATGCATCACAGAGAAAGAAGTGTTACTTAGTCAAATGAAAAAGCTGGCACATGACAACTGGGTGTGAGTTTGTCATGAATTAATGTAAGTTGGGAGCTGAAGCAAGATCTGTATCCACCAGGTGTGATAATCTTTCAGTACAAGGGATAAGAAAAGGAAAAGCCTTTTTTTTTTTTTTTAAAGCCTGATAAAGAGAAATGTGGTTACCTCTAAAATAGGAAACAATTCAGAGATACAATAAATATCTCTTCCAATCCTTCAGAGCCATATTCTTTTAAAGACAAATGAAGGAACCTTGTGAACATTTTGTAATGTCTCTTACTAAATGCACACCCAACAACTTATTGATTACTTACCCTCTATACTGAATACATTTTTGCCCCATTAGTCTTCATAGAATGCTCTCACCCTCTGTCGTAGCTACTGCTCCTTTCTTTGCATTTGAGTGCATTAAATGGCTTAGAGTTTAACTCAGCCACATCCAGGTTTATTATATTTGACCCCCTCTAGCACAAATAATTCAGATGGCTTCGTTGAAGTAACTGATCCTCCAAAGTCGATCAGGGAACTCCAATGCAAAGAGCAAGTGTGAGGTCAATGTTTTCTAAAAGGAAAGAAAGAAATATCTAGACTGTGAAGTCAATGAGACAAATGAAGCACTTAAGCAAAGCGTATATTCAAATGCTTTTCTTTTTTAAAGCTGCAAGTACTAAATCCCACAGAGATATCTATGTTTTGTTTGGTTGTGTGTGTTTTGTTATGTTTTTTTTTTTAAAGAAACAAAGCTTTTCTTCCTTTAAAAGGTCAGGCTAAGATCAAGCTTAATAGACCACAGACTGTATATCAAAGATTTCAGTATACTTTTGAAGTGGAGTTAAATCATAATTCTCAGGTGAAGTGTAGCTCATCAGAAGAGTTTAAGTCATCTCAGGCATCAGAGATCTGCAGGCTATTGAGCTCTTATTATTAAATATTTTTTCCATTTCAGCTGACTAGTGCCTAAAGGCTGATTGCAAAGAATAGTTAAAACTTGTTGAGGGAAGAAGGGGCAAATCTGGTCTTCTCTTGGATTAATGAACTCATATATATTCATTATGTACTTATGGACATCATCTAAGGACAACATGAATCTCAAAACAACAAGTATAAAACTGTAAAATTTGAAGGAATATGAGTCAAAAAGAAAAGAAAGCATATTTTTTCAGATTTTGAATTTTTACATTACCTATACTTGTACAGAAAGTATTGTCAACTTTTCCTTTATACAAGTCTGTTCTTAATAGATATTGCTTCCAACAAACAAAACAGTATGGTATATGATTAAAAAAAAAAAAAAATCAGAGCCTTCCTCCAATACAAAATAATTACAGTTGTAATATTTGTCTTTCTCATGTAATTAAAAGCCAATTTAAAGCTAGATTATTTTATTTCCTTTGTTGCCTTTTTTATTGGAATCTGAATCTCACATAGTTAATTTTAAAGGGACAATTAGAATCTAACTAGCTTGCAATAATTTTTCTTTTATAGATTGCAAGTGCAAATAAAACCAGTTAAACTGATAATTGATGGAAGCAATTGGTCACTTGTCCTATGTGGCATGCCAGTAAGTTTAATTTTAAGTAACTGTTCACCTAGATGCATAAGTAAAATACAAGAAAAAAGTATAAAACAGGGCTGTGTAGTTGCTACTCTATGAGACTCTTAAGTAAAACAAAGTGAATGTGTTTTCATTTGAACTGCCTTTAAATGATGCCCCACTAGAAGCATTACATAACCAGTCACAAAGTTTTTGCCTTTAGATCACACTTAAAGTGTCTCATCAAAATTGCATCTTGAAGCAAAGAAAATCACGACTTATTAAATATAAATATATGATGTTAAAACCTGCTTTTAGTGTGGTTATGTAATATTTATTGTTCTGTGGCTAAGGTCATATAGAGATCACATGTGACAGGTGATGTATTTTTATTACTCTCTTTATGTTAAATGCCTTCCTACTAAGCTGGTTTGAATGTTCTTGTCTCCTTGTTCTGGAAAATATTTAAATCATGAAGTTCATAGGAATTGTTACACTCCAAATAATTCAAGAGTCAAACCAGAAATATTTCAGAAGTCAGATTTTGGAGATACCAGAGTTTGGTTCAGGTAGCAGAAGTACATTCTTATTTCACATGGTAGACCCTTGCAAAACTACTATGCTTACCCAGTTCTAACAGATCCTGGTACAATGTCCCCACTTAGGCTGGGACCACCAGAACTATTATTATCAAGGCTATATTTACTCACATTGGAAAGCCACTGCCCTATCTGGTACGATTGCCAGAATATTGCTCAAGAGAGAATAGGACAGTGCAGCAGTTCAGTTTGGGGTACAATTACTCCTTGCCTGTTTGTGGCTCTACCTGGCCACACGTGACTCTTTCAAAGCCATGACATTTGTCAGCGAGTTTCATTACCCTAGTTGACACCGAAGAAGTGTGCTACTTGTTCACAGAGCAGGTAGGATAAAAGCATGTCATCAAAGCACAAGAAACTTCCCACCCCTGCACCACTAATGATCTTCAACCCTGTCCTACAATTAGAAGCAAAAGTTGAACTTGGGGTTCATACAGCCCATAGTCTCTCTCGGGCTGCAAAAAAAATCATTTGTGGTGGTGATTTATAATTTCCATTTCTGACCATTGTAGTAAGGACTCTCTTGGATAACAAAAAATACTTGCTTCACTCTTTGCCAAGAATGTTCTTTTTCATCACTAGAGAACAAGTACCAGCGTTTACAAGAGAGGATACTTTCGTTCATATCTGACCAAGGGATTTCTGTTTTCAGGGAAGACAAGTCACTCCTTTGATAACGCCTTCGTGTGGCCAGTACAAATGACTATGCACCTATATTTGCAAAGTGCTGCCTTTGTTTTGATAAATTAAACACAGTCCACAGTACTTTTATGGATTCTAAATGAAGAGAGGAACAGATCTTCCTTCCTTTGAAGTTGTGGCTAGCTTCCAAGTTACTTCAAAAGGGAAAAAGTTTGGGTACTTGCTCAGAATTAACAAAGGTGTAACAGTGGAATTTGGCTTAAGGTATAGGAAAACATTCCCATTAATTAGTGAGATAAGAATAAGCCATATTCAACCCAAAACCACTCCATTAGTTTTGAAAGAAGACAAAGTTAGACTAACCCCACTGATGTATTTACTAGCAATAGAGGAGTTCTGCGGCCCCTACATCAAAGTTTGGGGCTGCAACTCAGTGAGGTCAAAGCTTTTTTCACTAAGATAGACTAAGGTGGTTTTTGTACTCTTTCGTAAGTGCTTAAGGTACCAGCGTTTTATATGCATCAATAATTATTGTATTGTACAGTATCACATTGAAAACACAGTAAAAAATGTAAATGGGCTGTAAGTGTCAATGCAAATTCTCCCATTCTGAGAATGTGCAATATGCAAGCATGGGTTATTTATTAATTTTTGTCATCACTGATTGATATCTTGATTAATTGCCAGAAGGCATTGGACCAGGTGTTAACTATGTGCAGATTGGATGCAGTGTTCTGTGAACTTCACGCTGTATTAAAGGCACAGACATGCCCAGTTGGAGCAATAAGCCTTTGTTTGCTTTGGCAGAGCTTGCAGCTCCCCGGGGCCAACGCCATAAAGAGGTTTCTGTTAGAAGCCGCAGTGCTCATTGTAGAAAAATTGCCCCTCAAAAAATTAGCATGGTACAATGAAGGATGCATAATGTTACTCCAATGACAGCTGCTTAGCTGAAACAATAGCTAGGAGATGGCATTTGCCAGGGTGCACATCTCATGTAAATTAACTTACTAACTGTTTCGGGAAAAATAAAAGAAGTGAAGCCTGAACCTGTACGACCACTTCACCGATCCATCCTGGGGGCACAGAAGAACTGAAGGCTCTCATTAACATCAAAGAAATTTGGACCAGGCTCTGAGCTTCTGCCCCTCAGATGCTGTCAGAAGCCAAGAGGGCGTGAGCTGCCAGCAAAGTTTGCCTTGTTGGGGCAGAACAAAGCCCTGGAATCTGCTTTACAGGTAGAAATCCAGAGTCATTTCCCCCAAAACAGCAAATCCACAGCTGCCAAGCCAGCACGGAAGGGAGACCACCAGAGCCCCCCATCCACAGCAGAGAGCAGAGCGTGCATAGGCCTCATCCAATGCCATACTCTGCTTTGCCCACCTTGGGGAACCCGAGCTCCCCTACAGTTGCAACTCTAATATCTAACCACGTTCACTCAAGAGGATGGGTGGAATTTCCCCTGATTTATAGCCACCAGGGAGAGGGCCCAGCAGAGCCAAAGTGTTAGGAGGGGATCAGAATCAGTGCCTGGGCCTTTGTGTCCTCTGTGCAGCAGAAGGGACATTGTCCTTGTTCAACCGATTAGAAATACTAATCATTGACATAAAAATCTAGCCTTAGAGTGCAGGCTAAACCAGAAAAGGCTATGCAGCACAAAAAAAAAAAAAAAAAGAAACAGCATTGGGGGGGAGGGTAGCGGGGAGAAGAGAGTTGCAATCTGCTCTGGGTTGAGTTGCATTAGTTTTTGCATCTTCTAATGTAGAAACGCCTTGGTTTATTCTGAACATCTTGTTGGAAAATAAATTCACAGGAATGTATGGCATAATATGAAGGAACAGAAATGAAGTCATGTGTTTAATTTAACAATAATGCAAAATCCTATTTTTAATAGATTGGAAGGGAGTTGTCAACCAGATGCGTCAACAGAAAAAAGCAAAATCCAACAGCAGAATAGAGGGCTGTAAAATAAAAGATGCCGAAAGCCAAGAGTAAAGCAACCAATCATTTGCCATTTCTAAGGAAGGAGAACAGTCACTTAATATACAGGAGCTGAAGGAGGGGGAAAGGAGGAGACCATGGAGCACTGGTTTGATTTACATAGGAGTTTCCCCTTCATAGCACAAGGATTAACACAGCCCCTACTGAAAAGGCCAGGGAGCTCTAAAAGCAAACAAGGTGGTGTTTGGGATTTTCTTTTTTTTTTTTTTTTTTTTCTTTCTTTTTGAATTCTCCTTCAGAGAGGGTCCGTGATATTGCAACTGTTGCTCATCACATTAGCAGTGTGGGAACAGGAAAAAACCCATACCATGAAAGGGGGGAGAGGGGAGGAGGGTTTGAGGCATGGGGGAGGGGGCCATCAGTTGACAGCAAAATGAAGCAATTAAAACCTAAAATAAGAGGTGGTTGTGAAATGGTCTTTGCATTAGGACACAGCCAACAAAAATGTTTACTTTGTAACAGAACTACTACAGCCTGAATAATAAATCAAGACCGAGTAATTACTCATCACCTATTTGGGGATGGAAAAAAGTAATGATGCCAGGGAGGCAGGACTCAGCCCAGCCCAGCCCCAACGTCCACGTTGGGAATTAATGCGGCTGCTACTGCTGGAATTGGGGAATTACATTTGCATAATGCAGATCCACAGGTCTCACCCTGAGCCTCCAAACCGTGTCCACTCAGGAGTAATGGGAAGCCAGTGTGGTTGCATCACTGTAATAAAATCCATTTCAGAGGCCACATCTGGGATTATGGGCTACAAATTTCAAGGCAAGTTTTCTAAATGATATTGGTGTTGAGGACAGCATATTTTCTGTGGATTTGCTCCTAAACAGCCCATAGACCACACTTGGTGCAAGATAAAAAAATGAAATTCAACTTGTTACAGCAACACTGAAGCTATGGTTAAGCACAAATCTCCCTTGTAAAAACTGTTACACTCTAGGAATCAAAACACTTTGCAACAAACAAAAAAAACCCCACAAATGTAAACCTCTAGAATATGTTGACATAGTGAAAATTATCAGCAAGCATCAATAGTTATGGAGACAAAGAGACATGTGCAAAGAAAACTCCTTTTGGACAATTTCAGCCATAGGTTGCCATACCAACAAGCTTAAAACAAGGGAACTGATGTAACTTCATTATGGTTTTCAGTCTGCTAATATGTACCAGTCTTCAACTAGGTCTGGTGGAGTTTGGGTTTTTTGTAAGAAAAAAAAAAAAACAAACAAAAAGGTTTTATGAGTCTTCATTTAAGATTTACCTAAACCTTAAAACCAAATTCACACATTAGTGCCTCATTTTATGCACTTTCAAACACAGATATTTTGAGAGTCTGCGAGGTAAAAAATTTTAGGCAGTGTAAATAAACTAAGTGTATTAGTCTAGGCCATGGACAATCAGCCATACTTTATCGTAATAAAACACTGGTAAATGATGAGGGTGATGGAGCACTGGCACAGGCTGCCCAGGGAATATGTGGAGTCTCCTTCCTTGGAGGTCTTAAAGACCCGTCTGGACACATTTCTGTGTGACTCAATCTAGGTGGACCTGCTTCTGCACGGGGGTTGGACTAGATGATCTCTGAAGGTCCCTTCCAACCCCTACCATTCTATGATTCTATGACATGTATCTACACTCATAACTGCAATCAGTAATTCCTTTGGAGTGTGTTGGGTCTACACATAAGAGCAAGTTACAGCCCAGCTTCACAGTAGAACCATAACACAGGCTTTGAGCACAGGAACATCAAGAACGTCCAATACGACCATTCACAACTAGAAAACTAGGACACAATCTCGCTCAGACTGTCTTACTGCATCTTACAAGTGGCTGCCTTTGTTGTCCTTTTGGAAAAGTTTTCCAGAGCCTCGCCGTTTTGTTGATGACTAGAAATCCTTGATTTCCACCTTAACAATATTTGTGACCAGTTTAAAGGTTTGCTTTTCTACCAACACTGCTCTTCAGATCAAGTTTTTTCCCCACCTTTATTATTTACTCACATGATCTGTTTATAGACAGCAATTATGCTCCTTCATTTTACTGAAAGAGACAAACTTTTTTCAGCTCCACTCATAAAATAGACTCTTCATTTTCCAACTTCTCTATGCTAACCTTTCTTTGAAGCTGATCCAGTAAACCACTCTCTGTTGAATATGAATGACTAAAAGTTACATCTTATTTTGTGTATACAGAACCTTATTTACAAGCATTAAGATCTCATGCATCTACTGTAAATAGTTGCCTGCACTCTATTTGCCTTTTTCGTGGTCGGATCACAAGGTAGCAGCACACAATGATCCTCTGTTCAACTGCTATGCCCTGCAGTAGTTGTTGTACACCCTGAGAGTACAACTATTGCTACTTCTCTTACTCAGTTTCTGGTTGATAAGCTCACAGTTTACAACAAGAACCAACTATGCTGTTCCCAAAGTCATGACCTCACCCTTTGTAACACATGATATTAAATTCCTGGTCATTCAAAACCTGTCCCATCCCAGGTACTGCAATGCTTCATGCATCTATGCTTCCAACACTATTAACAACAACATATCTCATTGGTACACTAACTTTTCCATTGTTTTGCCCCTCCAATCCTGGCAATTGTCTACTATTCACCTCCTTGGAACCAATAAAAGCGTTTTCTTCCCATCACTATTTTTACAATACCTGTTTTAAAATACCAAATCTTACTTTCTCTTCAGCTAACTTTGCTATGTAGCACTACATTAAATGCTTCACCAAAACCAAATATGTTAGATGTACACAGTTGGTGAGCCTATAAGATCAGTTATCACACCAAAGAATACTATAGGGGATTAGTCTGGCATGATCATCTTTTGTTAGAACTACACTACATTTCTATCGCATTCTCTGCTTACTATCTTGTCTAATACTCTCCCTCACAATAAGTTCCAAAGACTTGCATACTTCTCAGGCCAGACTAACAAGTTTGTAGTTGCCTGGATAATTTTTCCACATTTCCTTATGTCTATGGATAATACATTTGCTATTCCACAGTCACAACATCAGCTTGATAAATGCATTAAAAACCCTCATTGGTGGAATTCCATTGTGACTGCCAGATTTTTTTTGTTTTCTGGAATGCAGACTATCTACTACCTGCATCTTGAGTGCATTAAAAACTCTTCAGTCTTACTTCCACCTCAGATGTGCCAATTTTCACACTATGCACTCATCCTCATTAGAAGTCTTGGTTTCACCTTCACACTTCAAATTATCATATCTATTTAAAAACTAGAGGCAAAGTATCAACTTACTTATTGGGAGACTATGAACTTTTTGATTGCATCACTGCCGAACAACCTCGCTTCCTCGTTCCTTGTTCTTTTATTTGTGTGGCTGAAGAAAGTTTTACTATTTAACTTTCTTTGCAAGGACACGGTCAGCTTGACCTCTGGTAATTCTGAAAGCAGTACAGAGGCTCAATAAAGTTTTCATCAATCTGTTTTATTCACCTATATGTTGACTGAGCTGCAGGACTTTCAGGTTTGGCAGGACACGTGGAAGAAAAAGGGGTTTATAATATACTTCAAAATCAGAAAAAATACTGCCAGTTTGCTAAAATTGCTACATCAAGTCTGTAGAATAAAGATGACAGTTTAGGTATTTAGGAGGGCATTAAAAAAAAATCTAATGAGAACTGAGTATAAAATGGATACACTACTGAAATAATGAGTGCAGCCAAGACCCAAATTATCATTAGAACCTTATTTTTCTCTTGAAATCATGCTTTGACAGCATGCACATATGCTCACAAGCTCTGTGAGCTTGCAGGAAGCAAAGTAATCTGTGAGGGAGGTATCTTAAGGTCAGCTCCCTTAATATATGACACTCATTATTATAACATTGCTCAGGGAAACAAGAGGTAAATTTACATCCATGACTGCAGGTCATTTTTGCTTCTGAGGGTAAGGATAATAGGGGTTATCCCATCCCATTCACCTCTTCCCTCACCTCCAGTGACTCACAGTTGGAACAATCAAACCTCATCTTTTACCATGTTGCTGAACAAATCCCTTGAATGACAGCAGAAAATATTTTGGAGAATTTGCAGTAATAGTGGTTGACTATTAAAGATAATTGTATCCATTTCTTGTCTTATTTTACAACTCACTATCAAGTTTTTAATATACTGTATTTTCTGATTTCTTCTGGGAAAGTCCTGGATGGATAACTTGTCCTGACTTAGCCTAACCAGAGTCTAGTCTCAGAGCAAAGATACTTCACAAGGGTTGGATCTTGGATTTGGACTGAGATTTCTGAAAGTTTTATCTGTATGCTGTTTATTTGCATCCTTGTTCATACTACCTTGAACAGCAAATGTAGGACCATAAAACTATGCTACAGTCTGGTAGGAGGTTCAACACAAGGTCTAATTAATACGATTTTCGCATATCTATTGTGAGATGACATAAGAAATATGTGTTCTCTTATGGAAATAAAAAAAGTTTGAACCCAGTATCCTTAACAGCAGCAAAAACAGGGGCTGTGTGTCTTTCTGAAAGCACCCAGAATTGTTGAGAATGTAGCTTTTGACATAGGAGTGGGGAAGAGGAAGGTAGCTGTTCCCCTGCCTTCCCACCCCCAAAGCAGAGAAGTGAATTGCTGTACTCCGTCCTCAAGGATTGTAATTATTAATCAAAGACTTTGACAGTGATATCCCAACATATCCCAACATAAGAGCCATCCATTTTCATTTCAGCCTGGCATGCCAAATCTGAGCATGTTCGTCTGAACACGTTAAAGACTATGTGACAGCCTCCATCAAATCACAGCATTACTGTAGAATGAGGTACATCAACATGAAAATACTATAAGGGTGAGATCACCTTCTCCTCAGTCAGTTCACGAGTCCTGCCAAACTGTGTGCCAGGCGAAAACCCCAGGAGCTTTATGTAAAAAGTGGCTACTGAATGTGCCCACATGCTGCCAGTATTTTAGGTGTTACCTACCCACTAATTACAATAGCATCAGATCATGCCAGTTATGGGAGGGTTATGCCCAGGCACCTAGCTATAGCATCAATGTCCTGCTTCATCTGTATTGAGTTGCTTGTATAGACATGCCTCAAGTTCGACATACCATCATTAGTAATCAAATGGAAGTTGTGAGAAGAAAACAAAACAGTAACTGCTTTTGCCTTTGTGTGATCACAGACATTGTTAGTTTCCCACCATAGAGGAAAAGTTAACCTAAGGTACTAGGAAAGCATGCAAGTGGCTCTCTGCAAGCAAGTGCCTCTACACAGCTATAGTCAAGATTTAGACAACACCTTACTCTGACTCAAAGCATTGGACTGGGCAGATTGTTTTTATATTTGAAACCATTCTATGTTATTTCCTTTAAAGAAAATCCTTCAGAATGACCAGCAATGTCCTTCTGTCACCAGGATTTCTACCACAGATGATGGCTGTGTATTATGGTCAGACTTGCCTTTCCATCCTACTTTCTCACTTAATGATAAAACGTTGAAACTTTGTTTACTTGGTTTTGTCACGAAGGTAAATTGGTCTGGAAATCCTGTGGAAGATCTGTTCAGCTGAGAACTATGGGGGAGCAGGGAACATGTTTTCCAGTTAAAAACAAAGTTAGAGCTGATTTGCTCACCAATAACAACAAAAAAAAAAGCAGAATAGAGGGGGAAAACCCCTCCAAGCTCACCTCAACTGTCAAAGAAAAATCACAAGGTGAAGGAGGAAGGGAAAAAGAAAACATGTAAGCAGCTCTGGGGGAAAAGTCACATGGTCACATGAATAACCTGAGGAAATCATATCCTGAGTGCCACAGGTATTGAGAACTGCCTGTCTTTCCTTTCCAGCCCTGGAAAAATTGCTGAGAGAATATGCATGAAAGAAACTGTAATATCATTGAAATATGCACAGTCCTGACCTGCAAACTCCAGAATCACAAACAGGTTTTCCTAATAGCAGCAACACAGAACTAGTGCAAGAAATATGGAGGTTCTGAGCATTTGTTATGTCTCTGTATACCTCCATTGTCTGATAGCTTAATATAATTTTGGTGCTAGGGAAATAAACAAGTTACACTTGTTTCTTTCCCTAGCTATGCTAAAAGGACTGTTAACTAAGCATCAGATAGACACTTCGTTCACTGCCAAAGAATGATAAATACAAAAAATTGATGCATTTTAAATGGACAGGAAGGGAGTTGGACAAGATGATCTCTAAAGGTCCCTTCTAATCCCACCTGTTCTATGATTCTGTGATATACTGTGGGAAGGGGACTCGTTAGCACATCTTCTTAAGCAAGAGTAGAATCTTAGCTTCAGATTTCTGAGCTCAGGATCAAGGAACAGTGGTCATTACAAGGCTTTTAGTTAGGCCCATTACTCCCTTCAAATGTCATAATTAAAATGAGCTATACTGCAAATAACCAGCCCTTTTTGACAATTGCTGCCATGCTAGTGGATCTGGAGATATTTGATTGACACATTTCTTCATTGACCAAAAGGTAACTACATCTTCATTTTGAGTAATATAATTTTGAAAACCATCATACCAGGTGCCTTATATTTGGAAAATCTTGAAAGCTTTCAGATGTACAAACACCCTTCCCACTGCTCTTGGCTTATCTTTTATTTACCCTACTGGGTATACAACAATTGATGCTTCTTCAAAGCAAGGACTTCCCAGCTGATTAGCTGTGTTGAGCTGGCTAAGCTTATTAAAGGTGATTAATGCATTCAAGTATTTCCCACCCCCCCCCCACCCCCACTCCTTAGTTCAATTTCTTGCTCATTATGCTACTGGTCTTTTTATATTAAAACAGACCACCTGGATAGCAGAGAACTTCATAATATCAGTCCAACAAGATCAACACCTGTTGTACATGTAATTAATCATAAGGCACTGCACGGCTGTACTCAGTTAAAAAGCTAAGATTATCTAACAACAGAAGCAATACACCATGTTAGCAATCAGCTTTTGAATCCTTAAAATGCAGTTTAAAAAAATCAGAAGTGAGTCAGTACAAAGGGGCTCATAATTATTCTCTCTCCATATTTAGGAGTCCATATGGCATTTGTGACGTATAAAAGTCAGCATACAATTTTCTGATGAAAAATTCAGTTCTAAAAAAATCATATTCTCCTCAAGGCTGAGAAAAATCAAATGGTCTTTCTGTCAATGACATTTTCACTCTTCCTGAAGAAATCAAAGACAGTCTTTGGATATTGCATTACAAAAAAGTACCCAGAGGTTCAATATACTTTGCTAGTCTGAACACGGATTGGGAACCACAAAGTCCAATCATATCTCCGTCTTTAACTCACTGTGTGGTTTGGCAAGTAGCTTAACTACTTTGACTGTGTTTCTTCATCTCTACAATGTGGGAAAAAAAATACTTACTAACTTGATTGGAATTTTGCAGGATTTCATGTATATAACATGCTTCCAAATACTAAAGCCTCATGTAGGTATTGCCAGCTTAACTATGGTGCATTAAAGAGGAAAAGACATGTTCTTTTTTTAATAGTGAAATGAAAAAGATATATCTCTGATCCACAAGGAGGAGATTCACTGCAAAAGATAAGACCAGAAAAATGATAACTGTTTGTTTGTTGTAAAGAATTACAACAGCACAATACATGCAGGAAAAACAGAAGCCATATAAATACCAGCAAATTAATAAAGCACCTTGTGCAATTACACACATACACACATACAAAAAGCATCACTAATCCTAAAGCCCAGACCACCAGTGTAATACATTTTAAATGCATTTGCCTGAATTTTCTCACTGGAAGCCTCAACACAGTCTTAAGGCAGACTGAGTGAAGAACAATAAAAGGTAAATTAGAAACCTAGATCTTATTAGCACCGTAAAAGGAGTTAAGGCTGATCAAAACCATATGTGCTATGCACAATCTACAGTTAGGGATGTGAGCTGGATGGTCAATTAAGCTGGGCGCAAAGATAACACAGGCATTAAATAGTAGGAGTTATTACGTATATTTCCTAGAGAGCTAGAGGTTCTTCAGGGATCAAGAGTCCTGTGGGTTTTTATCACATCATGACCTTCAACTGAGCAGGTGCAGAGGGATCCATACCAAGGTTACAGGCTCCATTAGAGCTAAGAGTATACAGGTCTAACTGCCTGCATGAGCTGACTTCATAAATCTGTCCCTTTGAACATGCAGCCCACACTGACAAGTTTAACCACCCTAACTGAAAATTCATTTACTTACTTAGACCATATGATACTTAGTGCAGATCAGAAAAGTCCCCAGACAAAAATACTCTGCATCTCCTTATTTGCTTGTTCTTATCCATCCCTCATCCTGTCCATTTTCTGATCTCCCAAATTCTTCACTCTAATTACTTTTCTTCCAGCAGTGTTTCATGGATCTGCTGTGAACTTCATCTCCCTTCACTTTCACTTTGTATTTTCTGTTCAAGAAATACACTCTTGTCTAAAAGCAAGTAGTTAACTACATAGCTGATTTCAAATGACTTGATTCCTCTCCTTCAGACTGAGAGAAAGCCTTTAGGTCATATAATAGTATAGGACAGATATGCAAGCTGAGGCAGGCAGAAGGTCCCACCCATTCTTCCTGAACAATCCTCATTGTTATCACCTGCTCAGCACTGAACTGCAATCAGCTCATTACCACTGGTGCCAAGAGCTAGGGAAGTAAAAGAACCACTGAACACAGGTCCAAAGAGAAGACGATTAGAGATACAAGTATCAACCAAGCTTCAGCGATACTGCAACCCACATCATTTTCATAACTTTCCATCTTGGATGCAGAGAAGGGACTGAGGAGCCCGCAGTCAATCTTACACACAGCAAGACTAAACTCCATCCTTTCTGTCTCCTGCTAAAATCTGAAAAACAACCTCCAAATTAATGACATCAGCAAAGACCCTAGTGCAGATGGAAGGAAGATGGCTTCTGAGGATCACATTGTGCCAGACACTCATAGCAAAGATCACATGTACAGACAGACACACTCCCAAACTTCAACTGATGCAAAAAGTGTCTGGGAATCTAGACAATTCGCATCACTTTCTGCAGATGTCTCACTTGTTATCTTAAACAAAACCATATCAAAAACCTTGGTGTGTTTAATTTGCAGTTGCCAGTTTCAGCTTTGTCACTCTCAGCAAGTTATGGTTATTGCTGCCAGTGCTGTCTGCTTAATTCAATCTACTACCAGTTCAGTACAAACTCACCCTTCTGCATTTGTGAGAAGTATGTAATGTATGTAACATGAAAGTGCCTTTATTACCATACTCCTCTGGCCTGCCTAGGGCTTTTGCAACTCCAAAGGATCAAACATACTAACATCTAACTCTCCCTTTGCAAGATTTTAATTATTTTTTATGTACTCAATGGCTACTTTTCTATCCTTCCTGGATATTTTGTCTCTCACTCACGTGGTATTTCCATCTCAAAGGGCTCTCCAGTCACCTTAGTCTGTAAGCATTGCCAAACACACCAGAAAGCGTGGGTGGACCACGCACAGATAACAGTTCTGGAAAAGGGATCCATTAGCAATTCACACACAACAAACAATCAATTGCTCACCAAACTCCTTCTGGTGAAATGAAACAATACATTTGTGATACCCTATGCAATTTGATTATCTTTTCTAAATACTACTATAACATTACATATAATAAGTGTGATGATACAGGAGAGAGATATGTCTTACTTCACTTACTTCAAGTGCTTCAGATAATTTTTTTCCATCTGTAAAAGAAAAAGGTAAATATTTTTCTGCATCTTTTCCCAGACAAATTTTCTCTGTTACTGATAAAACAGAGAGACAGATAGGGGGAAAAGATGAAAGATTTGCAGTCTTCTACATTTTCTGCAGAATTTTAAGTTATAAAATTTCCAGCAAAAAGTCTTTATAGCAGTATACTAGATCTAGATCACTTTTTTTTTAAAATATTTTAAAAGAGGTCTTTTTGAAGAATTTCTACTTCATCTTACCAGACTCTAGTGTATTTACTTTCTACCTCTGGATAGCTTGTTTCCATCTGCTTTCAGATTTGATATGGTATTTGCCTTTGTTTCCTGAAATGCACTTATACAGAAAAGAAAGTTTCCTGCCTCTGTTAACCAAGCTGAAGACACTCTCCAAATTACCATCTCATCTAACCTTCCTACCAGCCACTCACAAAACACACCATCTCCTACTTTCACACACCCGAAGCTACGCAAATCTTCTCCCAAGCAGCAGACTTGCCAGATAAAATGGTGTGGTTGTAGTGATGCAATTGCCTGTACCAAAGGATGCCAGAGGGAAATAGTAAAGAGATAGATTACCTTACACCTCAGGAGCACGGATCCAAAACAGACTAGCTTTACAGTGCTTAGAATTTCACTATCCATGGGATGACTGCTCAGGAGGGGTCCAAGGAGAGTGCAGTGCTGCCAACCCAGCTGACCGGCCATCGCTGTGCAAGTCACCATAATTGCCATTATGGCCTGAGGATTCAGCAGAGATATCAAGGACCGAGCTACTCCTGAATTTTACAGATGGTTCATTAACTGGGTGGAAGCACATGAGAGCACTTGGAGAGCAATAGGAAGAGGCAAGGGGCAGGAGAATTAGACTAAAGTTGTTTGGCAGTAGCTTCCAGATGAACTAAAAATCACACATAGCAAAAATAGCAAGAGTGTATTTGCCAGCTGAGAGTGGCCATGTGCCAAGTTTGAGGTCTTAAAAATTAACTGCTTTTGAACTATACAAGAACAACAACAACAAAGATCTCTTATTTAAGCTCAAAAGATTTTTCATGCCTATCTAAGCTAGTAATGAGAAAAAGGAGGAAAGAAAGAAACAATATCTTCAGGCTGAGGCTGAGATTCAGAAGAGTCAACCCTTAAGCATTATGTTTGATTATATATTAATATTAGGAGCTTAATTACACTAAACAGAAATGAAGCATCCTTTTCTACTTCCCTGGTAAATAATTTACACACATATAGACATACATACAGAAACCTAAGGAGTTCTCACATATTCCTACTCAACCTCTCAGAATCATTTTTTAGGCAGATTCTCTCAGGTCCAAAACTACCAAGTATCAATGTGAACATTCCCCCAACAACTTGGTTTCTGAAAATCCCCTTGGAAATCAACCCTCCCAAACCTTCACATTTACTAATTTGTGTGTACTGCTTATTACACATTTCTAGTTAAAGCCAAAAAAAAAAAAAGTATCCATACAATATTCAGTGCCTTGCTTCCAAAGAGTAAGGAGCTCAAAAGCTGAAGACCTCTTTTAAATGTAAGAACATGCAGAGTCACACAGGAATTCCAAAAAGAGTGTAAGAACCAGAGATTGGGCTTTCTGCCCCATTTCCCCCTTCCCCCCCCTTTTATTTTTTTTTTAAAAAAAGCTACACGTTTCCTCTGCATATTTTTATATTTATATCACAGAATCACCACATTATGCATATATATGCGCCCTTCAGAAGCCTAAACTTCAGATAATGGATATGATAAATGCTCAGTTTGAGGCAGCAGTATGGCTTGAAACGTGGAAAACTACTGAAAAATTTCATCGTGAGATTCCCCCCCACCCCCCTTTACCATACTCACACACACATACATATGCATGTATCTATTATATATAAATAAAAAAAATTAACATCTTGAATTGCTGACCCGGTATTGGAGTTACTAGCAGCTTGTCTTATAAAGGACATTACAGAGCCCTTTCCATTTCTACTTTCAGTAAATTTTTCAAGCATTCAAGACAACATTTTGGATGCTCAGCTGTGATTACTTTGCTAAAATGTAATGCTACATACATTAACGAGTTTAATTCTTGGAATGCAAAAATGGTTTCTCTTTCTTTTTAGCCATAATTTGACAGTGAAGATTGCGAATTTACCTCCTTGCCAAAATAAGTTTACCTCCTAACCAAACAGGGCGTTTCTTCCACAGAAAACCATGAATTACTAAACATGAAAAATGAAAGTTGGTAGGTAGCCTTTCTGAACTTAAGTGCTTCCTGACCCTACCAGAGTTAAGCTGGGTCAATATACGAGTGGGAGAGGAAGGAAAGTATGGGGTGCTTCCAGAAGTGCGGTCTCCTTTCGCCACAGCCAGCGGCAAAGCAGCGTTCCTGCAACACATTTTTGAAGATCACTGTGCTGGAGCTGTTTTTGATAGTTAGATATTTCATTTATCACTTTCATGTGCCCAGAGATGCAAGCACGGATGCCCAAGCCAGCTTCCACTCTGCCTGGATTTCTCCAGTGCGTAGTCAATATTCTGCTGAAAAATGATGTGCATGTTGCAACTGCACGACCTACCCCAGCACTGGCTGCATTTCAAAACTAAGCAACAGGAGACATCTCAAAAACCCAGTAACGTGAAGCTTTAGCAGTCCTTGACAGCTTCTGCTTTTGGAAAGCTTTCAAACGCACAGCTCCTGGTCATGTTCTGGAAAGGAGAATGAATGAACTCTGGAAGTAAAACTCTTCCTATCCTGTGATCTCTGCTCCCCCTGTTACAGGGTGCTCAGGGTGTCTTCTCCCTTCCTATTTAAACAGAGATTTCTATCCTTTGAATATCTACTTTACAAACATGTATAGCTTTTCAGCACATCCCTGCCTCCCCCAGCTCTGACACCCACCTTTATAGCAAACGTGACACAGAAGTTTAAGGCAACAGTACATGGGTGCGGTGGTGACAGGAGGCACACCCTGAATTTGGCAAGCAGGAGAGAGACCTGTGTCTGTGATCCTTTATTCCCCTCTCTGCAAAGGGCTTCATCTCAGAAAGCTTTTAGAGCACTTCAGAAATGGGATAGGGCTGCCCAGACCTAAGAAGTCAAAGGAACACTTAGATTTCCTACCTAATTGACTTGACACACACCGCCCATGGTCACAGACTTTGTCAGCTGATTTGGTTGTCTTTTTTAATTACGTATTTGCTGTGGAAAAGAAAAACAAGACTTTGTTCTCACGTATCTCTGGTCCTATCACACCAGAACACTTATCTCTTACCCTGTGCTTACCTAAGCTGCAAGCTATACATTCAGAAGAATGTTTTGTTCAGGGTTGTACCTCTGAGGGCTCAAGATCTCCTGACAGCATAAACATCTACTGAAATTAATGACATGGTTTGGAAGTTGCCTGTGAGAACGCTAAAGTCTCACCAATTAAACTTGCTGAACTGGGACTGTAGTGAATTATGGCCAATGGAGAAGTTGCTAATACTTGCAATGCAACCTTCTTTCAGTAATTTAAATGCATACATTTGAACCATAAGTTTTATTATCAAGAGCAATTACATAAGCAGAATATTGCACTCTTATTCATTGCCTCAACTGAAACCACATTTAAAAAAAAAAAAAAGAAAAGAAAATAAATCTTTTCCAGCAGGTCAGAATCTAGGCAAGGACCATACCCTTGTCATACAATAAACTACTTGTTAGGGAGAAGAATTAAATAACATGAGGAGACATATCTATATATCTATATATATATATATGAAAAAGGATTATAATCCTCTCTCCATTATTCTATCAAAGAGTTTCAACATATCTACAAGTCATGGAACTCAAAATACTGTAGTAACTCAAAGGTCAACATCTGCAAGTCTTGGCCACCTCAGAAGTTTAACCTTCTAAAAAGTACCAATACACTCATTTTGTCTTAACTGCATCCCTGAAATGATACTCTTGTTATTACCACCACACCTAGAACAACCTTGGTTAAACACTGTTGTGAGCTGAACTTAGGACAAGTTTCCCAATATTTCCCTCTCAGTTCCATTCCCAAGTAGCAAGAAACTGATATGTATATACCAACTTAATCTTGGTTGTACGTATATGGTAACCCTTGCCTTCTTCATGGCTCCTAGAGTCATTTTGTGAAAGAGAAATATGGGGGCTTTCCCCTTCCCTACAATCACTTCCCACACAATTATTGTAAGGAAATCTACCATTGGGACATAGAATTAGCTGCCCAGAAGTGGCATATAGCAAGTAGCATTGCCCAGATGAGAGGACAACAAGAGAGGTTGCAGCACAACACTTCCATACAACTTGGTGGACACTCTGAATGACAGTAGGGAAATTCCACAGGCTGACATTATTTTCAACTCTGAAAACATCCCAGAAATCACATGTTGAAGAAGTGTTTACCACTGGAGTGCATAACTGACCTCTGCCAACACCTAAATGCATTTGTCCAAGCATTAACCCAGTGACCACTTCCCCTTGTGCTGTAAGGAAACAAAACTTATGATTATGCTTTCCCAGGTATGGTAGAAGTTTTCTGATATATCTTCAAGTTTTTTTGATCCTCTTTTTATAGACTTCTCTTATCTTAACCATGTAGCATCCATTAGTTGGAGACTGTTTTATTGTTAGAGTGAAACACGTAACTTAGTGAGTTTTAGTCCGTCACAAGTTGTCCCCAGACACATTTGTGGCTTTCTTCAAAGTCGCTCAGCAAATTCTTTATGTGAAAAATAATCATGTCTGTAGGCAGCTTGTGCACAGATTGTTCGGCAACTGATACTGAAGTCTTGTTGGTCAGTTTGAGCAGACCCATTTTTGCCTTTTTTTCTTTTTGAAAGGAAATGTTTCTCAAAAAAACAGATTAAAAGGGGAATCATGCATATTCACAAGTTCACAGTTTGTTCGTAAGGAATATTTTACACAAGAAAAAAAATCGGTTTCAACCATTCATCTAAACTTTAGGATAAAGTGAGCCTTTCCTCGAAGAAACAGACAAGGGCATTTTCCAAGAGCAGGTGAGAATTGAAACAGGAGGTCTATCATATGGCAAAGGTAAATTGATTCTGAAAACCACAAGAAGCCAAACTTCCAGAGGAACTTCAGTTTTCCCTGATCTGCCTCATTATATCTGCTATCAGCTTGCAGCTACAAGGTTGGACCAAAGAGACAGTCACATTTTGAGATCACTCTGAAAGCTTGTTTTATTTTTCTGTCTCCGTTTTCATCTCCATTCCCACCTCAAATATCTAATCTCCTATATGTTCCCCTTATGCTTTGCATTCCACTTCTATAAAGTAGGTATTTCAGTTGTGGATGAAATGATAATACTACATGATCATTCACGTAGAGTATGCACATAAAAAAAATGATGCTGTTCATTTATCAGCAGTTATTTAAGTCTGTAAAATATGAGGCAATCCCTTAAGGCTCCAGGAAAGTTCTGCTGTGCTCTGATATGGCAACATAATGTTTTTGTTGTATCCTGGTAGACAGGGAAGATGTTTCATTGACAGCAAGAGGCTCATAGTGGTTACACCTTTCAGCCGAAGGCTGATCAGAATAGAGTATCTGCTCTTATCTGGAATCATCAGTTGTAAAGATTTCAAGTATACATGCAATTTTCATGCAAGTTGAGCCTTAGCTTGTAGCTATTTTAGCATTGAAAAAAACATCCTCTTAAGTGGATTTTTTGCAAGGTGGCAGCTGATCAGAAAGCTAGATGCACCCTAAAGAAAACCCCACCAATATAAACCAGGGCTGAACAGTTTCCATCAAAGGTCAACTCTCTGACCATGTGAACAAGATACTCCACCACAGTGTAATTCCTATTGCACAAGTCAGTTTTAAGAAGATTGCCTCGCTGTTGTCAGGGGATGTGCGACAGATTCACAATTTTCTGCGCTTGACAGCCAGAGTACTTGTCACTTAGTTCCATCTGGTAGAGAGATAACATTTCATTAATGTTCATGCTTAACCTTATAGCTCAGAGCTTTGACTCTGCAAAGTCCTGAGCATCTCTGAAAAGGTGCTGAACACTCAGCACCCAACTAGTTTGGCACGTTTCAGCTGCCTGCAGGATCAAACCCTGACTTTCCTTGGGAAAGATATGATATTTCCTTCCCCTGGCTCACTGCTGGATTCCATTTTAAAACACTCTCACAGAATAAACTTAAAATCCATTGTAATTGGCCAGGTTGCCATTTTCAATACAGATGGTGCAAAATAACTTTACAAAAATATGACTTGCTGAGCCGACTGGACAGGAGATGTCAGTGGATACGGAACAAATGCTTACAGGTCTCTTGGGCACCAGGTTATATATTTCTGTGGCTTCAGCAAATCAAACCCTTCAGTCCTGTCACCGCATTTAGTATGGATTATCCTAGGCCTGGACATTTGGAAACAGATTAAGAAAACAGAGCCAGGATTCCCCGGTTTCCTCCCTGCTCTGCCACAGGCTTTGGCTCTGCCTGCACGCACAGACCCCAGGTTGTCACAGAGACACGGGGGACCAGCTGATCCACCAATGTACAAACTAGCCCCTAAACTGGCTTCCCTCACAGGAATAAGGTCTGATCCTGACCTTGGTCAAGTCACTTAACCTCTGCTAATCCACCTGTGAAATGGAACTAATGAAATACAGGGGTATTGTCAGGCTTAATTATTTAATATTCTTTCAGGTACCTAGAAATCCTTGTGGGAGAGACAGTGTACAGCTGCACAGCATTATTATTTTATTAAATGAAGTACCTATCAGTATTTCACCCTCAGTAGAATGACTGCTGAGACTGAATTGCCTCTTCACATTAGTCGTACGCATTGATGAACAAAAATGCATTAAGAAGTGGTACCGAGGGAAATGAACTTATGCTTCACCCAGCACTTCTGCAAAATGATGTCGCTGAATCTTCAAAATGAAGCTTATCTGAGTTTCTGGGGAAGGGACTGCAGTTCACCACCAATCTGTGGGACAGGGTTGGTAGGAAAACAGCAGATGAACAGGGAAGAGTTTCTATTGGAGCTTTGGCTGTGATTAGGTTTTTCAGTCCGATAGTGGTCCAAATATGCTCCTGGACCATTAAAAGGAAGGATATACACAGCCTAAAACTCAAACGTCATAAATGCACAGCATCTGAGAACACAAAGACTTCTTGGACAATAAGTTACCCAAATTACAGCCACACATGCTGCAGGGGGAAGGACAGATGGTACAAGAACTGGAGATACAAGAAACAGATTTGTGACCACAAGGAAAAAGAATCAGGAGACACTTCTATCCAGTTAGAAATATCCAATATTTAGCAAAGAAAATACCAAGGAATCCTTCTTAGGGGGAACAGAAAAGAAAGACTGAGGGTTCAGAGAAGAAAAAAAAAAAACACCACCAAAACAAAACAGAAACCAAACAACTTTATTATAAGAATTAACCAGCTATGAATGAAGGTCTTTTGGCTTTCTTAAAAGGGCAGGTAATCCTCAAGGACTCCACAGTAGGTAACATGGAAAGAAAATTCAGTGAGGTGCACAAGGACAACAGGCTGGTATGCGCCCTCCCCGAAACACAACCGTGAGACAGAGGCAAAATTGAGTGGGAGGATGAAGTCACCTGGCAAGTCTCCACTGGTGATGATACTTTTGGAATAAGTGACACAGCATCCCGTTGTATTACACGGCTTATATAAGACTTCAGGGAAATGTAAAAGCCCAGGTGGGGGAATATTAGTCCATGTTTGGTTTAGACCACCAAGTCACATCAGGGAGCAGGATGATTTAATCCTTGAACACTTGTTTAACGTGCTGAAATAAAAACTGCATTACACATGACTCCAGTTTGCTGGAAACCCTCACAGTTTACAATGAGATATTTCTGAAAATCACAGATAATTTTTAACACAACACTTGTGCATGAGAACCTTCACATGAGGAATCTGTTTTGTAATTACTATGTTTTTGAAGGTTCAGAAGGAACTACTTACCAAACTACTTATCAGCAGTCACCAAAAGGATGTTTTGATCCAAAGTCATTCAGCATTGGTGCAGTCAGCAGCACTAATAAAGTTTTGCTTCAGAAGACAAGGATAATACTGAGTGGGGAAAAAAGAGCTAGATGCAAAAGCTATGAGGGAAAGTTTGAGGTAATGAGGAGCTGATTAGGAGTAGTAGTGTTTTTCTTCCTAAAAACAAGTCAAAACCATTTCTGCTCTTTCTGCAGTGTTACAGAGAATTTTACCATCTCCCTGTAGTAACCAGCCTATAGTTTTCCTCCAGTTTGTACATGAACTACACTAATGAAGTACTTTCCACTAATAATTCTTTCCATTTTTTTTTCAATTAGCGGTGAAAAATGTTTTTCATGAAAAACCATTAACTAACATTTGTTAGTGTATAGGTCCAGATAACTTGTAAATAAAATTACTGAAGACTGATACCTGAAAACATAGGTATCTTACTAATGCTCTTTTGATACTGCTTTTTAAAGACTGGAACATCAGAATGGTTCCAGCAGATCTGAAAGATAAGGATAAGTATACACAAAGAGATAAATGTTTGAGAAAGGTAGCCAATTCAGAGCAACACAGGCTGAGTAAAAACAAAAAGCCCAATAAACCTGACAGAGGTTCAGCTAATAAAAAAATTCAGATTATTATTTGAATCAACACTTGTCAATATGATTTGTTTTAAACCAATTACATATAAACACACTCGAATGTAAAGCTTTCTACATACATCCACACATATATATACATAAAGTATACAAATCCTTTGCAGAGGTGACAAGATCAACACAGCTACTTGCAGAAAAGAATGGTTTCTGCAGCACTTGGTCCAATGTGATATTTTGACATTAGGAAGTTGTAACAGTATAACTATCAGCAGAACACATTTCCCAACTAATGTATAATTAGCTATGGTACAGAAAGCAATCACAGAAGGGAGTTCTGAGGAATTCCCTACATCTGAATGCACATTCAGCATTGAAACTTTCACTGACATAAAATTGTGATGTATAAGATAAAACAATCAAAAAATGCATGAAACCCTCCCCCCTTAGGACTGAGAGATAGTAAACAACAACAAATGCAGGGCTGCTGTACAAAATAATTCACATCAGTTGCTAACCTGCACCCATTACAAATGGTGCATTTCAGGATAAATAAAGCTATAGGAACAAGGAACTCCTATAGAATAAAGTATCGGGTGCTTCTGCAGCAATAAAAGCTAATATTGGAGAAGTTAACCATGAGCAAATCATACTGTTGTTGGGTTGGAGAGAGAATACTTTTTTTTTGCTTCTAACATTACTATATACCAAGTCAAAATACACAGACAGAAAGGGATTGAAATAGGATCAGATTTTCAGGTGGTGTCAGCATAACCCTGCTACACCAGTTGAAGACACAGCCCTTAAAGTCTGTAAAGGCCTTTGAGACACTTTTGGACAGACAATACCATACAAATGCAAAGTGAGGTATCCCTGCATATTGGTGATGAATCACTGCCTTGTTCCTCTTAAGAACAAAGATAAACAAAGCAAGAGACATAAATCAATACAAAGGCGAGACAAAACAGAGGCAGATACAGTTATGTCCTATTAAAATATACTTAAATGATAATTTCCCTTTTCTCTTACTTCTGAGCAAAGTTTCTCCCTTGCCCCAAAAGCCTGCAATACTGATGCTGATCTCGTTTGCAAAGGTAGGGAAGTCTGCTGAAATCACACTCTTGGACATATTTTTGCACAAGGCGGCAAAAACCAGTCATCGGTTATTTGCTTGGTTGTTTCTTTCAGCAAATCAAAAGTGCCATAAATGCAGAAACATTTTCAAGCTTTATCAAGTATAATCTGACAACACCCTCTGGTAAAACCACAGATATAAATAAGCATATTCTTCACACGCATTGGTCTGCTGCTCACGACAACACAGGGGTGACCTACAGGCCACAAGATCCCACAAATCCTTTCTCCTTGAGTCACCTCAAGGTTTTCATTGCCCCAGAAGCTGTACTGTCCTTCACTTCTAGCCATATCCAACTTCTACTTTGGGGAAGCACTGTAACGTTTGCCTAATTGCTTTTGCAAGTCTGTTATTAAACCAGTTCCCAAATAATGATCTTTTAACACCCAGTAATAATTCTTCAAGATAGCAGGAGCAAATAGGATTAAAATAGGAGTAAATAGGAGTAAAAAGGATTAACACTGTAGATATAACCTACATGATGCAGCAAGGACACAGATCAAGTTCAACTAGGGATCCCAATTACTCATTGCACTTTTAGTTCAGGCCACCTCCCCTTCTTCCAAGCCAAGACTGCAAAGAAGGGACCAGTCCTAGAGCCAGAGAGGATCAAGCACTATCTATTTCAATGGTACAGGCAGGAAGGCAGCAACCAATCCAAATCCCTGCAAGAACCCAGCAGAAAGGTTGGCCATCACACTTGGACACCTTGCACCTCCCTAGGAACAAGAACCAGCTCAATCTTTTATTTTTCTATCAAGTTCAGTAATACAAAGGTCTGTGGAAGGAGGCACTGAAAGTCAATGAAATCTGTCTGCTGCTACCAATCCAGTCATACTATTCCCTTTTTGGATTGCCTGGATCATTGCCTATGAAAGCAGTCCCAAACCCAAAGGTTTCATGACTTTAATATAAATTATCAAATGACGCAGTTTCAGTGTGTATTGCTCCATTATTCCTCTGTGCTCAAAAAGTTTAAGCCATTCACTCTGAAAGAAGAAGAGTGCAGACTGATTTCAGCAGCCAGTCAAGCACATCATGAACAAATACCAGCTAGTTTCAGAACAGAGGCCTCGTAAGCAACTCGTTGGCTGAAAATTGTTCAGAAGCAATTTGGCAAACACTAAGAAGTTGTAAATAGAAGCAAAGACTGGATTATAAAGGATTTAAAAGTGGAAATTAAAAAAAAACAGGCTAGATTATGTCATAAATTATTGGTTCATCTCTAGCAATATGTCAAAAGATTTATCCATTTTGATGTCTGTTTATTCTTCCATTGTTCTAGAAAAGACGTCTACATGTTGCTACATGGTATTCAGTCATGGCATTACTCCTGTCTTAATATGTGTTTTTCAGTAAAACCATACAGTAAGTTTGTTACCTAATACCAACAGCTGATGAATTATCTGACATATTTTATACCCTCTGGTATTGAATCTGACAGGACAGGATCTATTAGCCTATGAACTCCTGAACTCACATTTCAGCTTTCCACTGCCCTGAAAAGAAGTTCCCTGTATTTATTGCTTAGAACTCCATGGAAAATGGTAGCTTGAAGCAGTGCTCATTTCAGGACAAGAACCACTAGGAAAGGATAGTGTATAGCCCAACGTGCTGTAACTCACCTGCATCCCAGCAGTGGTAGAGCAGTCAGTACAAAAAAAAATGCTTTCTACATGGATTCAGGAGTTTGAAATTATTCTTCTTTCTATGGCTACGTGGGCAACAGAACATGTTCCACCAGTATTTTAGTTTTGACCTATGTGGGTTAAGAGCTGAAGATGTACAAGCTGCTGTTTGCAAGAATCTCCTCCAGCTGATATTAAACTTGCATTATTTGGGAAACTCTCCATCTGTAGAGCAAAGAGAGTTTTCTGCGTTATCTGAGATGCCCAGGTACTATGATACATTGAGAACTAGGGGGAAAGGGCATGCAATCTACGTGGCTGCCACTAAGAATGGATCTTGAAGTGTGCAGAGAGCATACCTTTTCTTTTCCCAGAAAGTTGTAAGACACTCCACTGCTTGCGAGAAAACATTTTCACAGGCTGCTTTAACCCCTCAAGGTGGTACTTAATGAAGTAGACTAACACAGTAACTGGTCTTCTGCTGGGATTTTAGTCTCCAGATGCTGATAGGAAGCCTGGTTTCTCATAGCCTCTTGACTTCGGCAGGATTTCCAAAAGCATCAAAAAAACAGCAAACCCAAATGCATACCCAGATCCAGGCTTAGCTATGTTTACTCTGGACATCTCTGTTATCAACTGTGAGTTACCACAGGAGCCAAGTATATTGCATTACCAGCCTCGCTTTACAGCAGTAAAGCTTAAGCACAGAGCAGTTAATGGATTTGCCCATGGTCCCACATGTGACCCGACCCACCCCTCCGTGAGTCCTGCAGCACTGACCTTGCATTCCCCTTCATTCCCTCATCACAGAGGCATTTCTGCACCATCTCCCACACCTTCTCTCATGCTTGGAACAGCTTTCCAAGCTCTAGTCAGCACACATCAGCCCCTCACCTCATTCAAACTGCTCCTGAGAAATCCCTTTGCCTACAAACATCAAAGAGCAGCCCCTGTGCTGAGCTTGTTGTTCACACAGCACGAGAATCGGGCCTCCTGTGTTGGTATAAACAGAGGACCCAATGAAATACTGTTGCATCTAAACTCAGCAACCAGAAATCCACAAGCTGTAACATACTGCTCCACCCTTTTCTGATGTGTGTTGTATCTTCATTTGTCACATCTGTCATTTAAGACCAGTAAGCGATTCATGAAAGGGACCTCAGCCTCTGCCTGTTTCCTAAGATATACCTAGAGCAAACATAGGGATTATACAGTAAGATAGAGAGTCCCAGGTCTCCTGCTGTAACAGCACAGTTACAGTGTCAGACAGCCTGACTAAAACATTGTGAATGCATGAAAGCAAATGGAAACATTCTCTTTTGAAAATGTGATGTCTGGGCACTTTCCCGTGGTTGAACTTATTTTTCTAAGGAGTGTTTGTCTCAAGAGAAGCTAAGCCTGCTGAACTTTTTCCAAGACTAAAGAAAGCGTATCAGTCCAGACGCCAGTTGTCCCAGTGAACATTTTTCCTCCCTCTGTCCCCAGGCTGTCTGACCTCTCCCCTCGACCAGTGGGGCCATCCTGGGCTGAATCTGTTCCAGCACCATGGTCTGCAGAGGTCAAAGGTATTGCACCATCAAAGCTGCTATTGCAAACACCTCTGCAGGATTACAGCATGTAGAGAAACCGGGACAAGCTTCCTGGTTGCTATATATGCACAGAATAATGCAGCTGTTCTCTTTCTTTGCCCTTGGAATACATATCACGCAGCAACACTTCACCCCCAGCTACCACGGATGGCCTCAGCACTCCTGCTTGCCTTGCACAAAGATAAGTGAAAGCAACAGCATAGGTTAATCCCAGGTGTAATTCACTGAAGTAACAGAGCGGGGGATCTGTTTATCAAGGGAAGAAAGAAAGCAGCATCCCACATTTGCAAATGTGACCAGTTCCTCTCAAACCCAGCTGTGTCCCACCTTCTCTCCAGTTCCACCTGCAACATTCTTGGTCCATCCACTGACACCACTCAAACAAATGCTTTTGACTAACACAGCTTGCCTGAACTGAAAAAGAACTAGGAGCAATCACACCAGCAGGTCACTCCCCCAGGCCTTAGAAGCAGTCCAGGATAGAGCTGGGAGTTAGAAACTGACCTCCTAGGTCCCAGACCTTTAATCACAATGTGTGTCTTCCTTGCCTGAGGGAGAGCAGGGCAGGTTGCTGGAGCTCATGCCACAGGAGAATCTGCATTCAGCTCACCAGTAGAACCGACGATGTCTGTGCTGCTCCTGGTATGACTTTAGTGTAAAGGCCATTAGTTGCAGACACACAAATCCCTTAATTTGTGTCTGTCAAGTGTAGCTGTAAAAATACTTTAGAGAATTATCACAGAGTGAAAAGAATTATTTTGGCAGATATGATGAAAAATGTGATCTCTTTATCTACAAGCACTTTCCCTGCCAGGCCACCTCAGCCCAGCCCTGACCTTCAGGGCTGAATTTATCTCAGGAGATGAGTGCAGAAGTTCAGTGTCTGTAGCTTTGAGCTCTGCCAAGTCCCACAGCTCACAGCAGCGAGCTTGGTTTGCAATGTGGGTGCCACAACAGAGGTTCTTGCAGAAAAGCATCTATTGACTTGACTCACTTTTCTATACCTACTACTAAAGTGGGTTGGATTTACATGTACCAAAAAAAAAAAAAAAAATAAATCAAGCATGATGCTTGGTGCCATCCCATGAGATACACACACCCAATACCCATTGGATTTTGGAGAGAGATTTACCTCTGGAAGGACACTCTAACATCAATCAGTTTCCAACATTTTGGAGCTCACCTGAGCACAGAGTGCAATGCTGCGCTTGCTGCACTCCCATGCATCCTTAGCCAGTATCTCCATCTCTCTCCACCTTCAGAGGTGGATTTAATTAACTACAGCAATTAATCAGGCATCTCAACTCCACCCAACCTCAAATGTCACCTCACAGCACCTGCTTAACTCTAAAATGATCTCCATAACAGTAATTATTCCAGGACCTCACAGAACTTTTGGCAAACATGCCCCCAAGTGGACCATCTCATGGGAGACGTCAAGTCATCACGTCCACAGAATATGCCTCTCCCACCGCATCTCAGGAAAGGCAAGCTGCTCTCCAAGGGTATTAACCAACACTGAGAGACCACAAAAATACAGTTATTTGGAAACCAATACACTGCACAGAGTCAAGTAACCTTCTTCTATCTTCTCCTTGGATCTTGGCACACAGGATAGTCTGTGATCCAAGGAGGAGAGCTAGGCATGATAAAGCCCTATTGCTGTCACTGTCAGGAATCACATACAGAGTCTTCCAAAATCTGGAAGCACAGTTCATAGCAAGTTAAACTGATTACTCTTACTATCAAATAAAATGCCATATGGTATTTTTTTTTTCTTGTGCTTCAGTCATAGTAGAGCCTTTGCTTCCTAAAAGTAAAGTGGAAAAGCAACCAAAATTGAGCTTAATCACTGCAAACATTTGGGTCCTGAGACACAGCCCTGGCTGATGCTTCCTTCCCAAATTCCTATTTGCTGCAATTATATGCAAAAGGATTAGTCTGAAAAGTCTTGAAGTGCACCGAAAGGTTAGAAACAGTCGGTAAGGGAGCAGAGATTAGGTCCCATGGGCTGTTAGGCACTAGTAGAGTGCATTTGCCCAAGGCTATTCCGTGTAGGAAAGGCTGTCTTGTGCATGACATTTTACTAGCTGGGCAGGAACACATGACAGAATATCTGGCAGGAATATGACAGCAGGGTATTTATATGGCTCAACAATCTTCACACGGATCAATGAAGCAGCATCAGTCCAACCCGGGTGGAAAGAAGTGACAAAAAATAAATAATTACAAGGGTAGGGTTTGGGATTTTTTTTCCCTCTCCTTTTTTCTTTTTTAAGAGTCTTTACATCAACAAACAGCTATATACTTTACCTGTTTTCAAACCCTGCCATGGCCCTTGAGGCTGATATCACATAGACAGACTAAATACCATACCTAGATTTTTCACTTGCACCTATCCAGTACAAAGCATAATCTGGTCTATCCTGAACCCACAGACAAACAACTCATGGATTCTTAGAAAAGGATGAGTTGGTGGGTGAAGAATATTGACAGTGGGAGATGCCCCTAGCTGGCTATCCCACAGACCAGGCCTGTTACTGTCAACCATGAGCAGTGTTTCTTCAGTGTAAGCAGCAGAGAGTGCTGACGTACCTAGATTGTAGCACCAGCTCCTCTCTGAGATTTATGCAATAAAAGCGACCCTGTTGGCAAAATATTCATAATTCTGTAAGTGACTACAGGTACCAGTGGGGTTTCCAAGGACAATTGCCCTTTCTGAACTGAGGCCTGAGCTCAAACAGCAATTTGCACTATATATTCAGTAAATACAATGCTTTTTTTGTCCAAACTAGCTGAGAGCTTTGCCATTGGTATTTCCTCTTGCACTGTTTAATTTCACACCTGAAACCATAAGGCATAGCTTGCATGGTCTAATTGAGAGACAGAAAGACTTACAGCAACGTCTAAGTCTTGAAGATAAAACAGCACAGAGATCCAGAAGGTTCTGCCACTCCTTCAGTCATTTCTCCAAATACAGGCAGTATGATCCAAAGACACCAAAACTGAGAGCTCTGCTCATGGCTCTGGCTGCATGTTGCAAAACCACACAGGAGCACTCCTCCCATACAGTCTCCTTGGGAAGAACTGTGGGTGTGCTGGTGGCACCACTGCAAGAACCCCTTGGTCTAGAGGATCAGATTATCCACCCACTATTGGCTCCAAATACAAGATTCAGCCAGTAAGATGACCTGCAGTAGCTCACAAGCAAAATACCATCAATTAAATGAAATTCTGCTGGCCCACTTAACCTCTCATTTGGGAAAGAGCAGTAGAACATCCTTGAAAATTTGGTTTGCTTAAGTTAATTAAAAGTAATTGCAGCATTTTTATTATTTAAACACAAGAAAATATATTGTTACACAAGTCAGTGATCTTGCAAATCTTGTCTTTTGGCCTGCGTTTCCAGAGATGATGATGATGATGATAGTCTTCAAAACGTCAGCCCTCATTTTTAAGGCTTAAACCTGTTACAAGATGGAAAAAAATCCTAAAAATAAGAACCAAATGCAGCTGGCACTAAGAAGTCTACATGAGGAAGGCTTGGCAACATTCTTGACAACTATTTTATTTATCAATTTATTTCAGATCATCAGAGTTTGATATTGCGTGTCAAACTTGGATCTGTATAATGAAAGAATTGAGAACAATGACTTCTATGAGTCAAACTGCTTCCCTCAAGCTTTTAAATAAGTTCTGAGTGTAGGGCAGGGAGCAGTTAAACAGCAAAACAGAGTTTAATATGAAATGTCACCTTTAAAAAAAAAAAGTGAATAAAGATTCAGATAAGAGGTTACAGACATGAGTTTGGCCAGAAGAAACATTTGCTTGTGATGATTTTTTTTATTCACAAGCAGAAGAATTAAGTCCACTTCAATTGACTCAAAGTAATCTTTTACAGGGAGAAATCAGAGGGTCTGTGTCTGCCGTATTTGAATTGTCACCATTGCTACCCACTTTGCCTCCTGTGTGGGAAAGAATGAAAAAGGTAATTAAAACAATGAAGTGATTGAGCGAAATTAAACAGTCACGAGACACACACCAGCAGAGACTGGTTGGACACAGCTTGAGGCCAATTGCTACCACAGCACCTGGAGACTTGTGGATTCCATCAGCAACCAAGGCCTGTCCCAGCTCTCTGCTTCTGCATCACCTTGGAGAGCCACAGCCATACCGTTGCAATACACCATTACAGGCAGAGTTTGGATCCCAGCACCATCAGTCCCTCTCTTTTTTCTCCTCCAAGGGCACACCAGCATCTTGAAACCAGCCAGCTCAGATTGCTCGCAGAGCGAGCACAGCCACATCCCACTACCTCTCCTCAGGAAGGTATGAGATTGGGTAGCAGAGCCCTATACTTATTTGAAGGCCATACACTTTGCGCAACAGAAACCATCTTACTCCATCACTCCTCACCGGCACAGAGGCTCACTTCCGGCATCTACAGTTACGCCCCTCATCTTGGCCAAGAGCAGCTGCTCCATTTCTCCGCTACAGAGCGCAGTGGTTTATTTTGGCATGTTATTCTTATTTTGTAAGAAGTATTTTGTATTTGTATAACCATATAATTTTGTAGCTGGAACTTTCCCTTCCTTACTTAGCAGGTGATGCTGTACAAGGGCAAACGATAGTCGTCAGTTTGACATGTTGAGGCTCATCAGCTCTTCGCTGGGGAACAGTCTTTGCTTCCAAGGTCTAGACCAGAGAAAGACCCTTACGGCAATGTTAACTCAAGCCTCGCTAAAAAAAAAAGGCAGAAAAAACAGCCCAATCTTCTGAGTGTTAAACTCTATCTCAGGTACCTGATTAGCCTCTGAGCTCTCTCAGGGTCAGAGCCCTAGAGCTATCTCTTTCTTATCCCCTCTGCTCTAAATTAAAAGAAAAAAAAGAAAAAAAAAAAAAAAAAGAGAGCAATTCAGAGACATCCTGCAGCACACAGTAACATCAAGGCTACTTCAGCAAATGGGGAGGGCAAGAAGGTGGCACATATCTGTGGAGAAGGCATGAAGGTGAGGAAACAGAACATGTTCAGTTACAAGAGCTAAAGCCTTATCAAAACTCAACCCATGAACAAATGTAAAGTGTTCTGCAGTCCCAATGGGGACAACCACAAGCAAGAGATGTCTGTTCAGATAAATCAGGAGAAAATGTTTTGCTCTTCACAGGTCTCTGCTCCACTCATCCAGGACACGGCTCAATCTGTTCCTATTAGAGGCCACAGACACAGATCTCAGATTTTGCAAGCAACAGAAAGGCGCATGCACTTTGTGCTGTGACTCAGACCATGCCAGTAAGAGCCCTGAGTCATGCCACTCTCACCCACATCTGACCTTCCCCGGGAGTCAGCAGCACCAGAGCCAGTTATGGCATCGCAGTGCCATACAGCGTGCCAGACACTTTGCTTCCAGTGTCTCTAAGTAAGAGGACAGTTTCGATAAAATCAAATAAGTTTGTGCCTGATGCTAGTTTCTTTCATCATAGCTTTCCAACAATGCTCAGTTCAAATCAGGCTCATTTGTACTTGTTGCATAAAGCCATGTTGTTGTGCTATGGTGAAGATAAAGTGCACTCAAGACATCTAGGAACCTCAGTGTCTGTCCAGCACACAGATGTTGGCAACTAGGCAGACACTGTCACTGCAAAAACACATTATATCAGTTGACAAAGGAATGACTTAAATCACTCAAAGACCAAAGGGGGAGAGTGACAGCCTCTTCTAAATTTACATTTTTTACTCTCTAGCAAGAAACGAAACAAAAATCTACATTAAGGACGCGACTGAGATTTACAAAGTGTAAGCACTTGGAGTTACAAACTGCCAGAATTTCAGATGTCAGTGTAATCTCAGTTCAACACTCTTGTGAATGCGCACTAAGAGACAGGTTTTACTTATTCGTATCACCCACCAATGAATGCAGGCACCTCATGAGTGGAAAGCAGAGCTGCATTACCATAACACATTGACAGAAGTTTAGGAAGGGGAGAGGGGAAGGGGAAAAAAAACCACCCCAAACCAATGAAAATAAACTGGGTAACATAGTACTGCAGAGAAACAAACTGAAAATCATGAGGAGTTACTAGCACAATAGCCCACACCAGACAGAGTTAAAAGCCACACCTCTGTGTCCAACAGAGTGATCTTTAGTAGTCAAAAGTAGAGTGAACCTTAGATACTTTTGATGGGGTTTTTAGTCTTTTCTTTTTTAAAAAAAGCCAACACTCCCCAAAACGCCAAGTTTTTCCCCCCCTTAGTATCGAGGAGCATCTTTCTGAGCATGTACTTCAAAGTAAATTGCTGTGCAGATAAAGAACAGTATTCAAAACTGAGCAAAAATCTAAGTAGGCCACAAGTATCTCCTATACAATGGCTTATCTTCATTTTGATCTTCAACATAGATGCAGATCTGTTGGGAAGTAGAAACAAACAAACAAACAAAAAGTCCTGCTATGTTTTTCTGAACTGCCAGACAAGACAAAACCACATTCAACTATTTAAAATATCATCCAGTTAGAGTGGTGTTGGTTCCTACCTCTAGGATTGAGAAGCAGAAGAGTTTTCTCCTAACTACAGCTTGGGTTAAAATGTAAGGCCACTCCTAGTCATCCTTCCAAAACACAGTCAACAAAATGGTTGGTCTCAGACTTGATGGGCCGCAGCTATGGCTGAAAGGAAAAGTCCTGAACTGACTAAAAAAAAAAAAAAAAAAAAAAAAAGAAGGCACAGCTCTAAGGAATGTGCATTAAATACAAAAAATACCATATTTTCCTCCATAAATGTAAAGGAAATCCCAATAACATGCAGAGGTAAAAGAGGTTCTGTGGAGCTGCCCAGAAACGCGCTCTCATTAGGTGTCATTTTAAGTAGTGCTAGCATTGCCAGCTCAAAGTGTTTAAGCAGCATCATGACTTCTCAAGCCATGAGAATCTTGCTATTTGCCTCATGGCTTTTTCACACATTATATTAACTCAGACCACAACTTAAGTTTGACTCCATAGCTGCCTCAGTAATAATGAGACTCCATATCATTTCAGTAGAAACTCAGGAGTTAAAAACATAGAACAGCAAATGATTTTCATGTAGCTATTATTTGATGGACTAGAGAGTGTGAGCACAAAATATTGCAAGAATAATAATTAAAATCACAAGAGTTGGAAGTGCTCAGGCAACCTCAAGAAATTAATTATATTTTCCAGCATGTATTCAATCAAGCTCACATGCCTGTAAGGGCAGGGGTATCACACCTTTCATCAAGAGGTGTTGCTCCTGTCACCTTAGCTTTATCATCAAGGTTTTATTTTAGGTCTATTTCTTTCCCACAATTCTAGCTCACACACGTCTTTTTGTTTACTTTCCCCTTCCTTCACTGCAGCCATTCAGATATTAAGAGGGGCTTCCTAACTCGCACTCCCTCTACTGACACTTCAGTGGTGCCGTGAAGGTCTGGGAGGGGTTTTTTGTTTTATTTTTAACAGGCTATACACAACAGTCTCCATTCTAAAAGCATCTTGGTAGTCTCACACACCTTTTTCAAGCTGAAAATGAGAACCTAGTCCATGGATCTCTAAAGGTTCAAGTCAAGTAGGTTTGTGGATTATTTTTGTTTTTAGTGGCTTGATGCAACTGGACAGTGTCACTGATTTTTCTCTGTGTTTAATTATGTGTTCTGAGCAAGCCAGAGACCATTCACAGTTCCTGTAGTATCAGCATAATGTATAAAAGCAGACAGCTGCTTCTTCCCAGAGACCTTGATATCATCAGTAGCCCTGGATCACACACACCACAGCCTTGTTATATATACAGTGTTGCATAGCGCTTGACCTAATATTATACTGATGAGCTCGCTATGTGCCTAAAAGATGTTGAGGATGAGATAAGAGTTTAGGTTTTGTGCCTAAAACACTTGTAGAGTTGTGGGGTTTGTGGACCTCAAATTCAAGTATGGAAAAGGTCCATGAGGTAATCTTACTTCACATGGTATGTGCGTGCATATAAATATATGTATTTTTTAAATACATGCATATTTATATTTCATCTTCATTAAGATTCTTTGTTTTCCCTAGTTTACCATCACATATCCCCCTTCTTAGGTGGCTGTATAAAAAGGTCTTAAACAGATTGCAGCATCTGGAGCTGTTTTCTTTTTTGATGTTCACCCCAAAGCTCCACACCTTAATGATGTGACACCTCTCCTGTACCACACTGATCACAGCCTTTCCACTTGAAAACCAGCCTTGTGCGCCTCGACTACTTGTGGCCACAGTTTAACCTCTCCTGATAACTTCCATCCAGTCTCAGTTTAATCTTTGCGAATTATTGTATTCTTCAGTTCCCAGCCTCCACACACACACACACACACACTTCCTCCACTTACAATGAAAGTCAAAATGCAATATTGTACCAAAAATTCAGCAATTCAGTGAACAAAGGGATCACCCAGTACTTCACAAAATGTGCACAGGCCCTTTCCTTAGTACAGCACAATTCTGATTCAGTAAACGCTGTCAAGAGGATTTTACAAGAAGCTGAGCCAATATCGGGGAAAGAAGAGAGTTGTTTTTTTTTTTTTTTCTTAGTAACATACCATGAACATTTGTTAGAATTGAAAGGCAAATTTCTGATTAACCAGATTTATGACCTCTTTAACGTTCAAGCATTTGCAAAAAGTGAGTGCAAAGTTCTGCGCTCATGAATATTCTCCTACCTCACATGAGCAAACTGTCGCCCAAGGTAAATTCCAAATTGTTTGTGTTTGTAAAATCGGGAATGCTAATTAGTTATATAAGTCACAATGTATTGTTTCTGTTCCTTAACTTGATGACAAAACTACTTAACACTTCTTAAATTGCTAAGTGTGAAAATTACCGATATACAATTTATCACTCATTTTGGATTGGTTAATTACACAAGTTCCCACACAGATTGCCTATGGCATATTTGTCTAATGATCTAATTATTCCCTGAAGAAATTAGTGAATAACTTTACATGACAAACCTGACAATTTCACAATCTGCTCCTGGACAATTTGTAAATAGATAAGTTTGATGATATTTTGATTTTTATCTATTGGTGAACTAGTCAATCAGAGTTGCGGGTCTTCATCACCTCCAGAAAAAAAAAAAATAAGACTGTTTTTATTTAAAATAACTGTTTCTCCCACAGGCGAACTGGGTCTGCCTCAAGCATGACACACTTCTCTGATTGTTAAATGGGTTGAGAATATGATTAAAGTAAATGGAAAAAAATAACTTAAATCAAGTGTGCCTTAGACAGACTGTGCCTATAGCTGCTTCTTTAGAGAAAGCTGAGCAGTGCATACAAAATTAATATTACTAGAGGCTCACGAGGACTGTACAGAGGTCACCTGCAGTCTCTCTGCCTAGAAACTCAGTCCAATACAACTTCTGCCAAAGTTTAGGTTCCAGACCAGCAATATAATTGAGAATCAGTGTAATTCACAAACTGAAAAATACCAAAATCCTTGTGCTGTGAGAGCCCAGTCGTATCAAGGTTGATGCTTGGTGTCAGGGGCCGTATTCAGCACCTGCTCCCACAAGGCAATCCTGGTAGAGCACTATAATGCTCACCGTGGTCCTTCAAGGCAAAACTCTTAATAAAGAGGTCTTGTAAAACCTTTTAAAACCCAATCCTTTCACCTTTGGATAGGCTGGGCTGTGACAGCCATTGTTACTGACACCAGGTCTGCTTTGAACTACTGCAGCACAATGCAGCTTTCCTCCTACATTCAACTTATGAAGAGCTTCTTGATATCAGACAAGGTTTTAAAGTAACTGAGACTGTGCTTCTTATAATGCTACAAATAAACATCTTGAGGGACTTAAGAAAGCCAGTGACAATTCAGAAGCCTTCAGGGAAGGGCAAGAGCTATTTTCTACTGCCCATAAGCAAAGAATAAAAAAAGTCAACCACCCAACAATCCAGGGAGAGAACTGCTGAGGCTTCTTTGTAGAACAGAAGCTATAGACCACATCAACTGCAAGAGGACACGAAATACTGGCCTTCTGGAGCAAAGCAAGCCTGATTTCATTGCTATGGCTAGAAAGTGGTTTTCTCTAAGTTAGCATCATTTAAAGATACTGAGGCATTGACTTTGCATATAAAAACCTATTTTTACACAATAGCATACACTTCACGTAATAAAGTCTGACAACAGGCCATTTTAGTGACTAGGGGCATAAACAGCTTGCAATAGAATACACATCTAGACATGTAATTGCTAGTCCACATTTTCTTCACTCTGCCAGATGGGTGAAAAATGGTGTCAAAATACTAAAGGTCACCCTGAAACAGATCAGGGAAGGAATGTTTTGATCCATAGAGAGACAGGTCCTGGCCACCACCACATCAAAGCTGGGCATGTTGAGAAGAGGATGCAAGGACCACACCTGTGTCCCACAAATCTGCAATCTCTTATCTATTGCATCCTGGAACCTTGTGAGAAAGGGGCCTTGAAATTAAATGGAAAAGAAATAGCTGACAACCTTAGCAGAGAAAGATCTCAGAAAAGCCCCGGTGGCAACAGGGTGACCTCATAGAGCTCTTGTACGCATAAATAGAAGGAATGAAGTAGCTATGCCATTTTCTGATCACTGTAGTGCTGCTAACCATGAAATAGCAAAAAGCAACTCGAAGGCTAATCCCAGCCTGGCAGTAAGGTTAAATATTTTGCTGGTTGTAAGTGTTTCTCAATTTTTTTAACTACATTTTGGCTTAGAAAGAAAAACATGCTATCAGAACCTGCATCTTTAAGGACTGAAACCCCGGGGGAGGAGAAGGCTGGAAAGCCTTGTTGTTATGCACTGCCAGTTGGAACCAGACCCAGATTAAAGCAGATTTCTCACAAGAATGTGAAGCATTGAGTGATGGCTGAATACCACATGTATCGCACCTTCACCACCAGATCCCTGCTTCTGTCAGTACCTCCACGGGCTACCACGCTGCATTCCCCACTGCAACCGGGGCCATTAGAAGCCAAAACAAAAAAAAAAAAAAAGAAAATAAAAAGAATAAATAAAAATCACTGGAACAAGTCACTCTGCTGCACTTACTGCTCACTTATGCAAAGTCCCTCTCTCCCTTTGAATTTCAACCACACTTCATATTTCAGATGGAAAACAGAGTCCAAGCCCGAGCGTTTCTATATGTACAACACCTACTACTTTTTCCGCGCTATCAAACCCGCCTGACAGATCAATCACAAAAGACATATTCTATTCTTCAGCTCAGCACTCCCCTCCGATCACACGAACAGGTAGCACTCAGGCAAGCAGCAGATTTCTCAAAGTGCATCCAGCTGTGCATCACGTAGCTCTGTTTTTATAAGGAGGATGGGATAAAACAGGAGGGGAAAAAAAGAGAAAGTATTATAAGGCACAAGCAAGCTAACAAAGAGATGTGCTCACTTCTATCGACAAAAGCTGAGGATAAGGCGCTGACAGAGTCTGACAAAAAGCACTATGAGTGGCATGAAGTCCATTTCCAAGATAGCAGAGGACACCACAGACTCTACTAACAGTCCTGCATCTGACACAGTCATACATAGGGATAAAACAGGGGGTTAAAAAAGTGATAGCTCTTTTGATGACTAGACTTTAAATATTTGCATCTGTAGCCTCGCTGTAATGAAAACCTTGGTGGCAATGGCATGCTGCTTACACAGTGCACAAGTGTACTGTCAAAGATGGAGTCACCTTCATACATGGATTCTACTCCAGAGATCAGGCAGACATCTGCTTCCAATATTTCTAAGGTCCAGGAGAAAATAGAAAGTTATGAGACTAGGACACATACCCATCCTAAGGGAGTTTGTGGACTTTGATTGATTGCAGTGAGACAAGTAGGACAGCATTTGGGAATTAGAGGATTAATTACCTGAATTAAAAACTGTAAATACTACAGATAATAGCCATAATGTTCCCAGATTAGAAAAAAAAAATGTCTACAATTTTACCTTTTCATAGAAGAGTACAAGCAGCACATCTGTAGGCCAGAAAACATGAAAGCATTAATGCAGCACACACCAGTGTGTATGGAACCAGTGGAATTCTCACTCAAGACATTATCTTCCAATTGCTTGACTGTGATTGAATGCAAGGTTTTAAAATGGGAGCTAATTTCTGGGGCTACAAAGACCCAACTGGTTTTTGTCAGTTACCAGTTTTCTTGCACTTTCCTCAGAGGCATTTTTCAACTGAGTGTTGCCGCAAATGGGATGTTGTAACAAGTGGACTTCTAGCTTCAGCCATCACAGCAGTTGCATTTGAGTTTGTGCTACTCTACATTAAAGTACCATATTACAGGCAAAAAAACCAAACGAAATCAAACTGGAGAAAGGAAGAGAATTCTCAGAATAAGATCTCGAGGCAAATGTCTTAGTCTCTACCTAATTCAAGAGTTACCTATAGCATACACAAGTAGTTCTAACCACATGGTTATTTTCATAATTGCAAAGGTTGGAAGTTTAATTAGACAATCAGAAGGAAGCCCTCAAGCCAGCCCATTTTCTTAAACAGCTTTACCTAGGCAATGGGAGCAGCATTGTGTAATGCAGCCATTTACTCTGAATAGCATAATATTCCCTTATCTTTTTTCCTGATTAATTTCCTGACTGAAGTAGCACAAAAAAGCCAAGCTGGTTAGACAACGTGTCAGGAGCCAGGTGTCCTACTCAAATTTGAAATGGAGAGGTAGAACTAAGAGAGATTCGGACTCTCCCCCTTTCCTTGTGCATCCGTTCCAGGTATACTCTGCTTTGACTGTGACACCACCAAGACCATCTTCAGACCACAGCTCCTGCAATCACTATGTGGGACAGGTCTGGGGGGGGCTTTGTAGTTTGTTTTTTTTAAGGCTTATGGTCCTTGGGGATAAAGGAGAATGCTTGAAAATAGAAATGCAGGGGAACTGGGTTTTGTGATGCAATTCTGCAAAGCTTTGATGGCCCGACAAGAACCAATGGTTCAATCAGGAGACCATCACACCAGACCCTGGGCTGCCTCCCCTCACTACTGCTTCTCAGTTTCTGTTGCCTCCCTCCCCAAACACATCTGCATGCGTGTACACACTCACCCCCTTTTCAGGAATTTTACTGTAATTTTCAAGATAGAAAAGAGGGGGGGAAAAAAATCTGAACTCTGCCAGGGCCTCTGGAGCACAGCAAGGAGGGATGAGAATTGAACTGCTGAGGATAAGGATTAGGATGAGCAGTGAGTTGCAAATAAAATGAACCCCATGGCCAAGCACTGTGGTCTGACCATGGCCAAGGAAGAATAAGCAGGGTCCGTGGGAAGGCTCCAGATCTGACCTCAGTCCCCAGCAGCCTTCCTGTGGACACCAGCCCCTGGCTGACTTTCGGCAAGCCACAGTCACTCTGTACATCTGCTTCTCTCCCATGGAGCATAAACAGAAGCAGCTGGGCCCAGCTCTTCTCCGTCCCACATCTCGCCTTGCCATTTGCACCCACGCACAGCGCATCGTACCCAGCTACAACAGCAGCAATGTTTTCCACACACGTGACTGAGGTGCAAACGACAACCCGAGGCGCTGGCACATCCACCGCCTGCCAGGCTGGGCCCTGCTCACCCCACCTCCCCCTCCTCCTCCTCCAGCCCCTCTCCTCCGCAGGCTTCTGCTCCTCTCCCTGCCTGGACCTAGCAGAAGAAAACAACGTCCCTTTCAGGGGACTTGTTTTCTCCTAAGCAGCAGCAATCATCCCCTATGCCCTCTCACATCAGCTCAGGAGTGAAGCTCACTTTCTGCCCTTGTTACCTATTTTGCTCCCTCCAGAGTCCCTTGTTTCCCAGAGAGTTTCCAGTGACAACATTTAACCTCAATGTTTAAAAACCATGACATTCAATACACAGACAGAAGTTTACTCAACCTCAGCCTCTCACATCAGGCTCCCCAGCTGCTCAGCATCCCTAATTAATTGTACTCATTAGTGTCCCTGCCCTGGATAGTCCCTGCAGGAGCAGCTTCAGGGGCTGAATTCAGTGGGGTTTCACATCTTTCTCTCTTGCGGAGGTGATACTACATTGCCAGCTACACTTTTTTACCATATGCAACACCAACACACTGGCAGTTAACGAGCTACAACACAGAACCACTTGGCAACACAGAGAAAACGGGCAGAAAATCCCCAAACAAGGCAGAAGGGGGTGGGGGGTGTGGAGGGGAAGTGCAATGAATTGACAGTATTAAACATGCAAGAGAAAAAATATGCAGGAGAGACTGACAGAGATCAAAGGTGCTCTCTCCAGCCTGAGCAACAGCACAAAGGAGGGAGACCTCACACAAGGAAAGTAGTTGTTGTTTAACCATCTGACAGATGAAGCACCTGAACAGTTTCTGGAAAGCAGAGGTAAGAAACCAGACTGATTTTAATGTCAGTTCCCCTCTTGAAGTCAACTGATTTGTCTGTCCACCACAGCTAGCGCTTCAGGAGCCCACCACACGCCACCTAGCCCTGTGAGACCTCTGAATTTGGGTATCCCAGACGTTAATTGCAGTGCAGGCAATACTCTGGCAAAAATCATGGTGTAACTGTACCAGAAACATCTGCTGCAGGCAGCGATGCCCTGGAAGGCAGGGGCTCAGGCATCCTGGCTCTGCCTCAAGATGCTGGTACGAGCAGCTAATAGAGATGAGACAGCAGTGGATTTGAGGTGATGGAACTGAGTTTTGTTCCTGCTGCAGGAACAAAGTTTGGAGCTGTCTTCACTTGTAACACCACATAATTCTAGGTGGCTACAGATTTATTACTGTATTTTCCCAGATTTGGAAGGCTTCCACTGTTGACCACATAAAAGTTTTCCTTTTCTCTGTATGACCTCCATTTTCTATTCCAAGACAAAATTCATTATAGCAATTCCTGGAAAAGCAAAACATCTAATCATTTTCCCTGAAAATTCCTTTGAATTCTGCAATAAATTTAGCTTGGTCAGAGCCTTTTTTCTCTCCTCTGTCTCTAGCATGAGAAACTGCTTGTGAGATTCTCGATTTTTGGAAGAAAATGATGGCTCAGTGTTCACTGTAGTGATTTGTCGTGTTATCAGTTTGATTTGCAATCACAGCTGAAGGCTTATATACCATGAATTACTTACCAATTAAGCAGTGCTTGTATGGAGGCTGTGTATTTTACACCTTCACAGCTATTACAGTCAGAAGCTAACTTGAGCTTTGACTCAAACGGGAATTATCAAGTACTGAACAGTCTGAAGCTGGCTTGGACAGAAGACATAACAGAGATAAATTTGCTGCTAACATTTTATCTTGGGTGGGAGTAACAGCGGGAAAGACAAAATCAAAATATCCATATCTTCCTTGCTCTTTAACAGTAGATTTTTTTAATCCTCCCTGAAGACACCTAGAAAAATTATTTATGTCATAGAGCAAGTATAGGGGAAGATAGCTGCCCTCTGCTACAACTAATATGATTAATATCCTTGCATCATCTTTTTTTTTAACCTTAGGGAGAAGAGGGAGTGATCTCACTAGTCCAACCACATTGCATTATTAGCTACCTTTGTAACAGAAAAATAGGCATGAACAAGATGTAAAAATGGGATTTTTATTCTTAGATATTTGTGCCTCAAACACTTGCCAGTTCAGAATCCCTGGAATATCCCACAGGTCTTGTCCACAACCATATTTAAGACCCAACAAATTGTTCTCTACCCCAGCAGGGACAGGGCACTTAAACTGTATGTTTTGTTGCAATTAAACCCTTTAACAAGCATGATGTCATTGCACTCAGCCAAGCATTGAAAATGTTTGATTTCACACTTTAAAACATTTACTAGATATTCCTTTTGTTTGTTCCATGTTATAATATATGCAAATTTAGTTACTTTATCAGAGACATAAAGCCTATGATCTACTGAATTTCAAGTCTAGGGTAACTCCCAGCAACCAAATACATGATTTAATAATAATTCTGTCATCAAGTGAAATCTTTCCCTGAGATAGATACCGAAAGCAGCCTGCCCACATAGCAGGAAATAACAAGATACTTATTCTTTTGCTGAAGCTTTTCAAACAGGGTCAGACCTGTGAAAGTGGCTATCATGGTCCTTTTATTTCGCTTAAAGTTTTGAGCAAGATTGGTTGCAGCAGAGGGCTATGTCCAGTTTCCTATTTTGTTCACACTCTTGCCCTACGCTGCTCCACAATCCTGCAGTCTCTTTGTGATCCCCATCTACAGAACAATATGAAGATATCATCTTTTTTTTTCTGAAAATAATACCAGGTGTTGTTGACCAGATTATAAAGATTTTAATATTCATAGAAACAGAATGCTAAAGAAGAACATCTTGTATGACAATTAATGTTTCCAAGTCATAATCATTATACCCAAAATGCATGCAATAATACCAGGAAAAGTCTTACTCTCTCCTTCTGATATGTGGAAGTTTAACTGAGCACCCAACAAAGATTGAGAATTACCTGCTGGAATTGTTCAGCTGTTCTTTTTTCACTCTTGTCTATGTTGGCCAGCAAGACAAACCAGTTTTGATTTCCATATCCTTTATTTGTGCATTGTTCAATCAGGTGCAGGCTGATTCCACATTAAAAATAAATATACTATGTCACCATCATAAACTGCACTGACCAAAACCATAACATGCTGTTGATTAAGACTTTGCAAATAGAGCATCCTCTAAAGCAAAAACGGGCACCTGAGCTCATGGGAAGAGTAGGAGCAGCCAAAGTCTAACACCTCAGCAGCTCTGATGGCCCTGCAGAGGATTATCAGCTCTGGACTTTGCAGTAGAAAGATCTAAGACTCCACAGCCCACAGAGGAGGAAAACAATGAATTCATAGATGCAAGTGATGTTTCTAGACATGGTTTTCTACACCATGAGGAAAGGAAGGAAAGAATGATGAGGAAACTAATCCATTTCAAGATCAATGATCTGTAAGGTACTGAAAGCTCTGTTCCACAAAGTACTGTGATATACATACTTGACCATGAAACTCCTGCACTCCAAGGGCTAGAGACTCTCTTCTCTCGGCTCCCCCTGAACTGCAGTTCTTACAGTAGGATGTTGTGTTGCAGCGTCAAAAAACTAACACCATCCTATGCTGTTGTGCTTTGCATCTGCCACTGTTGCACTGATCTTCGTATCCTAAGCAGTGGGCTTGTGGCACACATGCTCAGCTGGAAGTCCAGAAATCTGAGTTCAATTCTCACTCTTACACATCTCTTCTGTTTATAACTAAAATCTGCACTAATTTAACTTCAATTTTTAAACCTTGGCAAGAGGCTTTGTACAGATACATTTCTATTTAGGCTTTTTCAGGTGCAGTTCAAACTCATGGATTTGAAATACACCCGATTTACACTGCAGTACATTGTGTTTACATGTGTGAATCCATTTGATTCATATTGAAACTGTTTAATCTGCATTTTTAGTCTCCATTCCTTGCTTTCTATGGCTATTTTAAGTTTTAAGCTCTGCCTTATTCATACAAAGAAATTCACATACTCGTGCTAAAATGAGAAATGCAGGTTGAGGTTTTACAACGCTTCCTCCAATTCTGCTGTGAAACAATTAGTGAAATCACCAAATACCTTGAACTATTTTCTTACCTATTGAAATTACTACTGCTTCCCAATGTCTTACAGAATACATCACAGTCCCTACAAAAAGCTGTGTATAAAAATCTGACAGAGGAAAAAGCAGCAAAATATCAAATATATATTTTAATTTAGTCACAAGCTGTGCTTCTTGCTTTAAGTCAATTTCCTTGCCCTGGTCACACCATTGCACTCTTTTCCTTAGTTGCCGGCCACCTCTATCATGTGTTCTTCAAAGGTCTCTTGTCCACTTTATTACTGTGACTTAGATTTTAATTTTTGCTTCCATATTTGCTCTCTTGATTTGTCATTTCCTCTAGACTCAGCTTTTCTTCACACAATTTCAGATCTTTCCCATGAGTTTTTGACAGCCCTTCGACCTTGCCTCTGTGCATTTCTTTCCAAGCAACTGCACCATTCAAAAAAAGCAAGAAAAACTTCCCAAAAAACAGTACACTCAGGCAAAAATGCAGTGTGGTTTCATCATCTTGTAGCTGTCTTCTTCATTCTGCTGCTCTGAAAAGTAGAAGGTTGAGTCTTGAAGCACTTTCCCTAGGAAAATTTTTGTTTTCCTATTCTCAGCTTTGGGCAGTCAACATTACCTGCAAGACAGCAGATCTACATTTCTCTTCTAGAAGACTCATCCTCCCACAGTCCCTATGACACTGGTACTCTTTAACCATTTCTACTGCATGCTCTTATCCTCTTCTCTCCAGTTTCTAGGAAGGCCTGAGCCTTCACTGCCTCTCCTTGTCGCAGAGTGATGGTAAAACATGTACTCCCAGGACTAGAAGGGTAACTTTACCAGCAGCCACTCTGCTACACCAAGTTTAGCATAAGTAGAAATACCCTTTTAGCTTTCTCTGAAGTGATCTTTACTGTCTCTTTTACCAGTAATTTTGGTCCTTCCTTTCTGTCTGGTCAATTGACCTTTAGCTAGACCTTAGCTTCACCATTCTACATCTTCCTATTCACGCTAACAAGTACTTGCAGATTCTTCCTGAATAATCTAAAACAAAGCCTTCCCTGAACATCTACCCAAGTGTAACATTGTCTTTACAATGTCTCTTACAATGCAGTAGGATAGACATGTCATTATTCTATATCATCATTTTACATATACAGCTTTGATCCACCAATTCCCTGTAGGATTCTGCTGCAGAGATCAACTGATCATTAAGTACATTTTGTTCATAAGCTCTTTGGGAAGGCACCATATTTTGTTGTCTGCTGTGTAGTGCCTAGAGCAATAAGGTCCCTTCACACCATAGCAGTGTTGCTAATATATACTCCCAACTGTGCTAGGTGCTACATATACATGCAGTGACACGTAGTAGATTGGTGCTGCCACTGTTTTCTTTGTTGCTTGCTATCCTAGGTAACAGATAATCACAAGATGGAAGACTAAATGACCCCACATTATGTCCAAACAGTTAAAACCAACACATATTTATAAGTAATTGGACTGAGGAAAGCATGAGACACTATGAATGTAGGTAATCTGAACCACAATAGAAAGTACAGGCACAATGTCAAGGGAGTATCTAGAGTAATTTGTAATATTTTCCAGTAAAAATTTCCAGAGATTGTTAATCTGTAGACTGTAGGCACCAAGATGTGGTAGGATAACCAAGAGAAAGAGGAAAATAAGTGTTCTTCACTTGAGCATACAGCAGTGAGAGCAGCAGTCGTGCAATACAAAAAAAAAAATAGACCTCCTGTTTACCAGCACAGGGACATAAATCCCCAGGACTGGAGTTATCTGCTCCTATCCCGTCTCCCTCCATGGGCCTCTCCACAATGGACTGGGGAAGCACCACAAATACTCCTCTTTCCTTTATTAGGGAGCAATTTTTAGGCTGTTTTGGCTTTGTCATGGAATAAACATTAAACTGCACAATCAGAAGTGCCACTCAAACAGCTCATGCAGGTACTAATAAGTTAATGCTTCCTTCTCAGCAACAGCATCCCATTCAGGGGTCAGACAGAATCAAGCCTCAGCTTTCTTACAGGTTTCTCTAACGTTGCCCACAGGTCAGGCTGCAAAGAGTTTTGGAGCTGTGCTAATTGCAGCACACACAGCCTGAGAGAGCCCAGCAGCGCTCCTGCCATGCCCAGCATTGTCTTCTAGAGACACTGGCCAGCACTGCCAGCAGAACAGCCAAGTGGCACGTATTCACTCTTCTCAAACTCCTCCCAAGCAGGAGATCAACTTTTTGTTCTTACTCAACGCATAGATGTTTGCCAGAGACTAAAATAAACATTGCTGTGGTTTCTGTTAGCATCGGATCAGGAGGACTGTCAGGTGCTAATGCTTGACATGAAAGCCCGTCTGCAAGGCTACCTCTCCTCCCAGCTAATCTTCATCTCAAGGCATTCTTCTTAAGAGTTTTTCATATGGTTATGCTGCTGTCGTTGTTCTATGGTGCCATTCACTCAAAAGCATTACACTTCAGTCAAAGAAACAGACACCAAGAAAGCTCTCAGTTCAGTAGTTCCTGTGCTGCAGGGCAGAAGTTAAAAGCAAATCCTCCTGGTATCCAACCCTTTCTAGCTGGCTGCACGATACTTCCTGAGCTGTGTGGCAAAAAATAGATTTGGGATTCTCTTTCACCAGAATTATCACAGGTTTATTACATGGCTTCCCCCCTCATGGAAGCAAGGAGCATGAAAGATCTCACACACTAGTAAATTCAGCTCATCATCTCCAGCAGCCTGTGGCAGAGTGTGTGACAGCACACCTCTGCCATCCTCAGTTCCTGAGGAATATCCCCATGGGAAATGCACCTGAGCAAATGCAGTTCTCTATTGCACACCCTGATCACAGCAACCAAACTTTCACTCTTCTTCACATTATACTGGCTTTTCACTGTATGAGGGGAATAAAAGATTCTTACCTGAACTGAAGCAAACGCCAATTCCAGGCTGCTGCTTTCCTCAAAATACCCTCATACACACTTCTTTCACACAGACAAAGATGTTTCAAATACACAGAGATCTGCTTCTGAACTCATTATATCATTGTTAAAGAGGAATTACTCCAGCAGAGACAACAACCAGAGTAAGACAAGCAGAAGTGGGATAAGAATCACACCCTTCATTTTAGTCTGTGTAGCCGTTTTCCTCCCCCCTTACATAAACCTCGACACTTCAAGTGCAAGGAAAAAGCTTACATTATTTCTATGTTATCCTCTGTATGTGACAACAGTAATTACAGAGTCCAGGGAAGCTAAGTAACACTGCTAAAACAGTGAGTGGTCTAATGGCTTGAATAGCTCCTGTGCAATAATTTCGTAGTGGGAGTCCCCCAGACCCCCTCTTTGTGCCCTAGGTAATTCAACCATGCTTTGCCACATCGGTCTTTTTGTCCAGCAGATCCTGGCACCAGCACTGCTTAGCTGACTTGAGACATACTCAAGTTCTTTTCCCATGGTCTACAAAGTTAACTCGCCCTTGAAAAGTTTGTCCTTGGTACCCACCAGATCGCCTTCATTCTCCATTTCAATCAAAAGTTCCAGGCAGAGGCATACTGAACATTTTGCAAGGAAAATCTGCTCAGAGATAGCTATCCCAGGTGCATGGGCTTTTGCTGAGTGCAGCATTATTTGGGGTATTCTCTGAAAAAAATATTAATCTACTTTTACAGCAAGAGCGCCATTTGCCATGTGCAACGCACTGAAATACTTTGCCACAGCAAAGTCTGGTCTAAACATGTTGTTGGCCAATAAAAGGGGGGAAACACGTTGCCAGTAAACATTTGCGTGGTATGTCTTTGAAGGCTTCAAGGCAGACTAAATGGAATAATTGTGAAGATGTATTATTTATAATACAACAAATCTTCCCCACAAGATATAGGTTTCCATTAATCTAGTACCCAACTGCTTTTAAGTGCATTTTTTAATGTGTTTACCCTGCTAAGGGAGTTATGTTTTATTATCTCCATTTTGCATTTGGGGAATTGAGGTACTGGGAGATTAATAGATTTGCTCGAGGTTACATAGCAAATCTCCAGCAAAGCACAAATGCAGACCAAGTGTCCCAGACTGTTCTTGTACACTGGATGTATCCATCGATATGTCAGGACACATTAAAACATCAAAGGTCTCTTGTGATGTGACTTTTTCCTGTACAAAAAAATAAGACTGACTTCATGTGAGCAAGCAACATCATACTGGAGTCAACAGAAGTTCATCTATTCACTTAAAAGCTGAAGCAAGGTCTGGAGCTGTTGTTGGGATATCCTCATTTTTCTAAATATCCAGTGCATTCAACTCAAATTCACAAATACCTTTTCATTGCTAAAGCCTGCTGCATCTGGCAAACAACCTATGCAGTGATTAAGATTCACTGATGTAGTCTTACATTTCACATACTATCATTTGAAGTCAAATGTTACTTCATGTCTCCCTCAAGTTCAGTGGAACTACTGAGGGGTTCAGCTTTTAAAAGTCTGCCCACATCTCGACGCTGCTGAATGTAAATTAAAAACCCTTTCTATGGGACAATGGTTTCCCGGATTGGTTGGTTTGGTTTCCATCTTGACTTAGGTGAAGAAGTGGTGGGAGATAATATCTGAATCTTTCACAATACTCTACCATCAGCAAGGGGTTTTGGTGAATGACTTCTTTGGGATTCAAGAGGAGAAAACCTCTCCCTATGTCCCCTTCATCAGCCCTCCTCTAAGTCAACCTCCCTGGAAACAAGCCTTGTACTGTTCTCCAGCTCATGGCAGAGTCTGGGGAACTGAGAGTACCACCAAGCCATGCTCTCCTATTCTGCAAACACCAGCTTAGTCCCTTCACCTAATCCTCCCCAAAGGAAAAGACCCCAATGAGCAGCAACTACAATGTTGTTGCTTTCAAGAGAATGGTGTTTGCATTAATTTCTATGCTTCATTTTAAACCAAAGTGGAACTTGGACGAGTAACAGGGCTGACAGCAAAGGGAGCAGGATATTCAGTGTCACACATGCCCTTGTCAGCACAAACTGCAATGCTGTAAAACCTCCACCTTCCAGCACAAAAATAGAAAAGAACCAAAGGCTTTGCCTAAAGCATCTTGCCTGAGGAAGGCAGTCATGGGAGCTTAGCTTGTCCACCTTGAAGACTGAAAACTCCCTGTGATGCAGCAAAACAAGTTACACCGAAGGAGTTCTGTGGAAAGCACGCGAGAGAATGGGATGTGTTTGTCACCAGCATGGACTGTGGGCCTACTGCAGGTCATGAAAACAAAAAAAATCGTCCATGGAAGAGCTCAGTAAGTTTGCCTGGCAAGTTGTCATATCTAAGTCAGCCTCGTGGCCAGAGCAAGCAAGCCTTAGTCCTAGCTGCAAAGCTGCCACAAAAGAGCCTGGAAGCAGGTCTCATTTCTCACAGCAAGGGTAGATTTTATTTTCTATATAAAGTCAGAGATACACACAGTGAAAGAGCAGCAACACACCTCCAGGCTGCTCCTTGCCTCAGCTCACTTTGAATATAGCTAGCCCAGGGAGGACAGGTGGTGTTGAGGTGAAATAAGACTAAGGAACTCAGGGATCCATATCCTTCTTCACCAAGGTAAGCCTAATGTGCAGAACACAACATGCTGCCTCCAGCACAGAGTCTGGGCTGCTCAAGACATGTTTGACATCCTCCTCAGTTGAAGATTACTTGGTATCAAACATTTGCCGGTGTTCTGAACAGCTAAACAATGAATTTTCCCACTGCCTCTCCTGCTAATGACGAGCGAATAAAGAATCCCCTAGGGAATTTCCCTTCATCTGCTCACGAGTGCCACTTCGCTAGTCACATTTATCTGACAAATCTTACAGATGGCTTGGCACAAGCTTGCAACAAGCACACCATCTTTGGAGCTGGGATTGGCCACCCGAGCCACATGACGCTTCCTGTGGCAAATTGGGCAAGCCTATGGCAGAGCCCTATCCCAGCAATCACTACTGGGGAAACAACTCCAGCAAACTTACAACTTCAACCACTGCTGCTTCAGCAGAAGACACCAATGAAGACGATGACATTTCTGACACTGCGACCACCTCATGAGGAATGAAGTCTCTTGGCACAGAAGTTGTGCTCTGACCCAGTCATAAAGATATCCTGGAAAATTACTCCCATTGAGTCATTTTTCCTGCTCTTATTGTGCTGAATGCTTTTCTGTTCAAGACAAATTTCCCCCATTAAAATTATGGGGGAAAGAATACGAAGACCCATCTGCAGACCACATTTTCAGAAGGGCTTTTTGTTTGTTTTCCAGCACTGTCTGTGAAATGTTGAGTCTTTCGAGCTCTTTCCAGATGTGTTCTCTCCTCATGCTATGTACCCAACTCTTAATTCCAGTTTGAAAGCTGTTTGACTCAGGCAAATGAATAGCAGGATTTTAAAACAGATACAAATAGTAAAACTAGAGCTTTGTACAATCCCATAGGTACTGTAGATGGGACTGCCCAAACACAGACCCTTCTAATCCACCAAGAAAATGCCCTTAAGACCTGTTCAGAGTCAGACTTAAACCCATAAAATCCAGGAAATTCAGAGATAAGCCTGGATTTCTGGACTGATATTCTGTCCTCAGTTCACCTTACTGGGTAAATGTTAATGAATGCATTTGTTTATTCCCTACAGTTCTATGTAGGGAATATCAACAATCTGATATTATGGGAGGAGGTGATTTTTTTTTTTCTCCTCTGTGTGTGTGTGTAGGAGTTCCTCAATATAATTTATTCTCTTTCACAATAAGGCTTTACAGCTCCTCGATCCTTTCAGAGCTATGGAGAGTCTGTCTTGTAAAGCTTTGGAGAAGAAGCCTCGAAGGAAAATCAGTTATTACAGGAAACAGGGCTGATTTTCAGTACCTCAGTCTCTTTTCCATTCATACTAAGCTGGTATTTCTGCACAGGACGTCATCCCAAATGCATTTCACAGTGAATCTGAACTCAGACTTGCAGAGGCAATACAAGACTAAGTTCCCCAGTGGAGACCAGAGAATTCAAGCACACAACAGCTCTGGAGCAACGATCTACATGTGACTGTTGCAACAACCTGCATAGCAGAGTTGTCATGCCGTGTACATGCAGAACAATAGCCATACCAGTCCATCTAGCCTAGCATCGATTCTTCTGTAGTGGTCAGATGGACAGTAGAAGCACAGCAATCACTTACGCTATTTCCCTCACATTTCTGCTAGCCTCCAGCTATTTTCAGACCAAGGTATTTCCTAAGCCTGATGTGGTTTCTATCTACTTAGTAATCCTCCATGCTTTTCTTTACACAAACTTGTCTAGTCATCCTTTGAACACTAATGAGCTTTTAGCCTCCACAGTCACCTTTGGCAGCAAATTCTGTGTGTCCACTATCAGTTGCATGGAGGACATCTCTTTGTTTGAGCGTGGCTTTTTCTAGCTCATTTAGTGACCTTGATGTACTGCCACAGAACAAACAATTATTACCCACCTTCTGACTGCTGCAGCCTTGCAGAATTCACTTCTAAACCACCAACCTCTCTTCTTCAGGCTGTGTTTCAGCATAATTGATTGTTCCTCCTATGGATGGTGTTCAGCTCAGCAATTTTGTCCCACTCTCTGCTCCAAGTTCTGCTGTGTTTCAGATGTGCAGTTCACAACTGATTGTGCTAGTCAAGCTAGTGTTAAATATGGCTAAAGTATAAAACATTTATTTTCCCTTCTTTTCTGAGCTCCCATAACAACCCTTGCATTTCACCCTGAGGAAACACCATCTTTCCCATGTTAGAGGCAGTACAAAGTAGCTAAGAAGTTTGTCTTCAGTTTTATAGGAAATCTGCAAGGTAGCAGAGAAGTAGACCAAAACCTCCAGAGACTTTCCAGACACCAAGGAGTCTAATGGTACTTTCCAATGTTAAACCAACCCCAGGCCTGTTGACTTGACAAATTCCAGTTTGGACAAAATTTACTTATAATTTTTTTAATTGCATGAAGCAATCTTAAATTCAGTTCTAAGGTGATGGGTTGAAAAAGTAGCACTGCACATAAATGATGGATATCATGAACACTTCTGCTATACTCAGAAATATGTGTCTGTGCTTCCAGGTGTGCTGAGCAACACAGTCCTGACACTCTCAATCCAGAAACTACAACTGTGAAATCAAGTTCCAGCAGAAACATTAAACAACACTCATGGCCACAGCCGTCTTTACCTCCACAAAGAACATCACAGGTCTCTGCTAACTTCAGCTTTTCCTCTCTCTCTCTATCCCCAAAATGCACAGTACAATAAATTCAGCTCAGGCAAAGACTTCTGTAGCATGAGAAGGCAGATGTGGCAGAGACTCTGTGAAGTCTGCTAAAGGTTTTGCTATCGCCAGCTAATTTGATGTAAAAGATATGCAGATATTATTGTGGTGGGCAGCCCTACAAGCCTTTAGGATAGATAAAACTTCCATTTATGACAAAATTCATCTCTAGTAAAAATGGCACTATTCCACTGAAATCAATAAGGTTGCACCTGTGAATGCCAGCTGTGAATTGAGTCCATGGTTCTCAAATGATGTAAAGCGCTTCAGGAGGAAAGATGCTATATTTAGGTGCCATATTATTGCTATGTAGACATTTTCATAACCCCTAATTATGGGGCTTTTTTTGCAAGCTCTGTAGTATTAACTGGATTGGATAAATATATAATTAGAGAGTGTTTCAACATGCACACTCTTGATGCTAGAAGCTTTATCAGCTCTTTCTTTCCTTCATGATCTGTTTTGCTTTTCTTTTAAAGCTGTTTCTATCAATTATGGGAAGATTTACTCCGAGACCCAATACAGGGTCACTGCAGACATCCCATCAGAATAGAATAGAGACACATTTCTGTTCCAGAGCCCTTCTGTTTTCCAGAAAGACACCTCTGGGTTGTCACTGTATAACAACATTGCCAAAAGCTAAGCTGATCAGAAAGAAAAAAAAAGAAACCACAACAAAACAACAACAGAACAACAGCAACAAAGAACTTTTTAGATGTTCACTGACCCCAAATTGTTTATACACTAAGGGTTCCTACACCAACTGCTCTGACAAAGCAGACCTGCTACCCAAATACTTGCTGGATTACACTCCTCTTTTCTGCCAGTGGACAGTAAGGAAGACCCAATGAGGTTCTTTATTTTTCTGCGTGGTACCAGGGATGCATAAATGGCTTCACAGACCACTAGACAGGAGGTAGATACATCCTTGCCTAAATGAACAGCTACTCTAACACACTAACTAAATCTGTTGACAGGAAATAAGACAAGTTACCTTTTTTTCTGGTATCTTGCTTTGTCAAATTAAAAGATGCCATCAACACTTAAATCCAGCTAGTCCTACAGGAGTGGGAAAGGGAGTAGCACAAGCATTTTCCTTTCTAGGTGTTAAAGAAGCCTGTATTACCATTTCTCGCTACTTGTTTTGTTTAAATAAACAAAAAGCCTGAAACAAATACTCTTCTCACTTTTCTGATCAGAAACAGATAATAAATTACTTGTCAGATTCTTTCAGATGTGTTTGTGAACCTTTTCCTCTTACATCAGCTTACATCCAGTGAGAATTTTAAAAGCTAAATTACAAGTATAAACACTTCAAAACAGAAGTTAATGATAGAAAGAATTAAGAACATTGCTAGAATGACATGATACGGATGCTGTATTATTAAACAAACGGCTCACAATGGTATTATGACATGAGTCATAATGCCTAATGCCGTGAACATATTGCAGAATAGAACAATAGCTGCTATCAGCAGCCACAGAGATACACAGAGCACAATACCAGGAGCCTGACAGCTGACTGATTTAAAGGAACGGTTTTTGTCTACAAGCCAACAGGATAAATTCACAACAGGTGTAAATGGGTGCAACTGAACAGAAGACCATAGAGTTGCAGCATCTTCAGTTTAGCTCTGAGACTGCACCAGAAGTACTGCAGGCTTTGCTCTGCGCAGTCTTGCAGTCTGTTTATTACTGTAATTGACTGGGGAATTCCCATTTGGTAGGATTTTGAACCTGCTTTCCACAGGTGTGACTATCTGAGCCTGGCTCTACAATTAACAGCAAGAGATTTTTTCAGCACAGCAAGTCACAGAGCACATCTGAATTGTCATAACGTTCACCATCATCACAAGAAAGCCTGCCGGAAACAGAAAACCAGTGGCCATCAGCACATGGAGTGGTTTGCCATTCCTTTTGTTGTTACATCTGGTGACTGTGGACTGCAACTGGTGATGCCAAAGAAAAAGATTATTGTAAGAGCTGGCACATTCACCAGCTTGACAGACACAGTGTGGTATCAAATCCTGGGGTGCACTTATAGCATGTGCTTCCTGTAATTAAAAGTCTATTTGTGGCCCATAGAGTAGAAAAAGCTTTCATTTGGGGTAAAACTTAAACATAGATTTACTTTCTCTGCTTGATGCAGTAACCCAGTTCAAGGGGAGATGGTCTGGAAGCAACGTTCTCCAAGATTCACATGTCTACAACCATGAGAGGGGACAGGGAGCAGAAAATGAGAACAAAGTAAAGGAACCCATCCATAACATGAAATAGAGGGCCTCATTTGTTGTCACACACTGTTAACATGGTCATTTGATCACTGTGGTGTGTAGTTAATGTAAATAGATGGCTCAAATCCTAAGTCTCTTTACCAGTCACGTAGTTAGTAAGAAATATTCAGCACAGAGACTCAGGTGGGCTCGACTCCACCCAAGAGCCGACCAGCAGCTCTCACTATAAGAAAAGTGGCCCACCACAGGACACATGGCCAGGATGCTGCAATGTTCTAGCTCTCAGTTTTTATAGCAGCACTGGAGACCCCAGCAACTGTCCTAAAGGCAGTATTCAAGGTTGCTCCAAACTGTGCTAAAGACCAAACCAGCTTCTGAGCAATTTCAAAACACTGGTTGAGCAAAAGTGGTTCACTGCACTCTCTTGGATGTTGAGCTGGCTGGAACATAGCCATATCTGAGAACAGGCTGCCTGGTCTTCAGCCATCACAAGGGCATCAACATACCCTGTACTTCATACAAGACAATATACTTAGAGTGAGGTACCCAAAAGTCAAGAAGTCTACTCAAAACAGTGAGACAGCTATGCTGCATTACCTCCAATCTATCCTCAGGATCCCCCAACACACATTCTACTACAGAAGTATTAACAGGGCAGAAGCCGACTTGCTTAGAGAAAACCTTGCACTTCTTGTCTGTGTGTATTTACACATAAAATGCACCCTCACCCATACAAACATGCCACTCTGATCAAGCCAAACATACACAATGCACATAAGACATAAATAAATACTTATGAGTCATCGATAACCACACCATAAATTACATGGTTTTCCAAAGTATCACTGATAAAGATAATTCATACAATTGGATACAAAACACACATATACGACTCCCATTAAGACAGATAAGAGTTGTTTGTTTCCTTTCACAACGGCCCAAGGCCTTAATTTACAACGTCCTGAATTTTGTGGGTTTTTTGAATCTTGGAGTTCCACAGTCATGGGTCAGTTCCAAAATTTTACCCAAAAGCAATCCATAAGGAGACCAAACCTGATTATAGAGAATATAGTGAGTAGGAGATGGCACAGGGGTGTCCAAAAGTCCGAGAGCCCAGTCTGCTTCAGCTCACGGGAGTCAGGTCTGGTAGCGTTTACAACCCTTTCTCCTCCAACAGCTGTCACTTCAATATCCACCTCTCCTACCTGGCTCCCGCTGCGCTGCCCAGGACCGGCTCCCCCCATCACCCAAGCGAGGAGCTAAGCTCTGGCCACAGGAAAGCATAGCCACTGCAGTTCTTGCACAGCTTGTGACAAACTCTTCAGTGGGAACAAGCACAAGCCACTCCATCCAGCAAAGCAAAGAGGGACAAGATCAGCACCGCAGTCTCTGCTTGGGCAAAACCTAAACGCCGCTTTAGTAGCACTTGAGTGACACAGCCCAAACACAGCGTGTTTGTTTTGCTGACACATAGGTTTAAGTTTGCTCCCCAGCCACATCTTCTTTCCCCTTGGATACAATAGTCATCTTCATAGCACTTATTATAACATATTGCAGCAATAACGTGCAATTATCCTCAAAAACAAAGCAAAAGCTCAAGATAAAAATAACAGGCACTGAGCGCACTTACCAGCTGGAGAAAGGCAGCTCTAGCTGCAGCCCTAAAATGGCTGTGCTATAGTAGGATGCAGCTGCTTCTCCCAGACTGATTTCAAAGGCCAGTCTGCAGGAGGACACATGGGGAGATGGACCCTCTCCAAAAGCAGGTCTAAACTGAGAAGGAGCAGGAAGCAGTCGGGCTCTGCAGAGCTGTCATTAGGTAGAGATGTGCTTCACCTGGGGTCTGTGCATTTTGCAGCTGGATTCAATGATTGCATTTGGGACAGGCAAGAGCTTGAAATGCCCAGCACCTGGAGGAGGCTGATCCTTTCATGAGCAGAAGTCTATGAAGTGGCCAGCAATCACAGCTCTCATCCTGGGACTGTCTTAATGGTGATGTCTGACCTAGGGAAATCCGTACACCTTGGGGCTTTTCTTCTTGCTCTCTTTTTTTTGTTGTTGTTGTTGGCTTGATATGCTTACTTTGACTGTGCTCACAACAGACTCCTCCTCTGATCCCTCTATTACCAAATTTTCATAACAATGTATCCTGAAAGCAAACTGTGGGGAGAGGAAAAATTCAGTTTCAAGGCCCCAAAAGAGGGAGCCTATGGATTTAATAAAAGTATTGTCTCAACATTCCCAGTGGCAGATCAGAAAGGTGGTAAATTTGATCAAGTACAAGGAAGCTGTTTATGTATCTCAGCTCTTGTCTGCAGAGATCTCTCAGGCTACGTGGTGTGTGTGAAAACTTGACATCCCTGCTTTGTACAAGGAAGACTGGTTAGAGCTGCACACATTCAAGGAGGGTCTCTGTTGAATAGATTTGGCCAAATCAGATTAAAAACCCAATATCTATGATGAAGGTTGCAAGCTGCCTGCTCGGAGAAGTTCCACTGATGTGAACCAGAAGTTCCTTGCATGTGGTCAGGCTCTAAATTTAATAGTGGAATTCAAAAACAAATTAAGATTCCCATGTAATATTGACTTATTTTTTTTTTCCAGAGTAAAAGATTTTACAGCATGGAATGCTACATGCAGTGGTTACATGAGTCCAAGTAATTGTACCAATTATATAATTTGATATAATTGCACTAATTACATAAACACATAATAATGAAATATAAGTTATTCCAAGAGCTAAACTGGAAGAACATTAAAGAACCTAAATCTGCTCCCACTTATTCTAGTACAAATCAGAAACAATTCCCCTGAAATCAATGAAGTTACCCAAATAAAATTGGCCCCTACCATTACAAGCAGCCAGGTAAATGCAGCTTTGAGTTCAAGGGTACTGACTGGAGGAGCAAATGAAAGTTTGCTTACTTTCATTACTTACAGTTACTTGGGTATTTTTTACCAACAGAGATTGTCAATTCCTGGCTAAATTCCACTGTATGCAGGGGGATTATCCCTGTAACCAGGACCAGGTTAACTGTCTTCTTCTCTTGCTCTAATCTCTCATGCAGCATCTCTGGCCTTTGTCAAATCTTTAGCTGCTGATTCTAAGGAAAAAAAAAAAAAAAGATAAACTGTTGGTTTGTTTTGGGTTTTTTAAGAAATACTGAGAAGGAGCTGGACCTAGCCATGACTTCAAGAAAACCAGGCTCAGGTGTGTCTTTAGTTATATTGCTGCTAGCCTGAATTACATTTGCAGACTTCAGGGGTGCTACTGCATTATTAACAGAAACAGACTCTCCTCTTGGACAAAAACTGGTGTTTCTGATCCATTTTGCATCAATGCTTCACAGTGGAAACGTCTTCTCCCATGGTAGCGGGAGTGCAGCAATTAATTTCAGCTGCTGACTTCATTTCTCACAAGTACCAAAGCAGAGAAGGTGAGAGCAGGCAATTCTGAAGCAGGTGTCTATTGTGTGTGGAAATACGTGATGTATGCAGAGTGAATCCACCGAGTGCTCTGTTGCACCACATCGTGACAGTCACCCTGTTCACACCAGCCTCATTAACCCCGGTGGGAGGTCCAGGAACTGGGACTAGGGTTTGCCTGGGTTAGAATATTTTAGAGGACAAATAATTTCCAGTTGCAGAGATTGATCCTGCCACAGGGTAGAAGACAGTGATTTAGCATTTACAGGACTAGTTTCAAAGCCTGCACCAGAGATGAGAGAGACACACTTTGAGAAGGGAGGTATGGGCCTGATCCTGGCATAGGGCAATGAAACTGGATGCTTGGTTTTGTAAGGGTGGAAAATTTAGCCTCACATTTTCAAAAAGGAGCCATTAAGCTTGGGCATTTCATTTTTCATTTGCCTGATTTCAAAAGCTCAGAAGGTGGAAGCTGCAGAAAGTGGAATTCTTGCAGCCTCCTGCAAAAAGCTGGCAAGAGCAGTAGCCTTGCCTTGTCTCTGAAAAACCAAGCTCAAGCTGTCTGAGATTGGTCCCACAAAATTAAATACCTTTGACACTTTCTTTCATTTTAGCCTTAGAAATCTGTGTGACGGGTTGCTGCCGGCACCAGGACTTGGGAATACCTCACTATCTGCAGCACGCCCGGAACAGTGAGTGACTCCACGCTGCAGAAAACTCAAAGCATGTTCTGTTCAGATTGATTTCCAGAGACTGTCTCACACAAAATAAAAGGACCTGGGAACCTGGACTACGATCCAGCTCTTCCCACTCCCGGATGATGCCCCTCACATCATGCTGATTCGTGCTTTGCTTTGTGTTTCTATTTCTGCCCCATGAACGTCAGGGCTGTAGCTGCAAACGGGGGAGCAGGGAAGGCAGGGGAAGAAAGCTGTGAAAGCTTTTTACCAAGGAAAGGGATGTTCTTTGCTGGCCTCTGTGGAAGAGGTCAGGATCCCAGGCTGGCTTGTGGGCTTGCGGTGGGATGCAGAGCACAGCTGGCTCCTGCTCCTGGCCAGCCTGAGCTCGTGGCATCCTGGCTGACAGCAGCTCCCTGTTTACCAGGGCTGCAGGTTCAGATCCCACACCCAGACACCCTGCTCTCCTGGGAGAGCACAAGAGTCCCAGTGTCCAATGCAGGGCTTGGCTTTGACTCCAGAAACCAGTAATTTTCAATTAAGAATGAAACCTAAGCAGCCCCAGAGCCCAGGGCCTTGCATTTCAATGGGTAAGATTTCTTAATATATCTCATTTTTAAAAGTGCAGCCCAGCCTTCTTCACAATGACAGTGTCATATTAGGTCAAATGTGCCTTTGGACTGAAGAGACACGTACTTGCCACTGCTTTTAAGTGGAACTTACTGAACTCACCAGTAGCATGGTTGACCCAGGGAACAAAGGCAGGGAGAGGGCTGCTAAGAGATGCGACAGGAACAGTGAGTGTTGGCTTTGACAATAAACGTGCAGTTCGAGGTGGTGAGAAAGCTATGAAAAATTCAAAACATTTGGTCCAGGGGACAAAGTTCTGCAAAGCAGATTGTTGACACAGCCACAGCAAATTGCTCTGAGAGGTCTCCCGAAACAAAGCTGTTTAACCCCCGTGTCTGGCTTTGGGGAGGGACGGGCAGAGCTACGCTTGCACGTGAATTGTAACTAGAACCCATCATTAGTTGCACGAACTTGATTCTCCGACGCTTTCCAGGTCTCAGGGTCAGATCTAACGTTTGCTAAGTCAACAGAGGTCCTTCTGTCAGCTTCAGCTGGCATTTGCTCAGTTCTCCAGGAGGAAGAATTTATCTGTGAAGATCAATGAAATCAATATCTGGATATACGTGCAGCTGACAAGAATTTCTATGAGTACTTGTCAACATTTGAGAGTTCAATTAGTAAAGGGGATGTATTTTACTCAAAAACCACCAAAAAAACACTCTCCTTGGTGCCAGCTGATGTAAAAACAAAACAAAACAAATAGTCAACAGTATTGACCTCTTTTTCCTGGAAGTGCTTTCCACTTTTTTTTTTTTTTTGCTTTCTTTCACTTCTTGTAACCAACCAGGGAGTGACCTAGACAAGAAGTTACATTCTTACACAGCAGGTGAACCAGGAACTTGCTGTAAGTGACCCACAGGTATGCGGAACGGCACCATCCCTGTGCCCAGAGACCCTGCACCGATGCAGATAGAAAGAAGCAGATGCTTACATGTATAGACAGCAATAAAACTAGAGTGTTAACATTTTTAGGATCGCAGCTGAGCTCTCAGACGAGGCTTTCTGCAGTGACTAATACGACTACAGTCTAATGCGACAGTTCGCCGTCTGCAGCCTCATTCAGTCCCGAAAGTAAGCAAGTTTCTCCAGATGTTACACACTGAAAAGAAGAGGAAAAAAAAAAAGAGAGAGAGAGAGGAGGGGGGGAAAAAAAAGCACACCCAGTTTTCAATCTTTTTTATTTATTTAAACTGTACACAAATGTAAAATACTTCAACAGCGAATCTAAGTGAAAATTGTTTGGTTTAAATTATTATGGAACAGAACCTAAAAGGAACTTTATTAAATAAACATAAAAACTGGATTTAAAGGATGCACATATTGTAATGTATTCTACAATAGTCTTTTTTTTTTTTTCTTTCTTTCTTTCTCTCTTTCTTTCCACTCTACGTTCCATGTGCGTATGGTATAGAAAAGACACTGAATAGAACAAACAGAATCCATTTTGTACCCTGAAACAATTGGTAGGCCTCGTGAGGGATTGCTCAGTATGACTACATGATATATGATGGCTTTGCCATCTCATAAAAATTATAACTAATATGTTGGCCTCTTTGGTTCCAAAATTTATGTATAATACATTTAACTGTATTCATTTTTTGCTGCTATAAAAATAACATTTTTTTTTTCAAACGGCAGTTTTTTGACTAATCATGCAACTAAATCAGTGCAAACATTAAAAGCAATCATTCGCTTTAAAAAAGAAGCAAAAGATTTAATTTCAAGTATAAAAAAATATAAAAAAGTCATATCATAAGTCCAGTTTTGTCTAGTATGGGTCAACACTTTAAATTGCATAGCTCATGCGGCACCTGTTTACCTAGATAGTGAGCAAAGATAAGTGCACTATCAAGTACCACTTTTCAAGGCATTGAAATTTGCAAGTGCTATTATACGTGCATTCAAGCATTTGCAAGTGCTATGCTGTATCATTATTTTCTGATCTTTATGGCCATCCTCGACACCTCCTGGTAAGGAAATTGAAAGCACTCTCCCTCTCTCCTCCTTTACAAGACTTGGTAAAATGTTCCTTGCCTGTTATTGAACGCGCTGCATTTTTCAGAACGTTCCCCACTCCATTACTGTCACTCCTCTTTAGGGTTCATTGGTTTAGCCGTGGTGGCGGTTGCTTGTTTCCTTGTCCCCCTCGTGATGTGTCCTTGCCGAGAGGCCCATCGGAGAACACAGACTGCAACTTTGACTTTTCGTTCTCCCAACCATAAGAGATGCCAACGGCCAACACGGTACAGGCCCCGTACAGGTACCAGATCTCCCCTCTGAGACACGGTGGGTGCAGCCATCCACGGGTCGCTAGCAGGCAGTTAAAGCATCGGCTCACGCCAGCCCAGCAGATATTAGAAATACAGCAGTTGCTTGAGTCAGTCCTCCTTCTCTTTCTCTCTCTCCCTCTCTCTCCCCGATGGTACCACACGGTTCCTTACAGAAGTGCTGTAGGAAGATGCAGGTATCGGTGATGTTTACATTTAGATAAATTAAGAGGAAATGATCACCTCCCAGGGCAGGTGTCCTGCAGCTTCCCGTTAGACCTCAGAGGTGACAGTCGACTTCATTATTTTTTTTTCCCTTTCTTTTTTTACTTTTTTTTTAATTTTTCCTTTTTTTCATTAAATTTCTAAGTTTGGTCATTTTGACACCTGCGTGCAAGAATACGTCATGTTCTCGCAGTCTGTGCTTTATGCCTGAGCAAAGGGAGCTCATTTCGGTCTGGCTGCGCCGGCAGGCGGGGAAACAGCTGCTCAGCCGTTCACTCGTACTGGCAGGCATTTAGGTCCGTCGTCACTGGTCACTGACTTTCTGTGCTCATGTCCCTTTTCCGAGCTGCCTGGTGTGTGTGTGTGTGTGTGTGTGTGTGTGTGTGTGTGTAGGAGCGTGTGTCTGTGTGCGTGCCTACGTTTGTGTGTGTGTGTCTTTACGATATTTCATAGCATTAACTTAGAAGTGGTAGAATATATAAGTGTCCAAGATCCACAAACTGCCACTGTCCTGACACCAAAGTGAAATGACTTTTTTTCTTTTTTTTTTCTTTTTTTTCTTTTGTCAAACTTTTCCACAGTGACTTTCCAACACTGATGCCTGGATACACAGTGAAACTTCCTCCAACACCATCTTGTACAGGAATGTTTCTCTCTCTCTCGCCCTCTCTCTCTCTCTCTCTCTCTCTCCCCCCCAAAAAAAACACACCTTAAATCAAGCACAACCACATTCTTCCACAATCATATTGGGAACGTCCCTTTTCACAATGTTGTATTCATCATCGAAGTACAGCATTGACATTGTGCTAAGTTTGGTTGGAATGCAACAGGAGTTCACGGTGCCCGGGTTCAGCCCCCGCATTCGGTACTGATTCACGACGGCGGTGTGAAAGGAGGAAGCCGACCCCGGGACGCCGGCCAAGTAGGCCGGGCAGCTCCCTTCACAGTAATTCCCATAGTAACCTGATGGTGCTATGATCCAGTCATTCCACCCAATGAGTCTAAAGTCAATGTAAAACTGTTGCCTGCAACATAGATTGGTCCTGCCATCGCACTCCAGGCCTCTTTTCCGGATCCTGTGTTTGTTATCGGCGAGGCGGGCTTGCACCACTAAAAAAGGCCGGTGGGATTCCTCCCCGGGGTCCACATAAATTGGCAGCACTGAATACTCTTCACAGCCCTCACATTGAACATCCAAGTTCAGTCTCCTTTCTCCTCTCTCAAACAGAGCCTGGATCGCCTCTGTCATGGGAAAAGTGTGCCAACCACTTCTTTTGAGATCAACTTTCTTTTCAACCACATTCCACTTGTTGCTAGTGTCCGGGTCTTGGAAATAGACTTTGACTCTTACTTTTCGCCTGCTGCCTTTCTCTAAGACATATGGAAGCAGCTTCAAGTAAAGCCACAGGCTGGCTTGAACGACAAACAAGTTCTGGTTCCCTTCATTCGAGATGAAGAAATAGAGGCGGACTCTAGATGAAGCCAGATCGTCTGCAAGATAAGGAGAGATCAGCAAGATTAAGTCAAAAAGGAAACGTTAGCTTGTGCGCCATTTCTGGATTCGGGGACAATGCTACAGCACGGTAGATTGAGAGAGCAGCGACGGGGCTGTGCTGTCCAGAAGGCACACACTGAATCAGATACCCCCAATTTGCAATCAAAATGAATCGAAAAGGGACTTCCCACAGCAATGTTCATCATCGGGCTGTAGTTGGATGTGTCAAATCCACAGACACCAGTGAGAGCTCTTCAGAATAAGGGGGTTTTCCAGCCAGACAGCTCAAAAGATGCTACGGCAGCACCTCGAAAAGACCGGCACTCGGACTCTGTGCCATCTCGTCGGTTGAAGAATAGTTTTAACTTTCAGCTACCTGCCAATTCTCACGGGGAGAAGCCCTTTCAATAACCTCTGAAACGCCAATGCCAAACCAGGGATTTTGTTTCGATTTTCATGTATTCTCAATGCGGTTTCACAGAGAAGATTCGCGACACAGAGGGGAAAACACCTCAGTAACGCTCCTGCTTGTCCAACAGATGAAGCTAACCCCCACTTAGCCTGGTAGAATATCTGCTATTACTAATCGTTTCCATTCCTGCCTTCCCCCCCCCCACCCAAAAAAAAATGATAAACTCCCCAACAAGGCGAGGCCGTGAAGCAGCGCTCTCGCTGCAGCGCCGTTACCGACTGCTCTCAATGCGCTTTTCAATAACGCCAGAATTAAGGGAGCGAAATCCTCACGGAAAACCAAATGTCACCAAATGCCTGGCAGAACCCCTTATTTGTAAACAAAAGAGCCCGCCGCACGAAATGTTTCAAGAAACACCAGTGGCCCCCCTGCAATTTTCCACTTTAAGTCCTAACTAAATTCGGCGTAGGTGATAAATGTGCAAGCTGGCCTTTATGGCGGAGACTTGTAATTCTGGTCCTTGAATCAAAGCCTCCCCAATTGCTACTTAAAATTATTGCTGGAAAGGCGTTTTCTCATCTACTCTTATCTGTTTTGCTTCTTTCTGTACAGAGCCAAATGTAGCATTTTTTTTCTCCCTTTTCTTTCCCCAAGAATCTTTATTATTTTTGTCAGTCTCTGAACGGGGTTTTTAGCACGCTCGGTGTCTTCATTCGTTACCCTAGATGCCTTTCAAACGTGGCTCCAGAGCCCATTCGGTACCTTGTAACAGTTCAGTGACAAAAATTTTCCCTGTGTTTGCCTATCTTTTACATCAAGTCGATTTTGGAAGTGTTACAAAAGCCAGCGATTGATTGAACACCAAATGGAAGTACAAGCCCAGCTCAGATCTCCCAACAAGAGCCTATTAAAAAAACAATAAGCCCCCAAAATCTACGCTCAGAAGGGTCGGAAATGCACCCCTTCCTTATAAACTGTGGTGACAGCGACAGAAAAAGAACAGCACGGTGTTGCTACACCGATCCACATCACTTGTGTTGTGTGAGATTGTGTGTGCCCATAAATTTTGTATGTGAATGTAACAAGCATATGTATAATGCAACAGATCCCATAGATACTGTAAATGTATATGCCTTTGGTAAGTGGGAGGGCAGATAAAGAAGATGAGTGGGCAGCACACAGGCTAGAATGAGATTTATTTTGTGGACAAATGATATGTAGATGCCAAGGGAAGATAGAGAGAGAGAGAAAAATGAACTGAGCGATGAGGGAAAGGAGGAGATGGGCAGGTAGACAGCAGAGAGCTAATTTGCAGAGCAGTGGTGCTGCATCCAGATGTGCAAAGTTCACAGGCAAAGTGGTTGCCTGGATAAACTGCTGGAAAGCTCCGCTAAAGGGATTCGGTGACACATAGCTGCAATGGCTGGACAGGACTGAGATGGCTGGTACCGTGGGGATGGATGGCACAGTTAGTAAACGGACTGATGGACAGAGATGAGACAGACACACTTGGTAGGAGGCTGCACACAGTGGACAAACAGACAAGGCCAACACTACGAATGAAAGCTAAATAAACGGCAAGGGAGGACGGGCGAATGCAAGCCTCAACAGACAGCTGCACGCAGTGAACAAGACGAACGTTCAGGGCAGAGAGATGAGGCGAGGGATGCAAGAGATGGAGTGGGACAGGCGGAGGAGGGACAGTGGGACGCACAGGGATGGAGGCAAGGCACGGTGCGGCTGGAAGGACCGCCGGAGGGAAGCCGGGGGCACGGCGGCAGCGGAGGGACGGAGGGACGGACGCAGAGAGGGGAGCTGCAGGGCACAACCCGGGGAGAATCCGGGGCACAGGGGCACACGCAGGGAATACGGGAAGGAGTGGGCAGGACCGGGGCGAGACGGTGCAGGGCAGAAAGGAGAGGGGGCGAGGCAGAGGGCATGCGGGTGAACCCGGCGTCCGGGTGCCTTCAGCGGGCAGGGCAGGACAGGGGAGCCAGGCAAGGGCAGACGGGGAAAGTGCCAGGGGTCAGGCGGGGGGACGGAGAAGGTGGTCGGGAGGACAGGCAGGGCGAGAGACTGACAGGCAGGGGTCGAGCGGGGGAACTGTCAGGCGGCAAGCAAGGGGGACCCCCGGGGCGAGGCAGGACAGGCAGGGAGAGCGGCGGGGCGGGGGGAGCCGGGCGGACCGGGCAGGGGGGAGCGGGCGGCAGGGGCGCGGGGCCGGGCGGCGCCCACCTGTCTCGGCGAAGCTGATGATCTCGGAGACGGGGTCGTGGGCCGGGGGCCCGGCGCTCGCCTGCCCGTCCAGGCTGGGGATCTCGACGCGGCCGTCCTCCCGCACCTTGCCGGCGTGCAGCTTGCGCAGCGCCGTGACCATGGCCGCCTTGGGCACGGCGTGCGTGATGTTGGGCCGGTCCCGCATCTGCAGCCGGCTCAGGATGTGTCTCTTCACCGCCTCCAGGAAATCCCCGTCCACCTTGCCCGGCTCCTCGGGCCGCCGGAAGCCGCAGGAGGTGCATGTGTCCTGCGGGGAGCCGCCGCCGGGGGCCGCCGGGGTCGGGGTGGCCGCGGCGCCCAGCAGGAGCAGCCCGCAGGCCAGCAGCGCGGCCAGCACCCCGCGGCGAGCCGCCCCGTCCATGGCGGAGGAGCGGGGGGCCGAGCTGCGGGCCGCCGCGNAGCCCGGCTCCACGGGGGAGGGGGACGGCAGCAGGTGAGGGGGTGGCTGCGGAGCCCAGGGAGGAGGGAGGAGGGGAGCGGGGAGCGGAGCCGGAGGTGCGAGGGGAGCCGGGGAAGGGGGAGGCGGCGGCGCGCTGCCCCGGTGCCCTGCGCCGCTTCAGAGGGGCATCCCCGGGCGCAGCCGCTCCTGGTCCATCGCTCGCGTCGGCAGGTCCGGGCGGGCCGCGGAGAGGAGCTCTTTAGTCCGGCGTCATTGAGGGGGGTCAGGGAGATAAACGAAGCAGATTTATATACAATCCAATTTATAGCCTGGAAGGAGGGGGGGGTGGGGGGGGGAGAAATGCCACTTGTACCCCCCCGCCCACTCCGCCCCCGCAAGACAACAATCCACAGGCCGTGGGTGCAGGTCTCTGAGCAGGTCGGCTCCGCGCCGCGCCGCTCGGTTGTCCCCCTTCAGCGCCCGCCGCTTCTCAACGAGCCATCAAAGTTGACCCGGAGCATAGCTGGGGAGAGGGCGGGGGCGGCGGGGAGGTGGGGGGACGCGGCTGGCAGCTCCACAGTTGCGAGTCTTCTCCCCCCCCACTGCCCCGCTTATTGCTGGCGAGATGCTTTTATTTTCAAAGCAGCGCGGAGGGTCCGGAGTCCGGCGAGGATGCTGCGGCGGCGGCGCCCGGCGCGGCCCCCACTGCCTCCGCGGGCAGCAGCACCGCACGCTGCACGGCCGCGGAGCGGGGAATCGGCTCGATCCCGGCGATCCCAGGAGAAGCTGCACGGATCCACTCGGTCAGACCAGCTCTTCGGCTCGCTCCCTCTCTCGCTCTTTTTAAACAATATCTCCCTTGTTGGTGGTTTGGGTTTTATTATTACTATTATTGTTATTATTATTTAAGTGTGATTTTTGTTGTTGTTGCTGCTGCTGCTGCTGCTGCTGCTCCAGTTAATCTGTCTCCCTCTCTCTCCGCGTCTTTTTGATCTTTCGCTCGCCTTGTGCTGGCTTGAACGCTGTGTTTTGTTTTGTTTTTGTTTTTTTTAACGCGTCTGATGTTACTTCTTGGATCCGCAGTGGAAGGTCTCGGGGAAGCGGCTCGCTCCTCGCTTATCTTCCTCTGATCTCCTCCTGCTAATTTCCCCCCCCTGCAAAATCACGACATTGTGGCACTTTCTACTGAAACTTTTATACAGGAGTTAAAACCACGTGGGAACTCCAACCTATAACAGAGACGCCATGGGTTCCTCACTATTTAGGAGATTAAGTCTTTTGCCCCCTGGGCTATTACAGTAACTTCCTGATGTGGAAATATTAACTATGCTGTTTCTTTAACTCCCCCCTCGTCCCCTCCCTCCCTCCCTCTCTCCCGGCTCCTGCAAATACACCCGCCGCATACCGACCGGCGTCTCTGTCCCATCCTCCGGCAGGACGGAGAGACGGACCCCGAGCGCCAGCAGCCCCTGCCCCCCGTCCCGCCCCAGCCGGGAGATGGATTCCTCCTCCCC
>WBNH01011862.1:0-37223 GCA_013401255.1 Urocolius indicus
AAAGAAAAGAAAAGAAAAGATGATTTTTGCAGCAATAATCCTACCACAGGATCATAAACTTCACGAGTTTTGTTCTTGGAGCTCATTTGGTTCCAGACAGGCCTACTATCTAGGAAACAAGTAGTTATCTCCACTGTTTTTTGACTGGAAGGACAACAGCAGGTAATAACAGACATGCAGGAGCCCAAGTCAGATCCTCAGCATACCAGGGACAAAGCTGGTCGGACTAAGCAGTTCCCTCTGGAGCTTTCTGCTTGTCACATAGTCACACACAACAGTGACAGGAAGAATGCATTTTGATGGTGTCCACCTTATATTTTTACTTAGCAGGGTCTGCACAGCAGTTCTTTCACGAATCTAGTGCGTGCAAATTAAACTGCCAGCACTGATTGGATTTGCATGTGTCTCACTCCGAGTGAGTCATTATAGTTGTGACTCACTTGCACTGATGACCTTCCAAAAGCCTCTTATCCTTTTGAGCTGCCCTGTGCTTCCTCCCTTTCCAGAGCTGTCACACATGAGCTGTGTTTTTCAGCATGCCACATGACTCACTGATGGCTCGCAGATCAGGAAGAGTTTTTTTCCAGCAGGGCTGAGCTGGTTGAAATCCAGTAAGTTTGTTTCCTCTTCTTTTTGGCTTCTTACAGACCCTGGATGATTTGGAGGTGTCACAGCCTTTGACAATACTTTTGACAATCAAACGTGGAGAGCAGAAGGCTTCTGGAGTTAGCTGAGTCCCAAGGGAAGGTGTCACGGTTTAACCCCAGCCAGCAGCTAAACACCTAGCAGCTCCTTGTTCAGTCCTCTCCCCACCCTGGTGGGATGGGAAGGAGACTAAACACCAAGCAGCTCCTTGTTCAGTCCTCTCCCCACCCTGGTGGGATGGGAAGGAGAACTAAAACCAAGTAAAACTACAACAAGAGAACTAAATGAAACCCAAGGCAGACAAGTGCTGCACGATACAATTGCTGACTACCTGCTAACTGATGCCTAGCCAGTCCCCAAGCAGAGATTTGCCCATCCCAGCCAACTCCCTCCCAGTTTATATACTGGACATGATATCATATGGTATGGAATACCCCTTTGTTCAGCTGGGTTCAACTGTCCTGACAGTGTCCCCTCCCAACTTCTTGTGCCCCTGCAGCATTTTTGTTGGCAGGGCATGAGAAGATCCTTGATTTAGTGTAAACACTATTTAGCAACAACAGAAAACATTAGTGTGCTATCAACATTACTGTCCTACTAAATCAAAACCACATCCCTGTACCAGCTACTAGGAAGAAAATTAACTCTATCCCAGCCAAAACCAACACAGAAGGTTAGATTGGCTCTACACCCTGAGCTGTGGGCTATGGAATCCTGTCCCAGGCTGCTGAAACAAGTGGAGTAATGGCATTTACATGGAGAACTGCATCCTTTCCAGAATTAAATAAAATGCCATTGTTAATTATAAATAGCAATAAGTAGTTCAGTAGCTTTCAATGCTCAGATACTATGCACTGAGAAAGGTGTAAGACCTAGTACAGAAAGTGAATATGATACACTTCTGTAGGGACAGAGCTCATCTTTATAAGAAACCCTTTACATTAAGCCTGCACATTTACAAACTAATTTCTATACCCCTTCTGTCAAAATCTAAACTGAGGGAAGCCTCTTCCCAGATAATACTGTGTTATCTGGGAGAAGTTAGGGGGAGATTTATTTTTGAATGTTCCCATTACATTACACATGGTGAATAAGAGACATTCAATCCCACAATGAACCTCTACAGCTACTCCAGCTCTGAGTCCCAGCTCTGACCAGCTCTGATTCTGTATTTATAGGCTCTTTCTCAGTGGGTGAGGTCTGCTCCAGCCCTGAAACTGAAGAGGTCATCAGACAGTACACACCAAGTACCAGTGGCAGCTCTAAGTATGTCCTTGTCCAAGTGCTTTAGATTTGTGCTGCTGGCTTGTGAACCGTAAGTCAAGGATACTTGTTTTTTTCAACCTATAACTTTTTAAACTTGTTCTTAATCACTGTTTTCTGCTGAAGCTGCTGCACTTTTAAATGGGACTGCTGATTCAGTTACCAATTTTTTCTTCCTGAAAAACTTGGCTGAGGCTTCATATACTTCTTTAAAATATGTGGCTGGACACACAGTGTATAAATGTATTGATTTTTCTCTCAGGGTACCAACATTCACATTTGTAATAGGGTCTACATAAAAGGCATTGAGTCGCTCAGCCTAACCCACCCTTGGTAGTATTCCCACATACAGCAGCATGGACTGCTGACAGATAGCTTTTGGTGGGGCAACTCCAGCCCCAGGTAGCCACCACAGGAAGGGACGGGTGAGCAAGAAGGACTTAATGTGGAAATAGGCACTGTGCCTACTTCTACCAGCATTCAATCTTCCCTTTTGAACAGTGGGAAATGGCTTGAACTCCTAAGGAACTGAAGTCAAAACTTTATAACCCTGCCGCTTGCTCTTGTTCCTGCAGGTGCACTTGTTAAAACAGCATAACAACAGCAATGTACTGCAAGACTTCAGCCACATGCCCAACCAGCTGACCGATGAGCATCTTTGTGGGAATTAGAGGTTGCTGTATCCTGCTGCTTCTTGCAAGACAGCAAGGAAAAGCCTGTGCCTATCTGGGTCACAGCAGTGCTCTGGGCAGCTTCCTTGCTGGCAGCAAGCGTGGGGAGAGTGCTGTAGATGTGATAGAACCCCTGGGGTTGGGAGCTGTCTGCACTGAACCCCCCTTTTATTCTCCTGCTGCTTTCAATTTTCTACTCACAGAGCCAAACTGGTCTTCAGTAACTGGTGAAAATGCGATAAAGGTTTTAACACACACTGAAATTTACAGGAAAATTTCAGAGGGTTGCCAACAGCAGACCAGTTTGCTACATGTATTTCACATATTGGTGCTGCAGAAAGAGAAACAATGGGTTGCTCTGCCAATGAAATCTGCAATTAAATTCATCTCAGCATACTAGAAAGTGTATCTTGTTGAGTATAAAAATGCTGTACAAGAACCACTCCTTATAACTGCAAAGAAATGCTGTGACTGAAAAGAATTAATCAAGTTAAACCAAATCATTGGCCTCCAACACTTTAAATGGCACCTTATACAGGCCAAGACATTATCTGTTGTCTCTCAGTCACATGTACTGGGGCATGCAATTTAAAACAAATGACTTCAGCTTTAGAGAAGTTTCTTCTAGAAGTATCCTGCCACTAGCAAGCCCAGGGCTGGGACCTGTCCAAGGCTTTCATGGAATAGGTGGCAACCTCATGGCTCTCTGTTGGTTAGAGCTTGGCTGTTGAAGCTCTGTTCATGGTCCCAACTGCTGCTCCATCATCACTGTGGAAACGTAGCGGACACTGGGGTAATGTGCTGCAGGTCAGGGTTCTCTCCGCCAGGAGGCATTCTCCTGGGCTGTGACACAAAATCTCTCAGGGTGAGCACAGAACTTCATTCTGCAGCACTCTTTCGCATCTGCTGAGTACACCAGGACATGCTGAGTATCCTGGTGGTCCTCATCTCCAGGCGGAACACCTCGTACAAGCAGGTTCTGAGCATGTTATGGAGATGCAGGTTAAAATTTGCCAAAGACCAGTCAGTCAGTCTCTCTACACTGTACTATTTTTCAGCTGCCCCACTGGCAATTCTCTCTTCCCACCTCCTTCCCAGAAAATCAAACCAAAAAGGAAGAAAAGAAGAGGCTGTACTCTGCAGCTGCAGAACATCCAGGGCAGCCTGGAGGAAAGGGTTATTTTGGTTGTGTTTGTCCTCATCTGAGCCCACTCGTATGAACCTAGGGGCCTTAGACCACAGTGGAGCAAGGGAGATTGCAGCCTCAAGTGTTCTGTCTCAGCAGCTGCAGCTGTGCAGAGGAAACCAAGGCCCTGTTCCCCAAACCAGCTGCAGAGGAGGGTACAATTTGAAAGGCACTGTGTTGGCTGTATACCATTTGAAGTCCTGTGTACATGTATATAAATCTATTTGTGCTGCTGGATGTCTTTCCTGAGGCACATAGGAAACACTTATGTTTCATGGTATGTAACTCTGGTTCAGTTTCCAGACAAACAAAGTAAATGGAATAATACATTTTGGGCTACTCAGATTCTGCCTGGAACCACCTGAAATATCCATTAGCTGCTTTGGATCCAAGTAAATCCTGAGGACTAAAAAGACAAGTGCTTGTATGTGGTTAGCTGGCTCGCTTTCTTACTACCCTCCCCTGTCTCTCTTCTCGTTTTTACAATGCCATGACTGCAAAGCACAAACCCACCATCTAATGCTGCTATATCTTGATTTCTGCTCAATTGTGTTTTCCTTTGCATGTAGCTTCACCCAAAACAAAAGTGTCAAGGTGCCAAATCTTCCTGAGGAATCACTTGTTTCTGTTTCAAATTTCTCAACAGCCGAATGCAGCTTTTCCTACGGCAGTTTTCCTGGGTTACAATGTTTTGATTTCTCTCCCTATTTCTAGTCAAACTGCGGATGAAGAGGGAGCTCAGGCATATTTTTATGCACAGTACCTTTTCACTTTCAGTATATAAGCATGGTACCATCTGTTAAGTCTATCAGCAATAAAGTGTGATGCATCTGATAGTGTCCAGCTTTCTTTTCATGAAGCAGATTTCATAAATCTGCATAGCAGCTTTTCTGGAAACACAAGAAATTCAAATCAAAATGGTAACTGGAATTTAGCATGTGTTTCTGTGTGAGTCATATTTTTCGTGACTCATTTGCACGATAATATGTTGCTAGAATGAGCGTTATATGAGCCACAGATACTCTTGGAAAAAACATGTGTTAGCCACTTTAAAGCAAAATGAGTCTTTTGTACTATTAATTTCTGAGGTTTCTTTTTTCTGTAGTATTTTTGCCGTTCCAATTTTAGTTGCATTTTTAATAAGCTTAAGATTTCCTCACTGTATTTAATCAATGAAATATCCATCTGAGAAACTGAAAGAGCACATTCCTTGTGGCATCTGATAGATCTATGTGTTTATTACATTCATACATATTTCTTAAAGGTGCAAACAGAATCAACTGAATGTCTGAGAATATACAAAGCCAGAAGGTTGAATTATATTTCTAAATCACACAAGCAAAGTGAATGTCACTTCCAATAGCACTTTAAAATTCCCTATCTGTTTGGAGTTTCTTTCAAATTTTGAAGTAGCTGCAATAATCTGATGTACCTCTTTTGTCACAATAACTTTCCCTTTTCATGTTGTCAAATGTGTTGTCTGGAACCAACACACTTGGTGTCACCAAGGGACACATTTGGGATCTTCTCTCATCTAACGCACAATTGCTCTGCAGGGAAATAGCAGCAACTATTCTGAAGTAAAATGCAACACAAGAATACATGAACGCCAGCATTGTGCTGTGAGAAACTTGCAGAAGGGGGCAAGAAGAGGAACAACATGCCAATATACTTTCCAAGAGCTCGAAGTCTCAGAGGACTGGTTGAGCCACAGCTGGTTGTTTGTCATATATTGGTTTGCATGATCTTATTCTGAGCTCCTCTCGCACTTCTGCCCTGCACAGTGGTGGAGGGGGTTAACCTCACTGGACCACAAAACCGATTGCTGTGGTTTCACATGAGCTCCTTCTAGCTGTGCTGGGTGATGCTACATTACCCCTATCTGGTACCTGCTACCTCCAGCCTGTCACCTGTGAAGTTTGCATAAGAGCATATAAATAATCACACCTTGTGCCCTTTAGCTGCCTGGTGTAACAGTTCTTTATGTTGTTCCTTCCAGTAGGGATTATTTCGGTCAGTCTGTTTACTTGCTCTACAACACTCTTTTTGAAATAGGGCACCAGAAGTGAATGCCTGCTTCCAGAAGTGGCAGGCATCAAAACTGGGAAATAAATACTTAGCTTTCTAGGGTTTTTTTTTCTATTCCTTTCTTAATATTCTTAGCATTTTGTTTTCTCTTTTTTGACCAGAACTGAGCAGTAAAGTTAATATTTCCACAGGTCTATCAGTTACAACTACAAGATTCCTTTCTCAGGTGGTCACACTTAGTTCAGAGTCCACTTCAGTTTCTATGAAACAAACCTGTGCTTCCTGTGTGCCCACCACTTAGAATTTATCACTACTGAGCTTCTCTGCCATTTCATTGCTCAGTCATTCAATCACAGGAGAACCTTGTGCAAAGCTTTCTTGGCTGATTGTTTTCCCTATTTTGAATGAGAGTAAAAAAAATGGTTTTGTTAGATTTCCTTCCCCTTCCCAGATTTTTAATGAATGTACTCAACAGCAATGGTCTCACTGTTGCAAAGACTGATAATTTACCCTTATTCTCTATTTCCTAGCTGCAGCCTGTAAGATGACCTTTTCTCTTGTCCCTATACACCTTAAGGTGTTTTCTAAAGACTTTGGTGAGAGATTGCCAAACGCATTTTGAAAATATAAGAGGTCTGTATCAACAGGCCACCCTTGTGCGCTGGATGACCCGCTCTGCAAAGGATTTGTGTGTCACAAATTTCCCCTACAAGCATCATGCTTCCCCATTGTGGCCTAAATATTTGCTATGAGATTTTGTGGATCTTCTGTTTTGCTTTGTACAACTGTCAGGCTGCCTGGTCTGTAGATCTCTTCTAAAGCCAGGCCTCCAGCAGGGACATTCCACCTGTGACCAGAAGCAGACTTGACACACAGTTACACACTTACCTTAAAAGCCAGGATGATACTTATGAAAAGGAGGATAATCACAACCAGACACGTAGGGTTCACAGACATAATCTCTTCCTTGTAGGGGAAATTGGTGGGCTGCATAAGCAAAAATAAGCAAAACACTGTAAGTTAATCTCACGAGTCATTTAAGAGCCATTCAATCAGTGCACTCTATCATTAACAGCTTACAAAACTTGCTGTGAGCTACTAAATTGGGAGCTCTCTACACCAATAACCAGTTTCAGTAAGAACAGGTATTGTAAAGATTCAGCTGCCAAACATTCACAGGAAGGCTGAGGGGTTTGGTTTTTGTTTTGCATGTGGTGTGGGATGTCATTTCCTCTCTAAACACTGGGCTTGCGCTTGACACAAACTACCAAAGCACATCTTTACAGGGGCTTTGCAGCAGGAAATCTGCCATCTTGGGCAACAGCAGGCAAGTGCTGTACTTGTTAACTGATCATTACCCTATACTGGCACTGGTTGCCAAAGGCCAGTGGCAGCTCCTTCCAGAAAGTGAAAGCAGGAAAAGCTGGACAGCATTATCCTTTCACCTAAATGTCTGATCAAAAGATACTAGGTCTATTTTGGTCCATCTTATTTTGGCTAAATTTGTACTCCTTGAGGATCACTTCTTAGTGCTGTTGTCTGAGCGCATGCCCCATGGAGGCATGGGTCCTACAGGGGAGCAATGTCATGATGTCAAATTGAAATGTGTTCCTTCTGTTCCCTCATGCATGAAATGGACACAACGAAACGAATCTTCCCACTCAGCGTAAGCTCTAGTGATTTACAATTGTGAAGCATTTCAGGATCGTTGGCTGAAAAATGACCTTTAAGAATGTTTTACTGTATTTATTATTGCTCAAAGAAAAAAAAAAAACACCCTTTAAAATGAGTGTTTCAAATAATTTTGAAATAATGCACAGCACAAGTTCCTCATTCAGTTAGAACAAACCATTGTCCGCAGGCAGAGCTATTCACCACAAAAGATTGCTCTGCTGCAACAGTAGCTCATTATAACTAAATGCATTATCTCCTTCCACAGGCAACTCCCTTTTCCCTTACAGGTCTAATTACTTAACCAGGCCAGCTCTGCGTCCTTGTCAGGACAATTAACTAGACCGAGCTATAACTGTATTCTTGGTGTTGATGGTGTAAATTCCAGAGTAACCCCTTAATACCCCTAACACCAGCACTCAGCCCAGTGCATCACAAAATTATCTTTTTCTTTTTTTTTTTTTTTTTGGACAGCTCCCAGTGAGAATAGCTCTTTATTTAGCGCTTCCACGAACTGTTCAGAGTGGTTAACATCAACTGCAGCTGTAACCGTTTGCAAAGTTACATAAGCACATTTTCCGCTTCTTGACAGCAATGTTTCTGTTCCTGTACTGAATTTCATGGCTAAAGTTTTTATCATGTTATCTTCTTTGCTGAGGTACAGCTTTCCTAGGAAACTGGATTGCTATAATTCAATAATTTGCTGCTTTTTTTTTTGTTTTTTTCCACAGAGAGTTATTGCTATATATAGCGGACATAGTCACCCAGAGACAAAGAAAGCAAGACTATATGCCAAGAAAAGATGTATTGAATAACAAACACAAACCTTATATGCATAAAAATTAAGCATTAATGCCACAGCCTGCCCTCCTGCTTGCAGAAGGAAGGCCATGCCTGTAGTTAGAAAGTCCAGTCAGTTAAGGACAGTTATAGTCAATCTGTCTCAAAACAATTTTTTTCTAGTACTGACCTACTATTAAAAAACTAGTCAAACTAGTTTGTGAATATAATAAACAACTGCTAGTGAGGCTTTGGATCCTCCCACAGTCTGTTTTTTTGGGAACCAGTTACCAGTCAAAAACTGCATGACTGCATGCTGGCATCTTGGCCATAACCTGATGGCCCATTAAAATGACCAAGAAAGTTCTCAATAACATGAAAAGCAGGAACATCTGCTGGGACTATGAGCCCTGGGCAAGCCTGAGAGCAGCTCGTAAGTAGTGTCTAACCCTTATACCAGCAATGTCTCAGGTGAAAGGACAATAATTCAGCACTGAGAGAAGCAAGACAGCAAAGCACGTGAGGAGAAAATGCTGCATTTTTGTCCCTTTCAGGCTCAGCTTTCAAGAGTAAGCAAGCCCCAAGGAGGTGGTGCATGCTTCACCCATGTGGTGGCCCCTCCCATCCACTTATGTTTGGGAGATCTTGGTGCAGGATGTGAAAACTGAAGCCAGAGCTCCTGGAGCTTCCTCGCTTGCTGTGTGGGAGAGAAAGCTTCCAGGGCTTTGACAATAGCCCAGGGCATCAGGTCAGCATGGAAGAAGCTCCCTTTGTTTGCTTACTGGGCTCATGGTACCTGCTGATCAGAAGATGTTTAACACTAACTTGTCCAGGCTGGTCTATGAGCAGTCTGATCTTGATTCACAATTACAAACCTCTTCAGTGCAGTAGGAAAAGCAATTAATAAAACCTGCAGGTATTTTTAAAGAAGCAGAAAGGTGATGGGAAATATCTTGGCTGGCTTGTCATCAGGAGGCCTTTGGGATCCTCCCACTGCAGCAGCCATTCCCAAAAATCTCATTCACTCCCATGGAAAACAGGTGGTTCAGATGAATAAAAGACTCACAGCCCTCCTTGGACTGCAGTGATAAGCTTAAAAACCTACGTGAGGGTCTGAGGTAGGATAGAAAATTCTCCTCCTGTACTGGGGCTTTGCTCTCCTGTGGTGAGACCAAGTGCTGGGAAGGCCCCGGGCACTGGGCTCAGTGCTGCAACTTCTGGGAAAAGCTCAGTGGAAGCTGAGATGGAAATATGGCTGGGTGGGAAAAATTAAGCCCAGCATTGGAAATACAGGAGTGATTTTGCAGCAGGACGTGATGAAATTTTGTATACAAACAAGAGGTAGTTATGCTGTTGTGGCATCAGCATGCTAAAGTCATAATTGAGGTATCATTTATAACCTTGTCACATACCTGGAGAGGGCTGCATGAGTAAACTTTCACTGTATACTATACACAGGAAACTTTCCATTAAAAAAATGCTGCTTATATACACAGATGCTCTATTAGACACTCAAGAAGAATCTAAAAGTTCTGTGGCAAGTATATTTGTACAGCACTGATCCAGTACAAATGCCTGAGAAGAATAAAAAGTCTGAGGCTGAAGTCCTTTCTTATTCCTTCAACCTGCTTAGCATAACCTTTCACATTTTCCTTCCCCTTGGACCACAAAATATCCACTTTAAAGACAGCGTGGATTCTCACTCAACAGTTAAAATCCTCCAAGTATTAGAATGTCACAAAATGGAAGAACAGTAATGTGTCTGCAGAATTTCTAAAGCTCTGCTATGAAGTTAGTGGTACTTCTTCTCTGGAATTATAAAATCGCATTAAAATTACAGAAAGGCTATTCCTCTATCAGGCTTTGGTTTACAGGAAAAGTTTCTTTAGGTTTAATCTCTTTTACGTTCTCTAGATATTTCCCCCAGGATTTAAAAGCATGACTGTTAACAGCTGAAATGTCAGACAGCAGCATTGCAGGTAGTCCCATACCAAAGCTACTTAATATACTTTGAAATTTCCCTCAGATCAACTGTAATAGTCTTGTGCTTTAATAAAAAAACAAGTTTGTGTAACTCAGTTGCAGACTAGCCCGTTCTGCACCTCTGCTTCAATTTATTTCCTATACTGTTATCAGGTGACAGAAGATGAAGAGTTTAATTTGAATGCTTTAGAAAGCCCATATATCAAAGATTTAGGGGGTATAAAGAAATGTGCTTTAGGTCAAACTGCTTTCAGCTACTACTGCTCAAAGTGTGAAAACTGTATTTATTTCACACATGCTGGATTTACTGTTCACAAAGGGGTTTGTTTTTCTAGTAACAGTACTAATGACCGAATTTTTCAGCGTAACCCTTAGAAAGTTTTATCACATGATATCCATAGAACATTTCAAATGCTAGGTTTGCAACATCTGTTTATTTTACATGACCTCTCATGCTGAGATGCTCTTGTAAATTATGGGAATTAAGTGGCACGCCTAAGTGCAACTGGGTATTAAAAGGCAACAAAAAGTTTCCAAAGACACTTGTGCCTCTGAAAGAAGCAGCCAGTGTAGGCTGACATTACCAAATACCCTGTGAACACAATGTTCCGTATTTTACAATTGCAACATTTTCAGCTAGGGCTCTGCCTAGCCTACTGACAGGTACTCATTTATCATCTTGATAAATGTACACAGAGGGTTTCATAGTAGCTTGCGACTTATCACTGATAGACTGAAATCTGGCAGATGTGCACCGGAGTGAATAGATAACATAATTCCAAATACTAGTATAGGGAGGTAAAAATGGTTAAGACCAGGGGGGCTTCACCTTGGAGCAAGAAAAAAAATGTTCTTCTGAGAGTGCCAAAAATATTTCATTACCTAATGCATACCTTCTTCTAGATATTCAATAATGGCACTGAAGAACGATTGGGATTTTTCATTTCCCTTATGAAGCTGTGTTCCCTAAAATGTCATTCCCTAAATTCGAAGTAGTTTTAGAGGAACAAAAACTGTAAGAATGCCAGGAAGAAATACAGTCCTTGCTTTCTGCCAGACCTCTGCAAAGAAAGTGAGATGACGGGCTTATTTATAAACTATTGGAAGGGATCCTGCCCAAGTGGCAAGGGTATTATGTGACTGGAAGGGACTGGAACATCTTTCATATGAGGAAAGGCTGTGGGAATTGGGGCTGTTTAGTCTAGAGAAGAGGAGACTGAGGGGAGATCTTATTAACATTTACAAATATCTAAATGGTGGGTGTCAGGAGGTTGGGGCATCCCTTTTTTCTATGGTAGCTAATGACAGGACAAGGGGTAANGCAGTCTTGTTCTAAATGGGATGTTTGAGATGATAGACCCATTTCCCGTGAGTATCACTAAAAGGCAGGGAAACATGTCATTGAGTACAAGTCTGTTTAATGATGTTTGAGCACTAGCACTGTATTGATGGTGTTATTACTAAAAATGTGGAAAGCTTGTTTTTAGTTTCATGTCATAGTGTGTCTGAGTATCTGATACTAGTGGATGTGATCCTCACCTCTCCCTTTTGTTTTTGCCCTCTCAGACAGCGTGTATTTGTTCTGAACCAAATGCAACATGATTTGTCAACTGATGTGGCTCTTCCACATAAGGGTGCAAGGGGCTCCTGCTGAGCCACTTGTTCTTGGAAACACAGCTAAGACACAGAAGCATAAAGAGCTTCAAAGCTGTAAACCAGCTTCTTAGTAGCTTTTGCCAATCACTAATTTCCACTGTGAATGATAAAATAGGAATGACTCCTTGTTTCTAAATGAACTTAACTTAGACTTGCTCTGAGCTACTCATTATCATTATGCCTCCCATTAAACAGCCTTTTAATACCTCATTATTCTGCATATGAAAACTAACAGCATCACCTCTTGGTCTCCTTTCTCCATAAACTTAGTAGGAAAAGTTGATTGTCTCTCCCTGTACTACAATGTATCCATAGTCTTTTGAGGAACTTTTCTGCAGGTTCTCTGAGTTTTAAGCATTGTTTGTTACAATCAGACAGCATAAATAGACAGATGAAACCTATGTCACTAACTGAGAGGAAAAGTCTCCTCCTCATTACTATTCATTGTTGCTTTTTCTATCCAGAAATCCCATGAGCAGTTTTTGCAAATGGCAAAAACATATGGGGACTCTTGTTTTGGCACTTAGTTCCCTAGACTGCTTACAGTGTCATTGCATCCCAGATGTAGTTGCCAAACTGTATGCTCATCTTTATTCCTCATGTTTTTACACTTTGCATTTAGCAATGTAGCACACATTAATAACTGAACTCAGGTTCTTAATCAGTCTAGTTCACTCTGATTAAAAGCTCCGTCCTCAGTGTTATTTACTTCTTCATTAATCTGTGTCATCCATGAGATTTAGTAGAAGATTTTGCTGGGAAAAGTCACAAGTACTGCCTCTGGGAAATTCAAACGTGCTCACTTTGGACAATGCAAGGGTAGGGACTTTCAGAGGATGACACAGAACAGCTACATTAGGCTCCTGCTTGCAACCTCCTGCCAGAGGACTCTATCCCTCTAAGCAGTGAGCCTGGGGAAGGCTCCTGATGTGAGCCTTTATGAATGGCCTCTTGGGTACCAATGTTATTAATGGAAGTCAGGAAGAGCATGAATTCTACTGCTGATTCCTGGAGACCTGCCTCTACCCAAAATAGAAACTCATTGGCAGATGGCTGACTTGACCATGAACCTTTGCAGTCTGCCAGCTAACCTCTCCTAATCCATTTGATACATCCTTTATCGATCTCGTGCTTTATTGTTTCTCTTAGCATCATGCTGCGAAGTCAAATGTCTCATGAAAGTCTATTATGCCCCTGCCCATCTTCATTGCCAAAGACAGTAATCTTGTCAGTGGAAGAAAATGAGTTTGCCTGCAAGACTGATTTTCCGTGAAACCACATTGGAAGTCATTAATCATATTCCTCTGGTCTAATCCTTTATCAATTGACTCTCCTCTCAGCTCTTCTGCAATTATTCTGCTTGGTAGCAATGTCAGGCTAATCAGCCTATAATTATCCTGGAAATTCCCCTTGTCCTTTTGAGCACTGACAGTTTAGCGCTCCTGAAATCTTGTGACGTTTCACTACCAGTTCAGAAAATGATTTACAACAGCAAGACAAAGATGTGTCCAACCAGAGATTTTATCAGTTCAGAGCAGCAATGTGGATCACAAAGTACTTTGCTGCACTGTTCCCAAGACCTTCCAAGGCCTGCTCCTTTTGTTGCAAAAGGGCCTATTATTGGTTTTTTTTTTTAACTGTAGGAATAACAGTGACATTTTAGCCAACATTTTGAGAGAATCATCTGCTCTTTGCCCTTCAAGTGAGCCTACTCCAGATGTGGCACCAGGTTTTCAGAAGAACAGTAACTCCCAGCCTGCTCCTGTCCCCCTCACATGCTTGCGCGGTGACCGAGACAGAGTAAAACCAGGTTAGAACTCATGCGGTGGGAGGCAGGGGGAGTTACTGAGGCCACACGGACACTTGAGCTGCCATGAGAGCAGGGCTGACCCCGATGGAGCAGCCAGGGATGGCAGGTGAAGGGTGGGCAGAAGGGCTCCAGCCAGTGGCAGTGCCAGCTTCAAGCATTCACCAAGCTATGGATGTATTTTCCGCTTTTCTCTCTGAGAACTTTTTGAATGCTTCCTCTGCTTATCTTCGGGAGCACCATTAACTGCAAACGCACGGGGGTGTTAAATCAGGCAAAGGATAACAGGCCCCTGATGTATCCCAGCTCCTGCTGGCTTGACACATTGCATTCTTGCAATTTGCATTCCTGCAGATTTGTGTGGCTACTTATCTGCCTGCTGTTTCTCATTACCTGTTATTTATACTGCCCTAGCTAGTTTTCCATCCACATAACAAAGTTCATAGCCAAGCTAATCTGCATTCAGGTTCTCTACGCAGATTTTCAGAGACAGCTGCAGCTTTGGCTTCTCCTGAGCTCTGCACCACCGCCTGAATCTTACCAGACATGCATATGGTCCTGTGGTGAGACAGAGGCTGGTGGGCTCTGGTCTTGACTTTGGGTGGTTGCAATCCCATCTTGTAAGCTTTCACAATACTGGCTGTGGATGTTTAGCCAAAGCAGAATACCGCAAGAAGGGAGTCTCCAGTTGTGCCGAAGACAGACTCGAGAAATATTTTCTAGCAAAATCAAATCTATGTTGAGTCGAATTCCTGCCTCATGAAATCTGTGTTACAGCCACCAAATAGATTTAAAAGGAACATCAAAACATCCTTGAAATAGCATTAGAAAATAACCCACCGGATATGAACACAACAACCTTAGAATCAAAAGCAATTATTGATTAACTATATCTTGTGGTATGAGTTTCTAAAAGTCCCTTTCAACCCTACCATTCTATTAGTCTCATTCTAAATGAAGCAGTGCTGATAGCTTCCAAAACATTGTAAAGCTCCAGAACTCTGCACAAATATTGTAACAAGTTAATAATGAAACCTTGAAAGGATGTTGAATACAGACTAGCAAGGACTGAGAGAACTTTTCAAGGATTGCATAGGAAGTCAACAGGAAACCATTGGTTAGAATTACAGGACAAATGGTGCACCTTGCACAGGTTTTTTTACCCCAAAGGTTTCTGAACACCACATTATTTACCAGCTGACGGAGATAGTCCTGAATTGTGCTGGGGTAGACGAGTACACTGATGGCAACCAACGTGTTGAGAGCAAAGTCAAAGATCTGGTAACAGAAGAAAGGAATAATCCAAGCTGCATGTTGCTAAAAAGGAAATAAAAAAAAACCCTTGTCAGCCACAACAAGTTAAAAAATAAATATAAGTCTTTCTGCACTAAAATCTAAGGAATATTTGACACAATGCAGTGTTAAATCAGCTGAACGAAGTATGACATTCAGCCTAAAGGGTTGGCCAAGCCAATTTGGCTGCTGGACTGCAATAATATGTATGATGTAAATCCCACAACTCATTACACTGGGACATTTAGAAACCACAGGATACTTTTTCCACCTAATTAACAGGATTAATATTGCAAAGAACCACAGGCTTGGGAGGGGAATGGGGAAAAATTCCCTTAATTTTGGTAGGTACAAGACTCATTTCTCTGAATTCACAATTTGCCCAGAGGTTACTCATATCTGAAACTGCAGGCAGTCTACACAACTGGGCAGTCTTCCTGCCTGTAGCATGGGGCCCTAGGATGCCACTGATCTAAGCAATCAGCTCCGATGCCTTTTGGACTTTTTATTTTTCCTGACAATTTTCATCTAAACAACTAAGCAAAAAAAAAATGATAGAAAGCAATTTTCTGAATTCTGTTTCTACAGAGTCATGTAGTTCACTTGATTTACGTTTTCACTGAATGTAACGAATTACCTTATATGCACCATACGTAGCCATCGCACAGATCAGAATCATAAGAAGAGAAATTGCTGTGGCAATGCACATATCTGAAAGAGAACAACATCAAAATGATCGCAGATCAATTCAGAGCTTAGTTCAGTAATTTTGCCATCTATTTCATGCAGAGCATCTCCAAGGGCAGGGTGGGATGAGGTCAGGTGCTTTGTTTAGCCATTGCTGGAGGAAGACTCCTCAATATGAGAAGCACAATGATTACACTGCTCAAGGCTCTGCAGCATCTATGAGCCTGTGGAGATGACATGAATGGTTTAATTTTCCCGAGGACTTTAAAAAATCAGGAGCAGTTCTTGATAAGAAGGTTATTTTGCCAGTAATGATGACATTACTGTCAGAAAGCTTTTCTGCACTACAGAGAGTTTTTGCACTAAGAGCTGCTGAATACCATTGCTCACGTATCTGTAAAAAGTCCGGAAAAGAAGTTAATTTTCAAACATCAATCTGGCAGGTAGAGGTGTCTTAGACTAGAAATAACATCTCAGAAGTTTTCATTTCAACCAAAAATACTGAGAGAGACATACAGTTTCTTAATGACGATCTACAAGGCTTGGGAAAGGTGAAGTAGTAAAGGAAGGAAAGTATTTAAGGTTTTGATTGGAGTAATTATAGACTCCTATCTTTTTTTTTTTCCTGTTGCTGCTCAGCTTTTAACTAACTTTCCATCAGATTAAAAAAATTTCTAAGCCACAAGCACCTGGAAGGAGACGCTAGGGGAAAAAATTACCTATGTTTAGTCTTTTCATATACAGCTCCCTTGATACCATTACAGACCAGTCAGGATACCAGAAATGTATTTCTGAACCTGACCTGATAGTGAATTTGGGGGTGCAACTGAACATTGCAACTACTTTTCTGAGGCTAAGCCAGTGCCCAAAGAGGAGAGAGAATGCAAAGTATATAGGATATAACTTCAGAGAGTCCACGTCTGTTAGTACCTGTGAAGTAAACTACCTGCCTTAAGGACACATTTGGTGGACTTGGGACACACAAATACATGATAATGTTCAGGTTGTTCACTACTTGTCACTGCCTGACTTTGGAAGCATTCAAAGTATGAAGATGCTTCCATTTCATCAGAGAGTTGCCACAACATCTAAGTCCCACACATGATGAGGAGTACCCTGTAGCACGGGACAGTCTCTCCACCTCCCTGGCTGCATTAAAATGAAGTTTTAGTAGGTGCCTTGGAGCCTTCATCAAAGTCTCTATAAGGTCTTAATCTGAAAGCTCTGGACCTATCATCACCAAGCAGCAGTGCAGGTTCACCTGGGTCATGGCAGAAGAGGAAGGACAGACACTAAGTCTTGTTTCTCATTGTTTCCAGCCTACCAGTACAAAGGACCCAGTCCTTGATCCGCCTCCACCTGAGGGAACACAAACCTTTGCACTAGCGTAGAGCTTCTGCCAGCACTAATCCAGATTTCTGCTGGCCTTTGATGCAAAATGGAACCCGAGAGATGTGCAGCTGGTGGAAAAATGAGCAAGAGTAGACTGTTGCTGGCTGGTGAATGTGTCTCCAGAGGGCGCTTATGTACATTGGACTGCAGCCTCCTTGGGTGCTGTGCCTACCAACAGCAGGATTTGATACCTTTAAATCCTTGTAATTTTTTCAACCATGTGGTTTAGAAACCATGCTAGTCAAAAAATAACTTTTTCTACATCAATAACTAAGTTAAGTTTGTTTTGAGCCCCCAAAAGAACACAGATAATGGAATTGAAAGAAGATTGTACACTCAGCACTGTCTTAAAGTAGAAAATTTTGGTTTTGTCATTTATGATAGTTTAACTTGTGCTTGCTTCACTTGTGCTTGCTTCAGCTATCTTAAGACATCTAAAATACAAACATCCAGGATGCAGATGTCAACTATTTTAAGACATCCAGGATGTAAATGTAGATGCAGACTAAGACACAAATTGAAATATTGGAACTTTGTGGTTAAGGACTACTGACTGTAAAAAGAAGAATTATTTAAATAAACAATGTGCAGACTCAGGATCAGAGGAACATCAAGATGACGACTACCAGAAGGCCCCGGAGACCCTCAAAGACTCTCTTTGTGATTAAAAGCGCATGCTCAAAGGGGATGGCCCCTATGTAAATGAGTTCCAAGAAAATAATGAATATGTATGATAATTCTGAGAAACACATACATGTGTATGTAACAACAATATAAGGAGATGTTGCTCTGAACTAAGTGTACATGATAGGAGGAATGTCTGCTTTCTAAAAGTCCTAAACTGAGTCTTAAGAGACCTTGCTTAAACTGGCTTTTATGGTATCAGATTAAAGATTTAGGAACTTAGATCTTCCCTTTTCCAGGACATCACCTGAGTCCTGGGTTTCAAGACTCTTGCTCTCTCTCTCTCTCACCCTCAAATTTTGTCCTTGTGATTGTGTGGGAACTCACATGCAACAGAAGCAGTCCTATTGCAGGCTACTTCCTAATTTAATGGATGCAGCCCGTTTCCTGGGCACTTGGAGGAGCACATTTAAACCACCATAGCCTGATGAGGGCCTGGGGTCCAGATGTCCTTACTCATCATGCAAATGCTGGAATCTTTGTCTTACTGTTAATAAGCAGGTCCCACCCAGGAGAGGCACCAGCACCCAGTGCCAAGGTCAGCTGCATCCCTATTCTCACTGCTTCCTGAGCAGACTTTATATAAGCTCAGCTTGTGAGTGCTTGGAAATGCCATGGGAAACAACTGGCTCTCTGCTCATCATTCACAAAGGGATGACATCGTAGTGCATCCCAAATTGCTCCTCAGAGGCACCTCCTCCTCTTTGACTATGTAGAGAATCCAGACATCCAGCACAGGCATCTGAACTGCATTGCTATGAGCAGCATCCAGCTTTTTAGGAGCTGTAAGGTTGTGCTGTGCCTGTCAGAGGTGAATTCTACTCTCTTGAGGAGAAAACACCCAGAAAACAAACCTGTACTAATAAAAAGTACTGCAGCCTCTTCAGGTACTCTTAACTGTGTGGCCATTTACTGTCTGTCCACATATACACTGTGAAACACAAATGGTTTTGGATAAAAGAGGTATAATCAAAGTAATGAAAGAAAAGAAGTAGAAATGGCTGCCTGTAGCCTCTAATCTCAATTGAACCTCTTCTTCAGAGGTTCAAAAGAAGATTTTGGATCAATATTTTTATTTTTACCATTGATTTGAAGGCACTGCTCATGTAGTGCTTCTATCCATTTTTAATCCCAGGCACCTACTCACTGCATCATATGGAAAGCTGCAGTCATTACCATTTCCAGCAGATGAAGCAGTCACAGGCCTTACTTTGTTCATGACCATGGCAATACTGATTCAGAGCCAGAGCCTAGCAAACTGCAATAAACTTGACATTGAAGCTCTGGTCTCATGCTCCTCCTTTCTGATGTCTCTCAAGCTCCGCTCCTCTGTGCCAAGTTCTAGTTGGCTCAAGCTGGAACTTTCTTATTTAAGGCTTCATTGGGTTTTTTGAGCTGGGTCAGCTTCAATTAATCAGAATAAAACTACATGTGTAGCCCATTAAATAATAAGCTAACAGGGGTGTGTGCTTTTTTTTCCAGCCATGCTGTGCTTTATGTGGTTCATGGCTAGAAGGGCTGTACTTGGACCACAGCAGTGGTTACACAGCCTACTGTCCTAGATGGCTTTTTTGAGTTTAAAGAAACCAGTTGGGTTTTTTTATATGTTGCAGTGACATCCTGCCTCCCTGACACATCAGGGAGAAGATGCTGCTAGGGCTGGGCAGAGCTCCAGCTATGGGGTGCATGTGTGCATGGCAAGCTCTGCAGCTGGACCTCCCTTGAACCCACCTCATGAGCATTTCCTTGCTTTCCCCTCTCCTCTCCCAGAGGCTTGTGATAGATGTTGCAAGGATAGGGAGGAACAGCCAGCAAGGCCAGCCCCTCAGCCAGGACCTGTGTGAAGTGATGGGGACCTCAAGTCCTCCAGCTCACCACCTGTCCCAGCACTGAGGTTAGTCTATGGCTGGACCTTAGGGCCAGAGAGCTGCTGTTGAGCAGCCTGCCATCCTCGGGCAGTCTTGCCCACCCTCCTAGCAGTATTCATCCAGGAGCCTGGCCTCCTCAGTGTCAGCTAAGCATTACTGCTTCTCTTTCCTCAGGCTTCTTGTGCCAGCTTGGTGATGCTGCTGCCAGCCACTGCGCAGCCTCCTGGGTCACAACCTTTGTGGCAGTGGCATTTTCTCTCTGGCAAAGGAAGAAGGCCAATGAGAAAGAAAGAGTTTTCTGCACTTTTGAGACCAGCTCATTGACTCCAGAGGATAAGGCTAGAGGAGAAAATGCAGCCCTAAATATGCCGTGCTGGGCAGGGATCTATTTTTCCCCTCTCTGTGTGACACAGGGCTCATGCTACATGGATGGTGTAAATGGAATGGGGAAGGAAGGGCACCTATTCTATACTGTCACTTCCATTATCCCCAACAGAAGTCCAAGACTGCTCTCTGTAGTTTTCCTTGTTAAAATTATTCTATTTGAATTAATGATTTTAAGCACTGAATGCCTGTCATGTTTGGCCAGCAGACTATCACATTATCCTTCTCTACCTTGAGCCTTCTGTTCATCTCATCTGCCCGTCCCAGGGCAAGGACACAGATGAATTTTGTCATGAGTTGCCAACATCAGTGTCAAAGCTTCCCTCAGTTTCTATACAGTACACATAAGATTTCAGTCCTTATCATACAGTTTATGAAGTATCACACGCATCTGTGACACTGTGAGAGCAGTAAATAAAACCAAGTAACACTCATTGCTTGTTTGGGCTGTTGACACGTAAGTATTATGGTCTATATATCTGCAGAAGCTGAGGGGAAGGCTCAGGTGAAACCCTCTGGGAAGTCAAAATGATTTCTAGGGCTTTTCCCTCTCCTTCCCAGAGATTATTAGCCTTTTAACAGCAGCAGTATTACATTGCTCAGCTCCACGTTTCACATTTTTCTTAGTCCAGCTTCTGGTTCATAAACTTCCTCAGGCCCGAAGGAAATAATAAAAGGAAAGATGAGACTAAATGGGCTCAGCTGAGTATCCAGCACAGGAGGAAGCCCCATGTTTTCCTCCACTCCCAGCTGTATGCCTTGGAGAGCCAGCCAAACCACACACACTTATGTCTTCCAGTACCTCCATCTGCTGCATGGCGAGTTTTGGTAAAATATTTTCTTCTTTCATTTCCTTTTCTAGAATAGAAGGGAAAAGCTATGACCTACAGCTTTTTGTAAGTGCTCAGGTAAATCTTTTTTCTGCTTAATCAAACAGACATTTTGAAGGCTCTGGTAACGCCCTGGGAACCACACTAAATCTTGAAATTACAGTTGAGCAGAAGAACATTAGCAGAAGAACTAACTGATGCTGCACTGGCACTTTCAAGCAGTTTGCACTAGACTGGCTCTGTGAATGGCAGGAATTTTTCCCATTTCTGAAACAGAAAATTGAAAATTCTCCATAAACTGGGTGTAAGCACAGCCAGAAAGATTAATATAAATATTGACGGAATCCTGGTGTCCGCTGTGATAGAGTTTATTTTCTTCCTAGTAGCTGCTACAGGGCTATATTTTTGTTTTATGCTGAAGAGAATGTTGATAACACAGGCCTGTTTTGGTTATTGCTGAGCAGTGCTTGCACAGCACCAAGGTCTTTTGTGCTTCTTACCCTACCTTGACAGTGAACAGGCTAGGCATGCAAGAGAAGCTGGGCAGCAGCATGGCCAGGGCAACTGACTCAGACTAGCCAAAGGGCTACTCCATACCATAGGACATCATGCCCAATATATAAAATACGGAGAGTTAGTGGTGGGGAGCAGATCACTACTCCAGCATTAGTCAGTGGGTAGTAAGTAATTGCACTGGGAATCAATTGGTTGGTTGGGTTTTTTTTCTTAGGTTTTATTTCTGTCTCTCTATGTTGTATTTCTTTTACTATTGGTAACTATTACTATATTTTTGCAATTATAAGATTTTATGTCATTTTAGTTAGTAAACTGTTCACATCTCAACCCAAATTCTCTTCCCATCCCAGTGTGGGGGGTGGTGGAGGGAGTGAGTGGCTCTAGGGTGCTTAGATGCTGGCTGGAGTTAAAACCACAACACTTGATTTTTAGGAAAACAAAAGGGAAATCTGCCTAACTTCAGCTCAGCCATAACTCCACTACTGTGACCCAGTTGACAAGTTTCTTTCCAGCTGATATTGTCAGACCTTTTAGGAAGAAGTCTATTTGAGGAGGGAGGGAAAGAGAGCGACAATTTTAACAGGTAAACTCTGTGTCTGCATTTTTTTGTTTGCTATTGATGGAAGCATCAAAAGTAGTAATAACAGCTACTAGTATTTCCACCATTATTATTCGTCAACACATGAAGATAATAACTTCAGCAGCTTTGTCAGCATAAAAATTGATGCAGCATCCTGTATTTCATATATACGGTTTCACATCTAAGAATTTCAGCATATGCAGCTAACTTGGGAAACATTTATTCAAAAAAAGACAAAGAAGAGTAGGGCAGAAGAGCCTGTGGAAGTTTGCTTGATGTTTTATCTCATAAGAATTTGTTCAGATTTGAACAAATATAGTTATACTTAAAGAAAAAAAATCTCCTGCCAGCTATTTCCAGTAACTGTAAAAGTCAGCAGCTTGATTCAGCTGACTTTACTCTGCAAGGCATTAAACCAGAGGGAGTCAAAAAAGAAAAGGAGACATCAATTCAAGTGTTCATTTGTAATTTAACTGCCTGTGAAATGCTTCCTTCACCAAATGGAAATTAGGGCGCTTGGCCCAGGAGCCATCCCTTCACAGTCTTGTAGGCCTCACTTCAGAAGCCTTGATAAAAAAAATAGAAGATACAATTTTCAAGTATAGATGGAAATCCCCAATGTACTTGATCTGACAGCTATTGCATTACAAAACAGAATTACTATTTTAAAGCCTTGGGCACTGGCAGGCCTCTGATGTCGGCTATATAAAACCACACTGACAGACAGTCATTACCAAGGTTAATCTCTGAGAATTAGGACAAGGCTGTCAGTTTTAATATGTCAGAATCAGCTAGGAGCCCATCTGCATCTACTATGGCCCTTACTTTCTTAAATCCAGTTATATAAGAAGATTTTTAGTCGGAAGTTGTAGGTGGTTTTTCAATGAAGACACAATAAAGTAGCAATTGCCCCTTATTATTAATAAAACGTAGACTTTCAAGGCATATCTGCATGAAAGACCTTGTGGAAATAAGCACCCCGTCACTAACACCCAGCAGCTCTGGCACACCATGGGTGCAATGATTTTTCTCACGTGTGAGGCTATTTATTTTCCTACTGATATTTTTATTGACTTCAGTAGGAATGAGAAAAGGACTTGGAGCCTTTTGCTGTAGATGGGTGTGATACTGAGCAGCAAGACACCGGTGTAACTAGCGGGAGACTTTTTTTCATCTACTGTGAGAAACGTTGGCTATAACACTCCTGTGAGCAGAAATGAAAATAACCAGATATTTTTATCAAAGTCACACTGAGAGAAAACTTCTTGATACAAGTTAAACTGTTAAAGCAAATCAACAAACCAAACATCACCAAGTAACCTGAAATAGTCATGGAAGAAAGAAACATTTGCAAAGGACAGGAGTTTTTTGCAGGACACATAAATGGCCTGGCTCAGCATTTCCTGAAACTGCATTGAAGATTTTCTGTGGTGCCCTTTGGCAGGAGGAGGAAGCAGCCCCAGGTTATCGTTAATATACCTAAGACTGTACAGATAAAGTTTATACTTACATCTATTATAACAAGTTTGTGCAAGTCGTGCCATACGCACATGGCTGGTATGTAAACACATACAACATGAATGAGCACATTTAGGGAGTTACGGAAATAGCAGTGCAGGTTCTTATGCATGCGCAGGCACTTCAGGACATGGTGCTTGGAGGTACAGAGACTCTGTATCTCTCTGTGTTGCAAACCCCCGCTGGGGCTTCCAAGCTCAAAGATAACATCTCCATGTCAAGGCATGGCTCCTGTCCCTGCCAAGCCAGGACATAGTAGAACAGATGAATTACTAATAGATATCAGATAAGATTATTACTAGGCAACCGGTTTGAACTGTTCCATGAATACATCCTTCGCAATAAGAATGCACCTGTAAGATACCAACGGTAAGCAATAGTTTAAACAACAGCAATTATTGAAATTATAGGATGGTTACATAAATGCTGGAGCAATGAGTGCTAGTATTTAGACAGTTTGTACTTACTGGCATCATCCATAAATTCAAATTCACCGCCCAGCTCAGCACTGGTTAGGTGGTACTGGTCAGGGTCAGTCAGGGCGCTCAGCAGAATCAGCAATACGACTGAATTGATGATCTACAGAGAGAAAAAAAGGAAATAGGGTCAGGCTATGAAAGTCATCTATGAAAAACCTCTGGGCAGCATATACACGTGACAGTCCATGTTAACTACAACAGAGTCTGTTTTCCAACTGTACAACCGTAGTATTTAACTAACACTGCAATTAGTTTCTCTGAGTTTGTGTAAACAGGACCTATTTCTTCCACAAGTGGTGGCAGGAAAATGAAACAAAATGTGGATTACCCTTTTTCATTCCGACTCTCTCCCACATCATCAGAAAGGTTACTATTGCTCTTTCAGATTAGAAAAGACACTAGCATATCGACTTCAGTTTCTTCTTTTGCAAAAACTACAATCAACTACAAACAATTATTTTTAGATTATTACAAATGGGTGCTATAGTCAAGAAGTATTAATACAGCAGAGCTGGAATTAAACACAGGCCCTGTGAAATTACTAGATGATCAAAGAGGAGTTGATTTGATGGAAGAGACTGAATTTTAACACGTTTTGAGTAATGTGCTGATTCACATGAGTGGCCAAATCAAGGGGCCTTGGGGAGACAGGAGTAGGTGGCAATGTGAGTTCAATGTCTGATGAGCACATTCCTGTGTCATATGACACAGAGACACATTCACATATGCTGAGGCCTTGGCTAGGAAATACAGCAAGTGAATTAAATGCAAGCATATAGTATCAAGTGATTCAGTAGAAGCGGATTGTCAGCTATCAGCTATGAGAGGAATGCAGAGGTAGCCAAGAGCCAAATCTGAACAAAATGCCCATATCACTTTGAAGTGAAGAGGGCTAATTGCAGAAAAGAAGATTGCTCAGGATGAAATAACACAGCCTGGCTAAATTATTCTACTGAACTAGGAAGTTAACTGACAAACAGGAAAAGAGAGAGAAGAAAACTGATATTGGGGTACGCTGGGAAAGATGGATTTTGGTTGCTTTGGTTTTCACTTCAAAATCACTTGATCTCATTACAAGTTACTGACAGCAACAAAAAGAGCACAGGTTGTTATAAGACACAACAGGCTAGAGAATTTTTTGGAGTAAGAGAAGTGGGTTTTGATAGGCAAATTCAATCAAGTTTAGCTGATATCAGAACTGTTAGCGATGATCTGTGGAGAACAGACTGAGTTCACAAGACAGGGAAAGAGCAAGCACAGTTTATATCTTTTCAAAGCAGGAAGAACATGTAAAGAACTTTTTGCTACACTGTGAGAATTAAGAATTAAATGAACACAAAACAGATAATTAAGCAGTCTCCCCATTAGCACTTCAAATTTGTATGGTTATAACCAATAATCACCTTGGTCTTGTTAAGAATAAACTGTAATTAATTCTTCCTATTTTCCTTCCCTAATAGGCTAAGTGGATAAGGAAAAAGCAGTAGATAAAATCTCTTTGCATATTAGCAAGCCTTTTGATATTAGGAGATTCTCATAAATGAGGTAGGAAAACCTAGTTTGGTTGAAAGTGGAGGAAGGTGAGTGCACAGCCAGCTGGACAGTTGCAATGAAAGAATAGTTGTCAAGGATCCAAAGCCAGCACAGAAGAAGTATTGATTAAGTTTTTCCAGCATCACTGAAAACTTGGTATTTCAGTCACTTCTGACTTGTACCTTTCCTTCATTTGCAGACAGTGGCAAGTTGTGAGCACTTTAGGAGATAAGATAAAAAAAGATTTTGGCCAACTATAGCAAAATTCAGACAGCAGAGCAAAATTCACTACCCACAAGCCTAGCACGTTACATTTGTGGCAAACCGCAGAAGGACAAGACAAGACAAGAAATAACTGAGTAGGAAACAGTTCCTCAGAGAGGAGTCTGGGTATGACAGTCAATAAACTGAACGTGACTCAGTGCCATCCCATGAGCTCATCTTTGCAGCTACATGGAGGTGGGTAGTAATGCAGAAACCCAGGTACTAGAAGCACAAGTCATCCTCCCACTCGCTCTCCACAGGGCCTCTGCAGAAAGGGCCCAGGTCAAACTCCTTCTGAAAGGTACCAAGAAAAAACCCCAGGGAAGATCCTGCCACAGAACAAAGGAGTAATCAGACATCTGGAAAGTGTGACTGACAGGGAGAAAAATGGGATTGTTTAGTGAGGAGAAAGTGGAGAGAAATGTTCTGTCTTTTATGTGCAGAAAGGCAAGGTAAAGAAGGCGGTAATAGACTTTTCTCCAGATCTGCTGGGAGATTAATAAAGTCTAAGATTTAAATTACAGGAAAAGGAAATTTAGGTTAGGCAGCTGCTGAACAATAAGAACAGACAGCAGAAGAAATTGTCTGCAGGGGGTTAGAGATCTTCATTAATGCATTTTTTCACTTTTTCACAGTTAAATAGCTTTGCATTGGAAATGCTGTAGCCAAAGATGGTGTGGTCTTGGCTTTGAAGACAGATCAGGTAATTGTCAAGGTTCAGAGTTACATTCTATAAACCCTACTAATTTTTAACATTATGTATCATTTATATTGCAATCCAGTTCCTGCTTTATACTCCTTTATGGAAAGCTAGAGGACATATGCCAGTAAGAAATATGTCACTTAAGAAGAGTACCCAAAATAACCAAGCAATTAGAAATTATAAATGTATTTAGTGCCGCTATTTGAGAGGCATACGAGTTTAATCGTTTGTACATATATAGTCAATCATAAAATACTGACCTAGGCACTCTACTTTCTTCATATAGATATGTTCAGGTTCAGATTATCTGTTTGTCAGCATTGCCTTTAAGTCCCATAAGATACAGATTATGTTTGCCTGATCTGGAGTCTGCTGTGGTCAGTAGGAATCTCTCTAATGCTCTTTAGTGCATCACTTCTCTGTTCCATCAGGTCGTTCTCTTGAGATTCTCATAATGATCTCTGAGCACCTTCCAACTGTGCTGTCAGCAGGGCAAGTGAAATAGACCATGTGTTTATTTGCTCACCCTGTTATCCAAGAAGAAATGTGTGCACGGTTGGGTGTATTGTATTTGTTAGGGTTTTTCTTTTGATTTCAAAGTGATGCAACTGTTAAATTTTGAAAAAAATGCTTTAATGCAAAAATGTTATGTGCCTAAAAAGCTACTGATGTAGCATCTTCCAAGGACACATAATCAAGGACAAGAGTATAAGGTGACTCTCTATTGATATACACAGTAGGTATGAGAGTTAAGATCTCTGTTCTAGGAAAAGCAAATGAGATTTTTTCTGCTCTCTCAATAAGGTCAAGATGTTTTACTATCCCTCAACAGCAAATAATGTAACAACTAACTAACAATGCTTAGAAAACATTTTCATTATGCAAAGTTTCAGTAAGCAACTGAGCCCTAGCCATTCCCAATGAGACATGTTGTCCTCCTTGCATGGATGGAGAAAGGGAAACATATTTGTGAACATGCATTAGGGTGGTGTTCAGCACCAAGAATAAAATGCAAGATTTTGCACTATCAAGTCAGAACTGTGATCACTGGGTCCTGCTGCTGGTGCTACCCGGAGAGGAGAGGAGAGGAGAGGAGAGGAGAGGAGAGGAGAGGAGAGGAGAGGAGAGGAGAGGAGAGGAGAGGAGAGGAGAGGAGAGGAGATGCTCTGGGGGAACTAATAAGCCTTACTGGCCCAGCTCAGCTCCATCTTGGCCTTCCTACACACCTGCCCATGGCCCAGGACCCCATTTCAGCCTGGTGTCAACAGTCCCTGTCTTAATGGCACCAGAGGAGCACCAGTCTCCAGTGTCAGTCATGTCCCTTTTTGCTTCTCGTTGTGTCCCCTGATAGCCCCTGGATCTGGTTCATCACCTACCACATTGGGTGCTGGTGATGGATCCCATTATCAGCCCTGCAGGATGGTGTCCAGCATGCCCTAACAAGAGACTGAACAAAGATCCCATAGAAAATCCTAGAAATACACAACTGTCCTCTTATCCCGATGCAGAAATATTTTTTTTAATACCCAAATCTTGCTTCTCTGGCAGCCAGATGGAACACACCCACCTTCTCATTAATGTGGAGGATAAAGCAAATACTATGCAGGAGATAGATAGTCCAGATATTGGAGATATTGAATTTTCTGCTCTGGGCTTACAAAACACAACCTGAGCAGATTATTTGAAACAGCACCATCTATGTGAGAGAAGGTGTATGCAGGCACAAGGAAGAAAGGCAGCATGTGCTGAGACTAGGACTGGCATCCCCAGCCACTGCTGCTGCTTCTACCTGTATCATGAGAAAGAACCAGGAGCTCATGCATGGTGTGAGGCAGTTCAGCTACAGGGAACATGCAATGTTTAGGATGCAAGGAAGCAACCTCATGTCTTCCAGAGAAAACATCCAGTATTTAGAAACTATACAATGCACTAAAATTTCATACTTTTGCCACCCACGAGTCAGTTGTCTTTTCCATGTCATTTGTTCCAGAGATCAGCAAGGAACTGTGATGGCCTCTTCAGGGATCTGTTTGGTAGAGTAGTACCATGGGATAAAGCCCTGGAGGGAAGAGGGGCCCAAAAATCCGAGTAATATTCAAGAATCACCTCCACCAAGCTCAGGACAGAAGTATCCCAACAAAAAAGTCAGGCAAAAAGGCCGGGAGGCTTGCATGGATGAACAAGGAATCATAGAATCATAATGGTTGGAAAAGTCCTTTAAGACCATTGAGTCCAACCACTAAAGGAGGAGGAGATCCTTGACAAAGTCAAACACAGAAAGGAAGCCTACAGAGGTTGGCAGCAAGGACAGGTAGCCTGGGAGGAATACAGAGAAATAGTCTGAGCAGCCATGGATCAGGTTAGGGAAGCTAAAGCTCTGATAGAATTAAATCTAGACATGGATGTCAAGGACAACAAGAAAAGCTTCTGTACGTATGTTGATACAAGTAAGACTAGGGAAAATGTGTCCCCTCTCCACAAAGAAATGAGAGACCTGGTCACTCAGAATATGGAGAATGCTGAGGTAATCAATGTTTTTTTTGCCTCAGTCTTCACCAGCATGTGCTGCAGCCACACTGCCCAGGGCACAAAAGGCAAAGGCAGAGACTGGGAGAATGAAGAACCACCCACTGTAGGAGAAAATCAGATTCAAGACCATCTAAGGAACCTGAAGGTACACAAATCCATGGGACCTGGTGAGATGTATCTGCATGCCCTGAGTGAACTGGTGGATGAAGTGGTGCCATCCAGAGCGAACTTAACAGATGAGCCCAGGCAAACCTCATGACATTCAACAAGGCCAAGAGCAAAGTCTTGGACGTAGCCAGGGGCAATCACAAGCACAGATACAGGCTGGGCAGACAATGGATTGAGAGCAGCCCTGTGGAGAAGGACCTGGGGATATGTGTTGACAAGAAACTCAACAAGACCCAGCAATATGCATTTGCAGCCCAGAAAGCCAATCACACTCTGGGCTGCATCAAAAGCCACATGGACAGCAGGTAGAGGGAGGTGATTCTCTCCCTCTACTCTGCTCTTGTGAGGCCCCCACCTGAAGTACTGCATTCAGCTCCAGGGCCTCCAGTACAAGAAGGATGTAGAGCTGTTGGAGCGAGTCTAGAGGAGGGCCGTGAAGATGATCAGAGAGCTGGAGCACCTCTACTATGAAGACAGGCTGAGAGTATTGGGGTTGTTCAGCCTGGAGAAGAGAAGGCTCTGGAGAGACCTCAGTACCTAAAGAAGGCCAAAAAGAAAGCTGGAAAGGGACTTCTTACAAGGGTATGTAGTGGTAGGACAAGGGGTAATGACTTCAAACTGAAGGAGAGGAGATTTAGATTACATACAAGGAATATGTTCAGCATGAGGGTTGTGAGACGCTGGAAATGGCTGCTTAGAAAGGCTCTGGATGCTTCATCTCTGGAAGTGTTCAAGGCCAGGCTAGACAGGGCTTTGAGCAACCAGGTGTAGTGGAAGGTGTCCTTGCCCAGGGCAGGGGATTTGGAACCAGATCACCTTTAAGATCCCTTTTAACCCAAACCATTCTGTGATTCTATGATATAATGCATGGGAGGGAAGGTGTCAGGAACCACTGCATCAATAGGTGATGAGAAAATGAGTACCACTATAATTCCAGATCTTTCACAGGAAGTGCAACTGCATAGTATCTATCCAATTGTCAAAAATAAAATTAGTTCCAGTAGCTCCTAAAAGTGTGCCATTAACACAGATCTGCTGATCCCTAACTCAAGCTGACAGAGAAATGCTCAAGCCAGCAATTTACATAGATGCCTGTAAATATTATAAGAATTGTCAGGAGTTAACAATGGCTCAGTTTTTCCTGCCTTCCTCCAGCTTACAGCCAAGAGTTGAAATAAAATTGCTCTGATAAAAGAGTTTAGAAGAGAAAATAATAAGTTTACTTTGACTCGATACACTGCACTAAAAATACACCAATGTTTCCACTGAAGTCCACAGGGTTTCCTTTACAAATATTCTACTACAGTTCTCCCAAGACTTCCTAATGCAGTGAAGAGAGATCCTTCTATTTGCAGGAAAAAGGACGTCCGTCCCCCTAGCTTTATTCATTTGGAGGGTTCAATATATGACTGAAGTCATGCATAGACTGGATGCTATCTATGTGGTGAAAGATGTATGCACTAGTTTTATTCCTGGGATGTTTTCAATCTCACTGAACTCAAGAGAGATCCTCTTAGGCACACTCCTTAACTCACCACCTGAACACCCCAGTAATACGTAACTATAAGCCTCCAATACTAGATAAGAGAAGAAAAACAGAAAACTACAAATATAAACCTTATCTTTAATTCGTATCAGGGAATTATAATACTATGATTGATATGGGCTGCTAGTTACTGTAGTTTTACTCTATAGTCCTGTACCTGACATGGTATGAGCTACCAGAACTTTTGTTCATCAAGAAGACACATGAAGATTACAAAAGGAAAAGAAAAATGAAGTTCAGGGTTTAAATCAATATTTTAGGGTAGATTTGCACTATCTAGGGTGCCTTTCTCAAATTTCTCCCTTAGCATTGATGATGTGTTGAGGTTTATGATCTATTGCCCATATAGGCAGACTTTTCTATCTCTTCTCTCTCCCTGTCAGGCAAAGCATTTTTATTTTCCTGACTTCCACTAAAGAGGAAACAAGGAGTAATTTTAACAATACAGGTTTTTACAGCTGCCTGACTGCTACAGGGAGCAAGCAAACAATGTGAGATAGAAGAAGGTGTTGCCCTCTGTACGCTCAAGTTTCTTTACAGATGTGATGACATTATTTAGACACCTTCCTCCTCAGGATGTATACAACGCAGGAGATATATCTGAGCTCACCTCAGTCAGTGGCTTGAACTCCTAGGAAAGGAGGAGCAGGAGAACCCTATCTGTCAGTGTAGATACCTCTCTCTTTTGTCTCTGTAAGCCTTCTGCTTCACGCTAACAGAAACGCTTCTACTTTCCATTGCTGAGGAACAAGCTGCAGATGTGTTAGTGATGCACAAATTAATGAACAGTCCAAGGAGGGAAGTTCAGCCACCTTTAATTATCTTTTTGCCCAATGAAACATGGAAACTCAGGGAAACTGAAAGATGACCAAGTAAAATTATGCTCCAGCCCTTTCACCAGTGAAACTCTTTATCAGACATAATTACTGAAGCCAAAAATTTGAAGAAATACAGAAAAGGATAAGCTGTTTACTCAGGAAATCCAAGTGCTTAGTCATATTACAAAGCATCTTAAAAACAAAATAAAATATTTCCTGCTTCAAGTTGTTACTCAGTCTTAAAATAATAGTAGGAGAAAAGAAACTGTTGTTCCTGCACAACTTACTCTTTCTTACTTCCCCATGTGGTTTCTCAAAGCCCATGTTTCTGACTGCTACCTGAAATACTGCACTGGAATGGGGAGAGCATTAGTCAGATCAGAAGTAGCAATTAAGTTTATATGTTCTTTGATCTGGAGAAGACAGGGTAAGCAATTCTCATTGCTTACATTTCTGTATTACTCATGAGAAGTCAAAGAATGATACAGGAGGCTCAGGCCTCGGGTATTACAGAATGTATATTATACAGAGCATATAATAGGAAACTGCAGAAAATATTTCAATCAGACTTTATAAATAATATGAACTTTGATTGTTATAATCACACAAAGCATTGAACTTTAAAGGCTATGCTGATTAAATTGATATGGGAAGTCCAGCATAATTTATCAGCTCTCTTCTATACAAATGACTCAACTACTGCCAAACGCCAGCCTTTTAACAGTCCCAAAACCCAAACCACAAGAGCTCTGTTAGTAATGAAATATGGTAATGGCTAAATTTATATATATAAAAAAAAAAAATGGATAGACTGTGCAGGATGCACACTAGAGGTTTCTGTCTCCCTAGAGATAGAGTTTAATTTCTCGTGTATTTAATTGTAGTCTTTTGATGTTTTAAGGAAATAGGATATTTATATGCAAATTTATCAGCAGATTCTTTGTTACTTTTGCATTGTATTTAAAGAAAGTTGAACTTGTGTCTGAGCAAAGTCATGAAAATGATTGCTGAGATCTTCTGTTCAGCCCTGGGAAAATACAATGACATAACTGTGTTCAAGTTATAACTTTGCCAACCCAACTCGTATTTTCTCCTAAAGCAGATCTTGGTTCAGGATGCTGTGGAGAGCTAGGAAAGCACTGGTATGCATTAAAATCTTATTAGTAAAAACAGTTGTTCAAGAATTGTTTGGTTCCTGCATTTGTCCCTGTCTTCCAGAAATGGATTTTTAAGTCTTGCAGGTGACTGCAAAAGGTTGAAGGCAGACCTGCTAAAGTGTCACTGTTAATGTGAGTTCAGTCAGCTCCCAGGGGTCTGAACCTTAGTATGGACTCGTGACAGAGGGCAGGCCAATCAATTCAGCTGTAACTGAATATCTGGGCTGGGTTGCCCAAGGCAGCTGGCCCTAGCCAGCACCTATTGTGTCTTACCTACACCAGCCCATGACATTGCCTGTGCTCAGACTCTTGCTTCTTAGGGCATGTATTACTGCATTGGTGAGAAAAACATACCCCAATTTTGACAGCGAGCCATATATGTCCACTTAATTAAACAAACAAACAAATAAACAAACCAAAAAGAAGAAACACCAAACTCCACCAAATCTTTGATAATTGTTCTTATGTAGTCATGATGGGCAATATCCACCCAAGCTTTTCAAAGCACCAGGGCTGTTTGTAGTAAGCTGCATCCTTGCATCACTCTGCAACCCAAGGCAGGGAATTAGTTATGCAAGGAAGAGACAGGCACACCAGAAAGGATGGTACAGTACAGATAATTACTGAAATAGTAACCAACGTGATCACATGTACCCGATCTGTCTGGGCACAGCTGTTTCACAGTTGGGAAATGCACCTCCTCAAGGTGAAAATCTCCCACAAATCTGTGTTTCTGCCAAAAGCATTTGTCCTGTCTGTTTTAAGCAGCTTAATATGTCTCCTGACAGAACAAGACCTTGCTCAGCAGAAGCCAGCAATGAAATGGAAAATAGCTTCAGTACTGTAAAAAGCTCTTGTAAGGCAGAGGACTAAGATGACAGTAGTCAGAGCTGGCTGCAGATATCCAAAAGAGAGCAGACCCACAGGAGGCCCAGGAACAACGCACTAGGTGCAAATCCAGATTGTTTCTTTAGTGCTGCCTTCCTGGCAGATTCAGTACCTCAGATCAACCAGGAGCACTGTCTTACACCTTCAGCAATGAGTGTGGTTTTTCTCTTCCTGTTCTGCTGTTGGGAGATTTGGGGCTTTAAACCTCCAGCCCAATTGCAGAGCAGCACAGAAGCTCCTATGCACATTTTCAAGCCTTGGCCACTTTAAACTTCCAGTTTTACAGTCAAAGCATGACCCTCACAATAAAACCAGAGAAAAAGAAAGCAATCAAGGAAATTAATTCCTGGCTATTTTGCAACATCCGTTCCATATGTCCAGGAATATATAAGACTAATTGCATTTTCACTGACGTCAGTCTAATCAACGATCAGTTCACGAAGCTTAATGTGCTCTCCTCTGGCTCACTAGGAGATACATATTAACCTTCAACAGAACTTCTAAACATGTTTTAGTTGATTAATGTAATATGTTCTCTCCTTTCTATAAATACATTCATGATTTTTGTATTAAAACCAAATGTAATTATAGCAGACTCGACTCTTAAGGGATTTTTTTCCTTAACAAGCATTGTTGTAAACTTTACTCCTCTTACAACCAACCATCTGTTTTCTCACTGGATGAAGGCAACTGTACCTTGTAATCCTAGAGAATTTATTAGCCATTTGAATGCCTTCCTAAGGAAAAAAAAAAAGGATATTTTACATAGGTTTGCTTTTTTTTTTAACTGATAACTGTGTTGATTAGAAAAGACAACTGTGTCATCATCCTGGACAACTAATGCAGATTATCAGCTATCATTGCAATGCTTCATACATTCTGTGAAAAATCCTAGTGTGGTCTGTTAAGATAATAAGAAAAAAATGCATATGTGTAGGGACTAGAGTTTAAAGACGTTTTCAGAAATCCTTGTGTTGTATTATAGACTGATAGTTCAGCAAATGCATGGGCAGTCCAAAGGATGCTTACAAGAAATTCTATCTCTCTAATGACTTTAAAAGTTTTTAAAACAAAAACATCAATAAACACACTGATGTATGACAGGGCCTGGGGAGGACTGACAAAATGCTGTTCCTGCTCAACCCTGCAATGCAGCAAACATCAAAACCTGGCTATTTTCACTCAGAACAGAAAGAATAGCTAACTTGGGGTATGGTGTACTGATGAATCCATCCTTTTTTCAGATAGTCTTTCTGGACTATTCATGGATTGATTCTGTCACCCAGAGGTGAGTGATTAGGGTCTTTGCAAGCTGTCTTATTGATTGTGCAATTTAAATTCCTCCCATGTGGTACTTTACATTGTAATTTAGCTGAAGAAAGCCTGAAGCTTGAATTGGAGAAAAGGGGTGGGATAAGGTCCTGTGCTGCAGAAACCAACCTGGGTTTGTGCATGGTGGGGAAGAGTTCTGCAAGTTTTCTAGGAGCCATTCTCAAAGTACTAAATAACATAACAGTTAATTACTGGCTCTCCAGATAAGCTTTCAGGTCAATGATTGATGCTGCTCTTTATTTCTTGTTCTATCATGTCTAAAATGCATATACATGTTTTCAGTTTCTTAAGAAAATACCATCCAGGCCCCAAGCAAGTATTTGTGTGCAGGATTAGTCATTTACTTCTACTGGTCTTGAAGAAGGTAATGAAATGGATGTCATTCACTCGAAGAACAAATACCCTGAACCTCCTCTCATTCCAGTCTCAGTTGGATATTTAACATGTACAATGTGTATGCCAACCATACAGGGAATCCTTTGAAAGCAGGATTCATACTTTTCTCTATTCATAACTAACTCCCAATTTTCCCTCCACTCTCCTCAAGAGTAAGCATGTGCACAGGAAATCTCCAGTGAGTTACTTGGGAAAGTTAGTGTTTTCTTTGAGATCTCAGCTTTCATTTTATGAAAGGAAGTACAGACAACAGAAAAACTAATGACAATTTTAAAGACATGGCACTTGGGACATAAATATTTAGTCATTGCAGCAGTTTCCACTACAAGGACTAGGAATCTCAAATAATTTCAGATTATGTCAGGACTCTTTCACCTGCCAGTGACAAAATGTCACTTGCTGTTGATGCCAACATCTCCTACCAAGAGATGGAAATTAGAATCATGGAATCATTTGGGTTGGAAAAGACCTTTAAGATCATGGAGTCCAACCATTAACCCAGCACTGCCAAGTCCACCGTGACTCTCAGCACCTCATCTACATGTCTTTACCTCCAGTCATGATGACTCCATCACTTCTCTGGGCAGCCTGTGCCAATGCTTGACGACACTTTCAGTGTTTCCTAATATCTTGAGACCATTTCCTCTTTTCCTGATGCTTGCAACCTGAGAGCAGAGACTGACCCCACTTGGCCATAATCCCCTGTTAGGTAGTCATAGGGAGTGATAAGGTCTCCCCTCAGCTTCTTTTCTCCAGGCTAAACAACCACAGTTCCCTAAGCCACTCTTCCTAAGACACAAACTACATACCACGCTATAACTAGCCATGTTACTAGCACCACCCAGCTCTTCCCTCTGAATATCTGCCCAGGTCTGGGTCATGGAGGAGCAATCACATGGTGAGCCTACAGTGAGCGCCATTCTGCAAGACTTCTTTCCCCAGAGCTGAATTGTTAGTGGAGGTGGTAAAGGCGATGTTTCCTGCAGGATAAACTGACCTGACACCATGGCTATTTCACACTGGCATAACACAGGAAATAACATCACTGGCTGATAGAAAGGAACAGAGTCTTCAATGAGCTAGCTGATGTACGATGACCATTCGTGCAGAGATAACGATGGAGACTCTTTATTCTTAGTCCATTTCATTCCATATAAAAGCAAAGAAAAATAATTTTCTGAGTAAAACACAAGGCCTCATACTCACTATCCTGCAACCTTGGCACTGGGAGTTTCCAATTCACCAAAACATCAGGCTTTCTAGTGGTGCAATTTCTCCCTTTTCACAACTTCAGCTCTTTTTTCAGTTTTCAAAATCTTTCAGTTCTCACTGGTTTGAAAAGGAATAACAGCTTCATCTTTTCTTAGGATTTCTTTATGTTCCCTGAAAGGGCCTTTCCACCGTGTTTGGCAGACCCCTACTTGCAACTGCTTGCTGATGTGAACGGTCTCTGTGTAAAGGCTGCAGGGGTGGGACATAGCAGTTCAGAAGGACCCCAGTGTAAGTACATTTTGTTTACATGAGCAGCCAGTGCTGATCTCTACTCTCGGGCAAGTAAGCCAAGCTTTCAATAATCTGCTAACTGGTATTTAAGCACACTGCTGCCACACATGCTGTTTTGCATAGGGCATGAAGAAGACAAGGAAATAAGCATGGCCCAGTCCAAACCATACACTTTGATGCTCTTTTTGACATCAGGTCAAGCGCACTCTACTGATCTCAGCATGGTGTTCAACCTGTAGATCAATGAGGCCACAGCAAGCAGTACTTTACTTTTAATTTACAATATGAATCCTGGGTGACTATGGTGTCCCAGTGGTTCACGGGGGGCATGGGGAGGAGCTGCCTATGCCCAGGGCATTGCTGCAGTGAGGCGGGTAGCAGGTGGCACAGGACACACAGAGCTCAAAAATGAAAACTCCTCCTTTTAATGACTGGGGTTGGTTTGTTTTTTTTTTTTTTTTTTTT